>JAJEOU010002913.1:233372-293366 GCA_021534815.1 Acrocephalus arundinaceus
TGCCCCCCTGCCTGCAGCAGATGGAAAGGTCAGGGGGGACCCCAAAGTCATGGGAAAGGGACACAGGGGACTCCCAACAATCCCTGTGGGGGGATGAGGGGTGACCCAAAAGGAATTTGGGGGGACTGGGTGGGTCATTGAAGGGCCCTCAGGAGTCTTGTGGGGGCTGAGGACAGCAAAGAACAGGGCAAACCCCCAGAGGGTTTGGGGGGGAAGAGGATTGGAGTTTCCATGGCATGGGATGGGGATGAGATCTGCCCATGGAATTCCATGGGAATGGCATGGCAGTGAAATCCATCTAGAGAATTCCCATGGGAATGGGACAGCAGTGACATCCATCTATAGAGGCCTCATGGGAATCCTATGTTCCCAAATTTTTTCCTCCCAAATCCCACATTTCCAAATCCCACATTCCCATGGGAATTCTACCCTCCCCACCTTACTCTCCAGCACTTCCCACCCATATCTGACATATTTCTGGAAACATTCCAGGCAGGTGTGCCTCAGGAGATTTGTTCATTTCTCAGCCTCCATCTCATCCTGTTCCCAGCGCCTCTTAGTGACCTGGGCAGCGCCGTCGGCCACCAGGAATCCCCCGGATCCCAGCTGGAAGGAGAGGAATTCCCGCCCATAAGCTGAGCTGATCGGATCTGCGGACACTCCTGTGGGATAGGAGATCACAGCTGGAAACCTCCTGCAGGTGTGGAGACCTGGGGAGGGATTGGACCCACAGAGACCCACAGAATTGTGTTCCAGCCCCACGGAGCCACATTCCAGCCCTACGGAGCCCCAGAGTCTGATGGAGACCCACAGAGCCTCATCCCAGCCCCTTGGATCCGCATGGATGCACATCCCAGCGCCCCAGATCCTGGCCCAGCCCCACGGATCCCCACTGCAGTCCCACAGGTGCCATGGCAGCCCCACAGATCCCCCAGCCCCGGCTCCCCGCCCTGAGCCCCGCTCTGGCTGTGCTGCTCCTGCAGCATCTGCAGCTCCCTGCTGGCCCCGTGCCGGTGCCGCTCCTTGTGCCGGCTCCGGCCATCCCAATATCCCGGCTCGGCTCCGGCTGCCATCCCCGGCGGCTGCGGCTCCGCCCGGCCCCGCTGGCTGTGGCGGCGCTGGAAAGGGATCCCATCCAGGGACCCCATGGACAGGAACTGGGGGAACCCCGGGCCGGGCTCCGACAGCGCCACGGGCAGGGACCGCAGGGAGAGGAGAACTGGGGGGACACGGAGATTTGGGGTCTGGGGGGTCACAGGGGAAGGAAAGGGGAACAGGAGAGCTGGGAGAGCAGGGAAGGGGGTTTGGGGTTCCAGGATTGAGAAAAGGGAAGGGTGAGGGTGGGTGGAAGTGGGATGGTTTGGGTTAAGTGGGTTCCTGTGCTTAGGAAATGGGGGCTCCAAGGGTCCCCGGTGTCTCCATTCCCATCAAAAGGTGGGAAAACCCAGGATGGCTGGGAATAGGGGTCCCAAGTGTCCTCAGTGATATGGGAAGGAGGGGCTGGGTGCTGGGAAAGGCAGGAGTAGGAGTCCAGGGCTCCCAGGGCCAAAGACAATGGTGGGCCTGGGTGAGGTGGGGTGGCCAGGAAAAGGGTTTGGGGGTCCCAGTGCCAGCAGTGGCTGCTCCCAGTATGAGCCCAGTTGCCCCCCGGTGTGTTCCAGTTTCTTCAGCACTCCCATTATGAGCCCAGTCACTGCCAGTCCTTCCCCATTATGATGCTGTTTGCCTCCAGCCTAGTTCAGGTTGCTCCCACTTTCATCCACTTGCTCCCCATTTCCCCATGTCCATACCAGTCACTCCCAGTATGATGCCAGTCTCTCCCAGCATGGTCCCAGTCATGCCCAGTTGCCCACAGTGTAGACCAGTCACTCCAACCTGCTCACAGCAGTTCCCAGCATGGTCCCACTTCTCCCCAGTGTGCCAGTTTGAACACAAAACCAACAGGAGATCCCAAGTAAGAACTGTTCCATGACCCATTTCTCATAACTCTGGGGGAATATCTTCTGTTAATGGGCCAGCTGTTCAAACCAGGTGGGGCAGTGTTCTTTATCTCTTCCACCACCCACACTCCCTCCAGGGAGATATCTTATCTTAATGGGCCATTAAGTCTCACTGCATCACTGATCAAATTCCATCATCCCATTGTGAGATGCTCCACCCAGGGGGAGGAGCCAAGCATTCCTACCTGGATATAACCTGAGATTTAACACACCAGAAGCAGCCTGTTTCCACTGGATTCCCAGAGGAACACCAGACCCATCTACACCACCACTGGACCTTCAGAGGACAACTACACCCTTCTACAGGATCATTGCTTCAACAAAACCACATCTGTGACTCCAGGAGGACTGCAGCCACGATTTGATTGGACTGCTATCAACACCCTGCCTAACTGGGTGTCAGGTTGTATTCTGACTCTGTCAGCATTTCTTTTTCTTACTACTGAATTTTTAGTTTAATTTTCTTACTAAAGAACTGTTATTCCCATATCTTTGCATGAGAGCCCGTTAATTTCAAAATTATGTGGGTTTTATGTGGGGGTTTATGTTTCCCATTTCAAGGGAGGCTCCTGCCTTCCTTAGCAGACACCTGTCTTTCAAAACCAAGACAGGGAGCTTGACCCAGATAATCTGGGAGGTCCCTGAGCTGAGGTTTTCTTTGGGGGGGGGATTTTTGGAGAATGAAGAACTGCAAAGTTGAGTGGAAAATGCCCCTTGGGGGTCATTGGGGCTCCCGGTGGCAGCTGCCAGCAGAGGCAGCTTGGAGGAGCAGAGCCCTGTGTCCCCCAGGACCCCAAAGTAGGGAGCCCACAGAGGCGGGAGCACCGTGATTCGTGGGAGCTTCAATAGCCTGGAGAGGGGCAGGGAGGAAATCCTTGGACTCCCTGCACCCTGAAGCAGAGAATAAGGGGAGAAGGGACCCCACTAATCCCAAAATCCCCCAGCATCCCTAAGTTGGGAGGTGGAAAAGGGGAACTTTTTGTATTCCTGGGACTCCCAGTAGCCTGGGGAGGGCTGGGACTGAGTAGATGGGGGACCCTCATTACAAGCCTGACCCCAAGCAGCTGGGACAGGGAGGATCCTTGAACACCAAAGGGGAGAGACCAGGGCTAGGGAATACCTTGGAGGCATGTTCAGGGCTGAATCTTGGTGTTTGGGAGGTTTATATGGACACCAGATGTCTGGTGGCTTGTAGAGATGGACTTGGGCAGAGGAACATTTAAACTCAATGTGCTTATCCCTTGTTTTTCCCCAAACCAGGATTTCCCATTCCCAAACCTTGACCAGATGGAGAAGGAGACTGCAAGGAAGAGGAAGATGCCCCAGGACAGCCAGGCAGGTGAGGAGGAAGTCACTGCCCCTTTCCCCCTCTCTCTTGGTCCATCTCCCAGCCCAGCATGGCCCCCAGGTGCAGGACAACCCCACTGCCAACGCCGTCCTGCCAGGTATTCCCTGGAGGGATCTCCTTCCCCTTCCCTCTTGCAGGGAGGAAATTCCATCCTCTCCTTGTTCTTCCTCGCCTAGACAAGGAGCAGAGGATGGAGACCAGGGAGGGAAAATCCCCAGAGCAGAACCTCATGGAAGAGGACACTTTGAGTGGCTCCCTGGAACAGGACTCCAATGGGGAGGAAAAGCCCCAGAGATCCCACAGGAGAAGGGGCTCCAAACCCATCCCAGGCTGCTCTGAGGAGGAAAGACCCGCCGTGTGCCAGGAACGTGGCCAGAGATCGAGCCAGAGCTCAGACCTGGTGGCCCATGAGCAGCTTCATGACAGGGAGCAGTCCTATGAGTGCTTGGAGTGTGGGAAGAGCTTCAGCAGCAACTCCAACCTGATCCGCCACAAGAGGACCCACACTGGGGAACGGCCCTACGTGTGTGGGGAATGTGGGAAGAGCTTCAGCCAAAGCTCACACCTGATCCGCCACCAGAACATCCACGCTGGGGAAAGGCCGTACAAATGTGGGGAATGCAGGAAGGGCTTCAACCAGAGATCCCAGCTGATCATCCATAAAATGATCCACACTGGGGAGAGGCCCTATGGGTGTCCCCAGTGTGGGAAAAGGTTTCCCACCAGCTCCAATCTCCTCCTTCATGAGCGCATTCACACTGAGGAGAGGCCCTTCCGCTGCCCTGACTGCGGGAAGGGCTTCAAGCACAACTCCCACCTCATCACCCACCGGCGCATCCACACTGGGGAGAGGCCCTACGAGTGTCCCCAGTGTGGGAAGAGCTTCACCCAGAGCTCTCACTGTACCCGACACCAACGGAGGCACAAGTAAGGGATATCCTGCAAGTGCCCCTACTGTGGGAACAGCTTCATGTGCGTCTCAAACCACATCCCCCATCAGAGGATGCACACTGGGAAGAGCCCTACTGACCCACAGTTCCCTGTGATTCATTCTGGGAGGGCACCTGTCCCTTTCCCTGCCCCTGGCAATGATGTGAGGTGGGACTGAAGAATGTGAGGGTCTGGCCATGGCCCCGTCATTGTTTTTGATACCATCTCAGGTATCAAATGATACCAGGCGCAGGAAAGGGACTCTATCTCCCCATGAGAAGGGTGTCCTTTCCTGGCAGGAGGAAACATGTGGAAAGGAAGAGCCAGTCCGTGTTGTTGTAGTTTTCCCTTTATATCATTTGTGTTATCCTTTCTGTTATCAATATTGTTTCTATTTCTATTTGTCCCTTATCTTGTTGCTGTTCCCAATAAATTGTTCTTATCCCAGTCTGGAATCTTTGCCTTTTGCACTTTCAGTAGGAGGCTGGAGGGCAGTGAGTGGAAGCAGAATATTTTTAGGGGACCACAAAATTGGGGAATCCCGTTCCTAAAGCCCGGCCCATGGAAACCGAGCATCCCAGCTGATGCCAGCCCTGGCTGCCCTGGAACAGCCTTGGGAGCGCGTCCCTGGCTGGGGCTGTGGGAACCTCTTCCCTCTGGTGCCCAGGGACACGACTGGAGGGAAGGGCTGGAGCTGAGTCGGGGCTGGTTTGGGTGGGATCTGAGGAAAAGGTTTTTCCCCCAGAGGCTGCTGGGGCACTGAACAGGCTCCCAGGGAAGGGTCCCAGCTCCAGGGCTCTGGGAGCTCCAGCAGCGTTTGGACAGCGCTGCCAGGCCCAGGCTGGCATTGTTGGGGTGTCCTGGGCAGGGCCAGGAGTTGGACTCGAGGATCCTGGAGACCTCCCAGGGCTTTCTGGGAATGCTAAAGAGCCCTGTGCTCAGAGGCAGTCACAGCCATTCCATGGGGACATCCCAGGGCACCTCGGGCTGCAAAGGCACCCATCTGTCACAGGCACTCACGGGGGCTCCACGGTGACATCCCAGGAGTCCCCAGGCTGCCAAAGAGCCGGGATGTCCCAGACACTCCCAGGGGTTCCTGTCATGGGCAGAGTGGGAGCTTCAGGGAAAAGCTTGATTTCTTCATTGGAGAAACTCCTGCTGAGTCATGAGGTGGAGAAATGACACCCAAAACCCACCATGATCCTCAAATTCCTCCCAGACACCTAGACTTTACAAATTCCATCTAAAACAGGAGAGTGGGTGTAGATGGATCCAATCCTTGACCCAGATTTTGTCAAAGGTTTATGTGTAAAAGGTTGAACAAGTGGAATTGAACTGTAATGCAATTTGTCCCACAGGATTAACAATGAAATACCAGATATGTTCTTATAAAAACAGCAATGACTGATTCTGATAATGATTAGACAGAAAGACCTAATTACACTACTGAGTAAATTAAAAAAGTTATTTACTTCAAAGTATAGGAAATACACAATTAAAAGAATACAGTGCTCTAGGAAGCAATTTGGAAGCAAAAAGGGCCTTGTTAGAGTTGTTTGAGCCCATTGCAGGCAGAGCCTCCTGCTCCAGCAGGAACTGCCTTTCCTGTGCCAGGATCAGGGCAGATCCCACTGCAGGAAAAGCCCCAGGCCAGCCCCAAGACAGTGAAGGCCTCGGGCACAAGTGCAGAGTGCCGTGCTGGGAGCTGTGCCAGGGAGAGCCTGAGGCACCAAAGGCACCTTGGCAGCAGCAGCTGCTTCCAGGTCATGGCCACAAGCCTCCCTTGGCAGCCCGGCCTGGTGGCCAGCACTGCAGAGCTGCTGCTGCTGCTTCAGGGCTCCTTTCTGCCTGGGCTCTGCCCCAGCCCCCAGAGTGTGACCTCAGCCCTGAGCCTGGCACAGCCGCTGCGCCTGAGCCCTGCAAAGCCTCAAGGTCACCTGGGCCAGCCGGGCTCTGTCAGCCCCTGGGGAAGGCAGGGCCAGCAAAGGCCACAGAAGGGGCTGCCTTTGCCTGCTGCATGTGGGCTCCAGCAGAGACAAGGAGGAGTCAAGGCAGTGCATGGAGTCCAGGGAGCAGCCCCTTCTCCCCATGCAATCCTGGAATGGTTTGCATGGGAAGAGCTCTGCAGGGTTCATCTCATCCAAAACCCTCGCCATGAACAGGGACATCTTTGAGCAGCTCAGGTTGTTCAGAGCCCTGTCCCAGCTGGACTGGAATGTTTCCAGGGATGGGGCATTGACCACCTCCCTGGGAACCTGTCCTGCTGGATCACCAACGTCACCATTAAAAATTTCCTCATTATTTCTCCTTGTCTGAACCTCCCTTCCTTTAGTTTCAAACCATCACCCTCTGTCCAATTGGGACAGGCCCCACTAAAACCTTTGTCCACCCTTGCATTTCCCATGAGCCGGGTTTCCATGGCAATTGCCATGCCAGGTGACCCAGGGGTGGTGTCCCAGTGAGGGCTGCCATGGAAACAGTGCCCAGCCCTGCCCCTTTCTGTCTGCCTGAGCTGGCCTTTGGCCCTGGCAGTGGCGTTTGCTGCTGGTTCCGCGGGGCCTGAGCAGCCAGCGCGGCACAGGGCAGGTGGCCATGGCACAAGCCCCCAGCAAGGGATCCCCTCTGCCTCTGGGCACTGACACCAGCCCTGAGCAAGGCACTGCCACAGTGGGCTCAGTGCAGTGTCCATGGCCACAGCCCCTTGCAATGGCCCAGGGCAGCTTGGGATGATGATCCAGCCTCACTCCTGGCCCAGGCCAGGCCTGCAGTGCCCTTCCCCACAGCCTGGCTGCACAGAAGCACTTCCAGGGCTCTCTGCAGTTCCCTTGCCCTCACTCTTGGCTCACTCACACACCTCCCAACAACCCAGCTGGAGCTTTGAGCTGCAAGGAGTTCAAAGCTTGTCTGTCCTTGAGCAGTTGGTCTGATTCAGCCTTCAGCCAACTCTGGATTTATGTTTGTGGTAGAACTTCCTGTGTGTCTAAATCATTCCTTGCATGGTTCTGCCTTGGGGAAGGGGAACCTCCTTGGTGGCACCTTGGGCTTGGCGCACACTTGGGGAGTGTGTCTTTTTTCAATGGGGAAACTCAAGAGTTTTAGATTGCTTCAAAAATAAAAGAAGAATCCCCCTCTTTGGTTGTGTGCAGCCAGTTCTCCAAGCAAAGAAAGACCCTGGTGAGTGAGTAGAGACAGGATGGGGTTGAGGAATATGGAGCAAGGTTGTCCACCCTGGATCTGACCTCAAGGCAAAGCTTCTCTTTAGCAGGCCAGACCTCCTGAGGAGAGACCCTGAATCAATATCAATCACTTCCTGCGTAATAAGAAAAGTAATAAAATGTGCCCTTTGATAAAGGAATACTTCCAAATGGTCTTTGAAATATTTCTCCATAACTGCAGCAGGAAACCTTCCTAATGAACTGCACCAGGCAAGAGGGAAATCAATGGTTTGTCAGGATTTGTTTGATCCCAATGAGCCCCGTGGTGCATTTGGTGCTGAGCCCTGGAACCTGAGGGCCTGAGAGGAGATTGCAAAAACCTTTACAGGAGTCAAAGTCAGAGGAAGCACCCAAAGTGTCTGGAGGCATTCATGGGCCCCACTGATGTCCATCCCCAACAAAGGCTCGTAATGGAGTCCTTGGAAGGGAGAATTGGAGGCCAGGATTGCACAAAAACCTCTCAGAGACTCAGTGGCAAAAAAGAAGTACTTCAATTACCCCTGAGTACCTTGAAGCATGAATGAGCCCTACTGAGTGTTGTTATTGGCTAAGAATCCCCAGGGACTCATTAAAGCAGATAATTGGAGACCATGATTGCACAAACCTGTCAGTCAGTATCAAAACCCCCCTTTTTTTTTAACAAACTTTGAATACTCTGAAGCATTAACGAGCCCCACTGAGTGTTGTTACTGACAAAGCCTCTCAAGGGACTCATTACAGCAGAGAATTGGAGGCCAGGATTGCACAAACCTCTCAGAGACTCCAAGGCAGAAGCCAAACCCAAAGTCCTTGGAAAAACCTGCAGCCCCTGGCAGCATGAAGGAGCCCCCCAGGGCCATTGCTGACCAAGGCTCCTTCCCCAGGGACTCCTTCCAGCACATCCCGGAGGCCACTGGCATGGGAGGGGGATGCTGAGGGCAGGACAAGGGGCTGACAGTGCCCAGCCTTGCTGGGGCTGTGCCAGGAGGCCCCAGGGCCTCAGAACAAGGGGTCTCCTCAGTGTCCTTTGTGGCACAGAGGCTGCTGTGGCCCAGGGCACCAAGACTTGGCTTCTCTTTGTCCCCACCTGTCATCACTGCCTGCAGTTCTCTGCTCTGCCTGGGGCCTGGGGACACTTTCTGTGTCGTGTCCCTCAGTGGGACCCATTAAAACTTCCAGAAATTTGGAGTTGGCTTCTGACTTGGAGTTCTGGAGAGGTTTCTTCAGCTCCCTCTCAGGGACTGATGTTCAGGGCCTCAGCACAAAGCCCTGAGAGGGTCATTAAAGTCTTTGTGCTGTGTCTGTGCTGATGAGCAGAGCTGGGCTCATCATCCAGAAGGAGATCCTGGCAACCAAGAAGAGCTTAAAACCACATTTCTCTTGATGAGCAGCTTTTCTGCCAGCCCAGCAGGGCTGGGGCACTGCCTGCAGCCACCCCGGGCACAGCACACAGGCACACAGGGCTTCAGCTCAGCCTGGGCTGGCAGCACAGAGCAGAGCTCACTCAGGGCTCACTGCAGGAGAAATCCTCCCAGGCTTGCAAACAGTCACTCTGTGGCTGGGGGAAGAGAAGCTGCAGCTCCTGCAGGGATCTCCTGAAGCTGCCACATCCCCCAGCTTGGAGCACCTTCCAGGAGCACTCTGGGAGCTGCTGCAGGGCAGGGATGTGGCCCTAGGGCAGGGCTGGGTTTCCCTGCTGCCCCAGCCCAGGCCCAGCACAAGGCAGCTCCCTGGGGCCAGGCTCTGCTGCAGGGCTGAGCAGCCGGGGCTGCAGCCAGGGGTGCCCAGGGCTGTGGTGCAGAGCAGGGTCCTGCAGCCCAGGGCGCTGTGCTGGCCCAGGGACTCTGCTGCCTGCCAGGGACAGCTCTCAGCCGGCCCGGGGAGCTGCTGCCAGCGCTGGGGAGAAGCTGTGGGGGGAAGGAGCCACCCTGAGCAGGGCAGCTGCTGCTGCTGCTGCTGCTGCTGCTGAGAGGGGCTGTGTGGGGCAGGGCTGCTCCCAGCTCCACACCAGCCTGGGCACAGCTGCGGAGGACACTTGCCAAAAGAAGGTAAGCCTGGCATTGCTGTAAAGAGCAGGAGCTTTCCTGAGAGTGTTTTCAATTTATAGTTTGGAGAAGGATGGGAAAGTTTGGGTGATGACATAAAGATTTTTGCTTTTTATACATTAGTCATTTATTCTTTGCTTTGTAACTACTGTTATATAACTATAAAACTATAATTCTTAATTGACTCTATTCAACTACTATGACATACTTATATATGTATAATCCTTAATTATCTCTAGTAGGTTTCCCCCCCCTTTCTCTTAGATTTTAGAACAATTAGCAGAACTAAATACATTCCTGAAATTCTGTATAGTCTTATATCAGGAAGAGTGCCTACAAGAAAAATATTTTGGTTTTTAACCAGAGTGTGAGCAGTCATAAAAAAAATGATGCAAATAAGCCCTTGGCTTACTCCAGTGGGTTGACCCAGGGGTGTGTGACTGGGGCAACTGAATTACCTTTTGCATGTTCCTGTTAAACATGTAATTAATAAACTTTAAAGGTTGCTGAATTGAGGGGCTGGGTGTGCACCATTCCATTTGGGACACCTGAAAGTTTCAAATAAAGGTGTGCTTGTTACTTTATTCTTATAACATTTTTAAATGGTTTATTTTTTTTCTTTTTTAGATTATAGGCAACAGGAGGATGAGAGAAGCAGAACAGGAATTGTAATAAAAGAATCACGGAACATTCTGATTTGAAAGGGACAAAAAGAATCATCAAAGTAATGGTTCAACATTTACCAGTGTCTGTGTGTTCCAGGAAAGGGTGTATGCGAAATGGTTTTGATTTTGGTTACAGCTATTTCCTCTAACTCTTCCCTCTCCTTTTCTCCATGGCAGTACCCAATGCCCAGAGACAGCAAATGTCCAACAGCAGCTCCATCAGCCACTTCCTCCTGCTGCCATTGGCAGACACGCGGCAGCTGCAGCTCCTGCACTTCTGCCTCTTCCTGGGCATCTCCCTGGCTGCCCTCCTGGGCAACGGCCTCATCATCAGCGCCGTAGCCTGCGGCCACCTCCTGCACAGCCCCATGTTCTTCTTCCTGCTCAACCTGGCCCTCACCGACCTGGGCTGCATCTGCACCACTGTCCCCAAAGCCATGCACAATTCCCTCTGGGACACCAGCACCATCTCCTATGCAGGATGTGCTGCTCAGCTCTTTTTCTTTATGTTCTTCATGTCCGCAGAGGTTTTCCTGCTGACCATCATGTGCTACGACCGCTACGTGTCCATCTGGAAACCCCTGCACTACGGGACCCTCCTGGGCAGCACAGCTTGTGCCCACATGGCAGCAGCTGCCTGGGCCAGTGCCTTTCTCTATTCATTGATGCACACAGCCAATACATTTTCCCTGCCCTTGTGCCATGGCAATGGCCTGGGCCAGTTCTTCTGTGAAATCCCACACATCCTCAAACTCTCCTGCTCAGAGACAAACCTCAGGGAACTGGAAATTCTTGCTGTTAGTTCCTGTTTGGTATTAGGTTGTTTTGTGTTCATTGTTTTCTCCTATGTGCAGATCTTCAGGGCTGTGCTGAGGATCCCCTCGGAGCAGGGACAGCACAAAGCCTTTTCCACCTGCCTCCCTCACCTGGCTGTGGTCTCTCTGTTCCTCAGCACTGGCATATTTGCCCACCTGAAACCCTCCTCCATGTCCTCCCCATCCCTGGATCTGGCCCTGTCAGTTCTGTACTCGGTGGTGCCTCCAGCCCTGAACCCCCTCATCTACAGCCTGAGGAACCAGGAGCTCAAGGCTGCAATGTGGAGACTGATGACTGGATGGTTTCAGGAACATTAAACTGCTGGCCCGTTTCTGCAAATCATTTGTAATAAAAGTCATCTTTGAAACTTCTTGTTGGTTTGGTTATAAGCTTTTTTCGTGTGTTTTATAGTTTTAACTTGTCCAAAAATAACTGTCGTTTTTTGTGCCATTTCTCATTTAGTTCTTCTCCTCTTTCCCTGTGGCCACAGATTGTGCAAATGAGGGGCTGTGCTCTTGGTGGCTTGAAACAAACACAAGTATCTCCCTTTAGCCAAGTTTTCTGCAGAGATGCCCCTTTTGTTCCCTTCTCTGCAGCTGCAGCAGCAATGTCTGTGTGCAGAGCTGGGGGCAGATCAGTGCTGGCACAGCAGCTGTGCCCAGCAGCAGCAGCAGCAGCCCTTGGTGTTGCCAGTGCTGCTGCCGTGGCCCTGCCCCGCTGCCCTGCTGGCCCTGGTGTTGCTGTAGGGCCTGAGTGCTCTCGGGGCCGGGCACAGTGCTGGGGGTGGCAGTGCCGGGGCTGCAGCAGGGACAGGCCATGGGCACTGCTGGGGCAGCGCTGACGCCTCAGGCCAGGGCCTGGGGGCTGCAGGCTCCTTGCCCAGGCTCTCTCCAGAACACTTTGCCCAGGCCAATGCTGAGAACAGAAAAGCCCTGGGAGCAGCCCCAGGCTGGCCGTGGGCAGGCTGGGGGCAAACAGCATGGCTGGGGCTCTGCAAGGGGCCTGGGGGAGACAAGGGGAAGGAGCAGCAGAGCAGGGGCTGATCCATCCCCACTGCGCTGGACACCCCAGGGCAGCGTCCCACAGCGTCCTCATGCACCTGCCAACAACATCCCCCCTCTGCAGCCCTGGCCTCTCCCCCAGCTCACACAGGTGCCGCATCCTTGCAGGCACAGACACGGCAGCACTGCCTCAGGAGCCCCTGTTTGCACTGCCCAGAGCAGGCGTCAGCACCCCCATGGTGTTGGTGGGGGGAGATGAAGCTGAGGGAGCACAAATGCCATCAGCCCCTGGGGCCAGGAAGGGCTGGGGGACAGCAGGGAAACCACTCAGGTTTGTGGTGGCCTCTGAAGTCACACAGAAAGTTTGTTCCCATCAGCTGTGAATTTTCTGTGCCACTGCAGACATTGTTGCTCAGAGGCAGGGCTGCCTGGCAGTTACCTCCAAACTGCCCTGAGATATTTCTTTTGCTTCACCTTGGCTTTCGTTACTTTCCCCTTGTCTGGATTTCTTCTTGTTGCTCACCCCTGTTCCTTGCCTTTACAAACAGCCCCTCCCTGGTTGCCCTTTCATCTCTGGCCCCACTCCCCATTTCAGTTCCTGACTTGGCACCATGGGAAGGTCCCTTGGGGAGCAGGATCATCTTCCAAGTGTTTCAGGAATTGTCTGCAGGCTCCTGCAGTGCCTCGTGCTGCTCCCTTGCCAGAGGCACCACAGGCCAGGGGGGCCCATCTGGGCTGGTGTGTCTGGCTGTGGGGCTCCCTGTTCTGGGCAAGGAGGAGGAGCTGCAGAGGGTCTGCAGGACTGACAGGATGGGGTTTGGGGCTGTGAGGAGAAGCTGAGGGACCTGGGCTGCTGGAGCTTCTGAAGAGGAGGCCCAGGGCTCATCCTGCAACTGCTGCAAGGGTGGTTTCAGAGAATCACAGAATCAGCAAGGTTGGAAAAGACCTTGGACATCATCAAGTCCAACCTATGACCTGACACTGCCTTATGTCAGCTGCTCCTCACAGGACCTGTGTTCCAGACCCCTCACAAGCCCTATTGCCCTTCTCTGGAAACCCTCCAGCTCCTTCATGTCCTTCCTGCATTGGGGGTCCCAGAACTGGACACAGCACTCGAGGTGCTGCCCAAGCAGCGCCGAGCAGAGCAGAAGAATCACTGCCCTGCTCCTGCTGGCCACACTGTTCTTGATCCAGGCCAGGAGCCACTGGACTTCTTGGCCACCTGGGCACACTGCTGCCTCATGTCCAGCCTGCTGTCCATCGGTCCCTGCAGGTCCCTTTCTGCCTTGCTGCTGTCCAGTCACTTTGTCTCCAGCCTGTAGTGCTGCAGGGGTTGTTGTGGCCAAAGTGCAGGACCCGGCACTTGGACTTGTTAAACCTCACATTGTTGGGTTTGGGCCCTGGATCCAGCTTGTCCAGGGCCCTGTGCAGAGCCCTCCTGCCCTCCAGCCAACGTGGTTTCACTAGTGTTCCATGAGGCTATAGAGTGTCACAATGGTCTCCATGAATCCATGAGGCCTCCCAGTGGCACAAGGTCCCTTTGCTTCCATGGGAACCCTTGCTGTCACAAAGTCCCTTGGATCCTTGGGCCCTGCAGTGTCACAGTGTCACTGTGGTCCCCCAAGCCAGTGTCACAATTGATCCTTGGTTCCATGAGGTCTGGCAGTGCAGCAATGGTCTCCTTGCTTCCACACTGTCACAATGGCCTCTTGCTTCCGAGTGACACCACGGTGTCAAAGATGTTTCCTTCATTCCAGGAATCCCTGAGGAGCACCCTGGCCCCTTGGTTCCATGGGGCCCTGCAGTGTCACAATGGCCCCATCATGACACCAGGTCCTGCTCTGTCCCAATGCTCTGCAGGGTTCCACAAGACCCCACAGTGTCACAATTGTTCCCTCAGTTTTAAGAGTCCTTGCAATGGGACAATGGCCCCTGGATTCCACTGGGCCCCAGGGTCTCCCAAGGCTCTCCTTGGTTCCGCAGTGGCACAATGGCCCCTTGGTTCCACAAGGCCCCACAGGGTCATCGTGGCCTCTGTGCTTCAACCAGGCCCCAGAGTGTCACCATGGACTCCTTGCTTCCATTCAGTCCCCACAGTGTCACAATGGCCCCTGGGCTCTATGGTGCCATGTCATACACAGTGTCACTCTGGTCCTCTTAGTGCCACCAGGCCCCGCAGTGTCACAATGGCCCCTTGCTTCCCCAGGGCCCTGCAGTGTCACCATCACCAGAGAATCCACCAGGCTGGAAAAGACCTTGGAGAGCATCAAATGCAACCTGTGACCCAACACCACCTTGTCACCCAGCCCATGGCACTGAGTGCCACATCCAGTCTTCCCTTAAACACTTCCAGGGATGGCGACTCACCCACCTCCCTGGGCAGCCCATTCCAATGCCTAATCACGCTTTCTGGGAAGAATATTTCCTAATGGCCAGCTTCAATGTCCCCTGGTGCAGCTTAAGCCTGTGTCCTCTAGTCCTGTCACTGTTTGCTGGGAGACAAGCCTGACCCCCACTGGGCTGCACCCTGCTGTCAGGGAGTTGTAGAGAGTGATGAGGTCTCCCCTGAGCCTCCTCTTCTCCAGGATAAACAACCCCAGCTCCCTCAGCCTTTCCTCACAGGACTTGTACTCCAGACCCCCCACCAGCCTTGTTGCCCTTCTCTGGACACACTCCAGCCCCTCCATGTCCTTCCTAAGTTGGGGGGCCCAGAACTGGACACAGCACTCAAGGTGCTGCCCAACCAGTGCTGAGCACAAGGGAAGACTCACTGCCCTGCTCCTGCTGGCCACACTGTTCCTGATCCATAGGAGTGGCAGGGGCTGGGTGAGGGAAATGGTGGGGAGGGATTGGGGACAAAATCTGATTGATTGTCAGCCATGAAGGGTCTTGATTTTCATGTCTATTCAGACTACTTTAGCAGGTGCTTAGGGTGAATATCAATTGGACATTGCTGATAGGAATCTATAAACAGTAAAAGAAAAGAAGACAAAATATTTTTCTCTGTATTGTTTTCAATATAGAATATTCACTTAGAATACCTGTCTAATTGACCACAGAAGAGTTGAAAACTGAAATTATTCTCAGGGGCTTTTCTTGCTTGAGTTTTTTCAACAAATGTTTTGAATTTTTCTCACTGAATTCCTGAACTGAAGAGCACAAGAAAAAAGAGGCCTCTGGAGTTATAAAATTCATCAGCAACACCCAAGAGGCTGAGGATCTGAACCGATCAGAGCAGCAATGAACAGAAATGGGCACAGCTTTCTGGCTGCCCCAGCTTTGGCACGGGCCCTGGGCCTGCAGCAGGAGCAGCTCTGGAGGGCCCCAAGGCCGTGGCTGTTGTGCTGGACTGGGAAGATGGGATGGCAGCAGGGGCTGCAGAGCTCTCAGCACCTTAGCCACAGGGGAGCAGGGCACACAGGGAGCCTCCTTTTCCCTTGGCCCAGCCCCTTCCCCATGGCTGGGGCTGAGTCCTGTCTGAGCTGCAGCTGCTGCTGTGCCCTTGCCAGGGGCTGAGGCCGTGGGACCCCTGCCCAGAGCAGCCTGGCCTGAGCAGAGCTGTGGGGCCAGAGGTGGCTGGGCTGTGCTGGGGAGAGGCCCTTGGTGCTGCCCAGAGCTCAGGGCAGCTGGCAGAGCTTGGAGGGAGCTGGGCTGGGCTGAGAGAGCCTGGCAGAGAAAGCATCAGTGTCCATCTCAGCCTGGGTGAGCATGCAGGGGCAGGACTCAGCCCAGGCCTTGTGGGGCAGGGCCAGCGCCTGGGGAAGGCATTGAAAACAGGCAAGGGGCCCAGAGAGGAGGCTGCTCTGTGCCCTTGGTGGCATGGCCAGAGCAGGGAGGGGGCCCAGGACATTTGTCAGCACCAGCCTCTGTCCCCAGCCCTTGCCAGCCCTGGCTGCTCAGCCCAGGTTTGCGGGGCACTTTGGCTGTGGCCCAGCTCCATCCTCCTGCGGGGCTTAGGGCCTGTTGCTGGCCATGGCCAGCCCTGTGCGGCCTCTCTGCTGGCCCAGAGCCCGGCAGAGCCCGGGGCAGGGCTGTCTGTGCAGGCCCACAGGTGCCCCGGGCTGTGCAGGAGCTGGCAGAGGCTGCCCAGCAGGGAGGCCATGGGGCACCACGGCACAGGGGCCCTTCCCAGCCGCAATGCTCCTGTCCTGCCCTGGGCCTGCATAGGGGCTATGTCCTTCCACAGGGGCTTTGGCACCAGAAAATGGCTCCATGAGATTTCCTGTCCTGGGGAATGTGAGTATAACAGAACATAGTTTGGCCAAGAGCAAGACCTGCTGCTCCAACACGATTAGAGTAGCATCATTATAAGTGAAGGCAGATTAGGGTTTTTGTTCTTACCACCTGTTTACCTG
The DNA here is from genome assembly GCA_021534815.1 of Acrocephalus arundinaceus. NCBI lineage: Eukaryota > Metazoa > Chordata > Aves > Passeriformes > Sylviidae > Acrocephalus > Acrocephalus arundinaceus. The sequence continues at coordinate 249,727 of JAJEOU010002913.1, forward strand.
GACCAGTCTGTCCATGGCATGGGAAGCACCAGAGAGATCACTCACTGCCCAACTGACAGCTACCATCTCTCCTTCAGCCACAACATCCTGTAAAGTGCCTCTGCCCACATATTCCATAACCAGCCACAGTTCCTCAAGGACAAGATAGCTCAAAGATGAAAAGTGTGGCATGGAGATCAATATGCACAGCTAAATCACCTCATGGAAAAGACTACAGCTGAGTCTTGTTCCCAGGTTACTTGTAAATGAAAACGGAATCAAATGGAGAGACATTCCTTTGAGGCCAAACACTCCTTGGAATCTGCACAGTCTGAATGAGAAAGGCACATCCCTGAAAAAGGAGATGTCTTAGAAGACAAGCAAGGAAAAAAGGCAGTTTAGCAACAGCAGAGATAAATCTGGCAGCAGGATACAGTCCATCAGCTGGTTCACCATCCTAACTCATCAAACCCACCAGGAACTCCAGGAACAAAGCAACGCAACTTTCACAGTTATCCATGGGGAGGGAGTGAGGGGCAGGCAAGGCAAGGCAAGGCAAGGCAAGACATAGCAAGGGAGGGGAAGGGAAGGCAAGGGAGAGGGAGGCAGTGCACGGAAAGGTAAACATGGGGCAGGCAGGGCCAGGCAAAGGCAAGGCAAGGCTAGGCAAGGCAAGGAAAGGGAGGTGTGTACAAGGCACAAGAAGGCAGGGTTAATCCAGGCAAGGAGAGGGAGAGGAAGGCAAGGACAGGCCAGGTTTGGGTAGACCAGGCAAGGCGAGAAGGGTGTAGGCAAGACAAGGAAGTCAGTGGGGGCAAAGAAAGGGAGGGTCTGCAAGGGAAGAGAAGTAAGAGGTAGGCAAGGCAAGGTAAGGCAAAGGAAGAAAAGATAGGCAAGGCAAGGGATGGGTCTGCAAGGTGGGGTAAGGGGGAGGTAGGCAAGGTGAGGCAAGGCTGATATTGGGACCCCTCTGGGTTTGGCTCCTACAGACCCCACAGTAGGTCAGACCCTGGGCTGAGGGAAGGGGTCCCATGTAAGCCCAGCACAGGCATTTCTCTTTGAAGAGGCCGTTCTGCAGGGAGAAAGGAGAAAAAGAGACTTTCCTGTCTCCCGAGATTCCCCCTCCTCCTTCAACAGCCATACCCCAATCAATCAGTACGAGAGTTCATATAGGCACTTACCTGCCAGGGAGCACAAGGCACTCCAAACTGAACCCTGCCAGAGCCCAGCCCTGCCTGCCCATTTTGAGGGTGTGAGGGAATGGAATTTCAGTAGGAGTTGACCCACAATGATACTTTGCCAAATGTGGGTTTCTCACAGCCTTAGAAGTTGTGCGAGATCTCTGTTCCCAACACCCACTCACCCTTCAAATGCACACACGTGTGCCTGGGGGCAATTCAGGTTCCCTGGAGTTGTGGCTGTTTCCCTTTGAAACAGGAGCTGTTGCCTTTTCTGGTGTCCTGAACTCCCTTCAAACTATGAGAAAGTGGGTGAGTAAAGGAAATTACCCTGGAGGAAGAGACCAGAACCTTGGAAAAGGAGGAAAAACACATCTGAATTAAATATAAAATCTATTTAATTTATTTATTTAGTACTAATCTATTGTTACAAAAAAACCCATTTTTCTAAACTGAAGGTGCTCACACCCTGGAAAGATGCTACTTTTGCTTTATTATTTCAAGGATGTCCACAGCCTGTGGAGCAGCCCGGCTCTCTGCCCCTCTGCCAACAGGGGTGCAGCACTCTGAGCTCCCCCAGGAGCCACAAGAGGGCTGGGAGAAGGGCGGGCATCCTCAGAAGTGACACCACCACTGCACGGTTCTCCCTGCTCTGCTCCTGCAGAGACTCGGGATGGCCAAATCAGCATCTATTTTCCCCTCCTGTTCACTTGGAGGTGATTTTGTGATCCTTTAGAGGAACATCTGACCAGCCCCTGCCCCCCTTCCATTTTATTCTCTCCACTTTGGAGTTGGCCTGCTGGGTTTGATGTGGAAATTAGTAGTGTCTCCCAATTCTTCCCTCCAGCCCTCAGCTGTAACTTGTATTAAACACTGCAGATGGCCTCATTTATCAGGTGGGGAAGATGTGAGGTGGAGAAAGTTCATAGGATTTGTTAACATGAACCTTGTGATAGTAAAGAAAAATGAGGTTAGTCATTTTGGTGTGGTGCTGGGTGTTGGGATTTGGGAGTTTATTTCTTGTTCTTGTTATTATTTATTAGTATTACTTTTCTTTGGTAAGACTTTAAAATCTTAGACATTCTTAACAATGGCTGGATGTCACTCACTGAGAAAATTCCCTTGCTTTTCCCACCGGGATTAAACTGTATAGTGGACTCCAAGTTGCCAGTAGATTCTAAAGATGGAAAATCCTGTTAATGGTGGGTTTGGTGTGGTTTGGAGCTGGGGAAGGGTCTCATCCCCTCCCAGAGATGCCCCAAGCCCGCTCTGCTGTCACGTCTGCATTCATGGCCCCTCACGGCTGCCCTGCCCTGGGGACATGGTGGGACCTCCCTCCTGCCAGGGCTGAGGCTCCTCATGGCCCCTCACTGCCCTTCATGGCTCCATAGAACATCTCATGGCCTTTCATGGTCTCTCGCAGCCTTTTATGGCCCTTTATTTCCCTTCACAGCTTCTCTGGGCTTCTCACAGCCCTCACAGTCCCTCTTGGCCCCTTACAGCCCTTCATGGCACCTCACTTTCCCTCACAACCCCCACAACTCCCTCATGGTCCCTCACATCTCCTCATGGCCTCTCACAGCCCCTCACAGCCCCAGGCGTGGGGCACCTCCCAAAGGAGAAGGGGTTGAGCCCTGCTTGTTCTCTTTTTATTTCAGTCCCTTCACAGCCATGAGTAAAGAAAGGCTGAAATGGAGCCTTTCCCCAGCGTTTCCCTCTGGGTTAATTGTGCCTGAAGCTCTGTGCTGGTGCTGGCCCGAGCACGAACATCCCTGCAGCCCCCCAGGCCTTTGCTGTCCCCCCGTGTCCATTCTCTGTCCCCGAGTCCCGCCCGGCTCTGGCAGCAGCAGCAGCCGCAGCGCAGTGGGCGCCAGCCCGGCCCAGCCGAGGCTCCCGGGCAGGAGCAGCAGCAGCGCCGGCCCCTTCCCACCTGCTCCTGCCTCGGCTTCCAAGGGGTTTTCAGGCTGAATTTCTGGAGTAGGGCAACAATCACCCACAAACAGCCCTGATTCCTCAGGGCCCAGCTGTACTGTCCTGACCCAACCATCAGAGAAAGAAAGGATCAGGTTTCAGGGCTGTTTTTAGCACTGTTTTACTCACCCTGAGGTGACAGCAGGAGGCTGCTGGTGCCTCTGCCCTGGGAATTGTAGATCATGGCTGCTCTTGCCCCTCCTCTGATGTCTACTTGAATTTTATCCATAAAACTCCAATTGCCTTTATTCATCAGTGCTACCAAGAGTGCTTTTGTGACAGAAATCCCTGGCATCATGAGTAGCAGATCTCCCAATACTCATAAGTCCCTGAGCACAAAGTTGAAGAGAATTAAAGCCACACAGGCCACCTTTGCAGCACTCAAACTCAGCCCTGTTGCTGGAGCTGCTGAAATAGAATCAACTGAAAGAGGCCATCGCACAAATTGCCTATGCAGTGTCAAATAAAATGAAAAAAATTCAGCAGGATAAAGAGAAACCAGAACTTCTCAACTTGCTTCATTGTTTCTTGTGAGCAGCAGCAGAAAGTGGAGATGCCCAGAGGTATTTCCAGCTGCTGCTCATCCCAGTTGGAGCCCAGCCTGCTGCCGAGTCCCAGCAGTAACCTGAGCCCAGCCCGGGGAGCTCCCGCAGTGTCGGGAGCTCAGCGCACGCAGGGTCAGGCCCAGAGCCCCGGGCACGGCCGCCGATTGCGGGGCAGTGGTGCAGGTGCAATGTCCTGTGGCCCAAACCTCCTGCTCCTGCTACACAGCGCCCATCGTTCTCCCCCTCCTCCTCCTCTCCCAGCATGGCACAAATTCCAGCTTTGAGGAGGCTTCCCCAGGCTCCTGTGTCAGCGTGAGTGTCCCTGCAGAGGAGCAGGGCATCTTTCATGCAGTTCCACAAGCTCAGGCTCCTCATTTCATGAAGAATCTGGGATGCAAATGGCCTTGTTTAGAAGGACAAAAGCAGAGGCAATTGATTAGAAATTATTAGAATAAATTACCCTTCGTCCAGACAAAGTCTACCTAGTCATTCCCTGCATTTCTCCTTTTCAAATTCTTTTTGTCATTTACTCTGGGAGGTGCAGTTTCTTCTGGTGCTTATCATGAACTGAAAACCTCACCAATGGCATAATTCCCCAGCCCACCAGGAAAAGAAAGAACAAGTTGTAAAGATCTCCAAACATTTGTCCTGCTTTGCTGCAAAAGTCCTTCTACACTCAGTGTGGAAAGCCAAGAGAAGCTGCAGGTGGTAGCACATCTTGTGACAGAAGCTGCACCTTCTTCTCCAGGAAAGGTTCTTGAAAAGAGCAGACTGTGGAGAAGATTCCTGGAAAAGTGAAACAGCTTTCCAGAAGTGAAATTAAAATGGAAAAAAACAAACCCAGATGTTTTCCTCTGTATGATTCTATGCTCCCCTTTTCCATGGTGCACTACCTCTCCATGCCATTAATTCCAAGTGGGTCTCATCTCATCTAATATCCGTGACTTCATGAGTTTTAGACACTCTGAAATACCATGAGCTGTGCACAGTTTGACTTCCTCTGTCTTTGTTGGAAAGCAACACTGGAGCCATAAGGGCAGTGCTTGGGTCTACACGAATCCTACAGGCAGGGAATGTGCCTTGACAGTGTCTGAGCCTCAGCAGGGACCATGCACAGCAGCGTTGCTGTGCTGGGTTTCCATGGAACCATCCCAGGAGCAGCTGCTGAGGTCAGGAGCCATGGCAGCCACCAGGATGGTCCAAAGGCCCTTGGTGGGATGGGCTCCTGCCCTGGCCCTGTGTGCCAGGAGCCAGCAGCGCTGGGTGCAGGGAGCCCAGGGAGGGCCCAGAAATGCTGGGCTGAGAAATGCTGGGGGCACAGCCAGATGGGCGTGTGCAGCCGGCCAGGGCACAGCAGCAGCACGCACAGGGGGCACAGCCTGCAGGACACATGGCCAAGGGCTGGGCACGGCTGGCAGGGCCACAGGCACCCAGGCCTTTGTTCCCTGGGCTCTGGCAGCGCCTCTGGAGGCCCCACTGAAGGAACTTTCCTTCCAGGGGCTGCACTTTGCTCCTCCCTGGCCCCTCCCTGAGGAGGCTGGCAGGGGTTGCAGTTTGATGCCATTTGTCCTTGCTGCCCCTCCCATCCCAGTGCCCCTCAAACAGCCCCGAGCCACCCGTGAGGGACAGGCCCTGCTGTGCCAGGCCTGGGCTCAGGGCTTGGCCTTTCTGCTTCCTCCAGCCAGCCCAGGCCTTGCTCAGCATTGCAGTTCCTGCTGCTGTGCCCCAAGACCTCTCGGCCAGTGTTGGAAAAGGACTTGAGGTACCTCGATCCCCTCGGGGGGCACATGGGAGAAAACAACAAACTTCTCAGGAGGGTGGAGAATAGACTTTTAGTTGCAAACTTCAGAGAATGAGGTACTTGGAAAATCATAAAGCAACATGGAATTACAGTAAATCTCTTCACAAAGCACTGGTAGAACAAACTGTAACCTGTCCAACTTCCAGTTCTCCAGATTTCGAGAGGAGAAAGTCAGGAGAAGAGAGAGAGGGAGAGAGAGATCCACAGTCACCTTTGGATCCAGCACCATCTCAGCTGCTGTGAGCTCTGGGGCTGTGGGACGTGTCAGTGTCACACCTGTGTCACAGCCTCACCTGCTCTGGTCCCTCTGGGGTTTTTGGGGAGCCAGGGGCTTGACAGCCACTTTGGGGCTGGACCAGAAGCTGCAGTGGCTGTGACTGGGGCAGTGACCACCCCACCTATGCAGAATTTGCCCTGCCCCCCAAACACACCCTGCAGATGTCTGGGGCCATTCATCATTTCTCTGCTCTCCAGCACAGAGGCAACGGACTCTGGCTGCAGCTCTGAGGTCATGCCCAGGGTAACCACCCCTGGCAATGGGGCTCCATGGAGCTGCTCTCAGGAACCACCACAAGAGTTGGGGAGTGTCCCAAAACCACCTCAGAGATGTGGGATACCCCAAAATCTCTTCAGAAATGTGGAATATAAAAAAAAAAAACAAAACCACTCAGTAGTGCATTCCTCCACCCTTCATCATCCCCAAACTTTGGCTGTCGTATTCCAGACCCCACCCCACCTCCCCAGTCCCAACCCCTGTGACATCAATACCCCCTTCCGAAGCAGAATTTCCCCCATTTCACACCTCCCAAACTCCATCTCACCCGTCCTGCTTCTCCCAATGCCCATCTCACCCCTCCTGATTTTCAGCACACTTCACCCAATCCCCTTCCAACCCTCATTCCACCCTAGGGGACTGAGAAATTTACTCATTTTGGGGTGGGATTGAGTAGTTTTCAGTGGCTTTGAGTGGTTTTCAGGTGACAGATCAAATCCTCTTGTCTCTTTGAGAGCCAAGAAATGGAGAAAACTACGCCAAATACCCCCTAAAACCCCAAATCCTCCCAAGTATCTCCTGAATCCCAGATTCCCTCCAAACACTAGTAAAAAAGTGAGGCTTTGGATGCCATTGATGAATGTGTTGATTTTTACCCCAATTGTCCTTGTTTTAATGGGATGAAGATGAATCAAAAGAATATTAGGGACCATAACCCAAAAGACCACCAGCCCAGTGTCTTCCCAACACAGATCACTGGGAATTTGGGTCATCAGGTCTCTGCCCAATGTGGGTCCTCTGAAGCAGGATGATCTTGGAGCAGTGCAGGAAGCTTTTCCCACAGTCAGGGCACTCACAGGGCTTCCCTTACTGGTGGCTCTGTTGATGTCTGTTAAAGTGAGAGCTCCAGGACAAGCTCTTCCCACAAGCGGGACACTCGTGAGGCCATTCCCTGGTTTGGATCCTCCAGTGGCAGATCAGGTGGGAGCTTCTGCTGAAGCTCATCCCTCATTCCCCACACTTGTAGGGCCTCTCCCCAGTGCAGATGCATGGGTGAGTGATGAGGTGGGAATTGTGCTTGAAGCCCATCCCACAGTGGGGGCAGCGGGAAGGGGCTCTCCTCTGTGTGAATCTGCTGGTGTTCAAGGACATCTGAGCTGGTCTGAAACTTCTTCCCACCCTCGGGACACTCGTAGGGCCATTGCCTGGTGTGGATCCTCTGGTGGTGGATCAGGTGGGAGCGTCGGCTGAAGCTCATTCCACACTGGGGACACTCGTAGGGCCTCTCCCCAGTGTGGATGCACCGGTGCCTGATGAGGTGGGAGTTCTGCTTGAAGCCCTTCCCACAGTTGGGGAAGCGGAAGGGCCTCTCCTCTCTGTGAATCCGTTGGTGCTTGAGGAGATCTGAGCTGGTCTGAAACCTCTTTCCACTCTGGGGACACTTGCAGGACCTCTCCCTGGTGTGGATCATTTGGTGGGTGACAAGGTTGGAGCTGCAGCTGAAGCCCTTCCCACATTGCCCACACTCATACGGCTCCTCCCCAGTGTGGATCATCTGGTGTTGGGTAAGGTTGAAGCTGTGGCTGAAGCTCTTCTCACACTCTAAGCACTTGTAAGGCTTCTCCCCATCGTGAAGCTGCTCCTGAACGAACAGCTCAGAGCCACGGAAAAAGCTCTGTCCACCTTCCTGGCACAGGGTGAATCTTTTCTCCTCAGAACAACCTGGGATGGGTTTGGAGCCCCTCCTCATGCCAGATCTCTGTGTCTTTTCCTCCCTATTCGATTCCTGCACCATGGAGCCACTCAAAACGGCCTCTTCCACAAGGTTCTGCCACAGGGATTTTCCCTCCCTGGTCTCCATCTTCAGCTCCTTGTCTGGGGGAGGAAGAACAAGGAGAGGATGGGATTTGCCTCTGTGCCAGAGGGAAGGGGAAGGAGATCCCCCCAGTTCATCCCCGTCAGGACAGCGTCGGCAGCAGGGTTGTCCTGCACCCAAGGGCCATGGTGGGCGGGGAGATGGAGCAGGAGAGAGGGGGAAAGGGGCAGTGACTTCCTCCTCACCTGCCTGGCTGTCCCGGGGCATCTTCCTCTTCCTTGCAGTCTCCTTGTCCATCTGGTCAAGGTTTGGGAATGGGAAATCCTGGTTTGGGGAAAAATAAGGATAAGCAGATTGAGTTTAAATGTTCCTCTGCCCAAGTCCATCTCTAGAATCCACCAGACATCTGATGCCCATATAAACCTCTCAAACACCAAGATTCAGCCCTGAACATGCCTCCAAAGAATTTCCCATCCCTGGTCTCTCCCCTTTGGTGTTCAAGGATCCCCCCCGTCCCAGCTGCTGGGGGTCACGCTTATTTTGAGGGTCCCCCATCTACTCAGTCCCTGCCCTCCCCAGGCTGCTGGGAGTCCCAGGAATACAAAAAGTTCCCCCTTTTCCATCTCCCCACTTAGGGATGCTGGGGGATTTTAGGGTTGTTGGAGTACCTTCTCCTCTAATTCTCTGCTTCGGGGTGAAGGGGGTCCAAGGAGTCCCCCCAGCCCCTCTTTAGGCTGTTGAGGCTCCCACAAATCACGGCACTCCCCCCTCTCTGGGCTCCCCACTTTGGGGTCCTGGGGGACACAGGGCTCTGCTCCTCCAGGCTGCCTCTGCTGCCAGCTGCCACCGGGACCCCCAATGTCCACCCAAGGGGCATTTTCCACTCAACTTTGCAGTTCTTCATTCTCCAAAAATCCCCCCCCAAAGAAAACCCCAACTCAGGGACCTCCCAGAGTATCTGGGTAAAGCTCCCTGTCTTGGTTTGGAAACACAGGTGTCTGCTGAGGAAGGCAGGAGCCTCCCTTGAAATGGAAAACATAAACCCCCATAATTTTGAAATTAACAGGCTCTCATGCAAAGATATGGGAATAACAGTTATTTAGTAAGAAAATTAAACTAAAAATTCAGTAGTAAGAAAAAGAAATGCTGACAGAGTCAGAATACAACCTGACACCTGGTTAGGCAGGGTGTTGGTAGCAGTGCAATCAAATCGTGGCTGCAGTCCTCCTGGAGTCACAGATGTGGTTTTGATGAAGCAATGATCCTGTAGAAGGGTGTAGTTTTCCTCTGAAGGTCCAGTGCTGGTGTAGATGGGTCTGGTGTTCCTCTGGGAATCCAGTGGAAACAGGCTGCTTCTGGTGTGTTAAATCTCAGGTTATATCCAGGTAGGAATGCTTGGCTCCTCCCCCTGGGTGGAGCATCTCACAATGGGATGATGGAATTTGATCAGTCATGCAGTGAGACTCAATGGCCCATTAACAGAAGATATCTCCCTGGAGGGAGTGTGGGTGGTGGAAGAGATAAAGAACACTGCCCCACCTGGTTTGAACAGCTGGCCCATTAACAGAAGATATCCCCCCAGAGTTATGAGAAATGAGTCATGGAACAGTTCTTACTTAGGATCTCCTGTTGGTTTTGTGTTCAAACTGGCACACTGGGGAGAAGTGGGACCATGCTGGGAACTGCTGTGAGCAGGTTGGAGTGACTGGTCTACACTGTGAGCAACTGGGCACGACTGGGACTGTGCTGGGAAGTACTGGGATCATGTGTGGAGTGACTGGGACTAGGCTAGGGGCAACTGGGAGCAGCTGGAAACACACTGGGAGGAACAGGGAGCAACTGGGACCATGCAGGGGACAACTGGGATCCCACTGGGATCACAGTTGGAACAGCTGGGCCCATGCTGGGGGGACTGGGATCATACTGGACCATACTGGCAGACACTGAGACTGCACTGAGGGTCATTGGGAGTGGCTGTGAGCAAATGGGATCAGGCTGGAAGCAACTGAGGACAACTGAGTGTTACTGGGAACATGCTGGCAACAACTGGGATACACTGGGAGAGATGAAAACCACAGTGGGGGTAAATGGAAGCAATTGGAACCATGCTGGATTATAATGGGAGCAGCTGAGACCATGCAGGGGTCATACTGGGATCCTACTGGAACCAGACTGGGAGTGACTGGAAAGGTGCTGGCCGTGACTCGAACCACACTGGAAGTGACTGGGAGCAACTGGATCCACACTGGGAGTGAAAGGGAATCACTCTGGGCATGACTGGGATCATATTGGGAGTATCTGGAAGTGACTGGGGTCATACTGGGGGTGACTGGAACCAAACTGGACATGACTGGGTGCAGCTGGGATCATCCTGGGAGCCACTGGGATTACAGTGGGTGTGAATGGATGCTGACTGGGGGTTACGGGGAGCTACTGGGCCCATGTTGGGAAGAAAATGTGGACACATTGGGAGCAACTGGGATCAGCTGGAAGGATACCCTTGGAAAGCACTGCAACCGTGCTGAGAAGAATGAGATCACCACAAGGGTAACTGGAATCATTCTGGGAGCAACTGGGAAAGACTGGGATCATTCTTAGGTAACCGGAACCTTATTGGGGCAACTGGGATATACTGGGAGTGTCTGTAACTGTACTGGGAGGAATGGAACCATGCTGGGGGAAAACTGAGAGTGAGAGGGACCATGCTGAGATGGACTCGGACTATTCTAGGGACAAGTGGGATCATACTGGGAGGAACTGGGAACAACTGGAACTATTGTGGCAGCAACTCAGATCATACTGGGATCCCAGTGGGAGCAGCTGGGTCCTTGCTGAGTGAGACTGGGATCACATTGAGGGTGACTGGAATCCTACTGGGATTGATTGTGAGTGGCTGTGAGTGACTGGAATCATGCTGAAATCGTGCTGAAATTATGCTCGGAGGAACTGGGAATGACTGGAAACTTGCTGGGTGTGACTGGGATATACTTGGATTAACTGGGAATCATGGGGATCATCCTGGAGGCTACTGGAGTCATACTGGGATTGACAGGGAGCAACTGGGATCACAGTGGAGGCCACTGGAATCATCCTGGGAGTGCCTGGCATCATACTGGGATTAGAGTGGGTGTCCCATTTCCCTGACCCTGAGACCCCCCTGAACCCCCATCCCTGAGAACCGAGATTCCCTTTTACCCCTTTGCTGGCACTGAGAGCCCCCTGCACCCCCTGATCCGGCACCAACACAACCTTTTCCCGGCGACCCTGCCTCTCCCAGCCCCCAGACCCACCCTCTTCCCTGACCCTGGGACCCCTGGTTATGCCTTAAGTTTCAGCTTTCGTATTTTTCACATTCTGAGCTGCCTTGGTGTGTAACTCTGAGCTTCCTATTAGGTGTTAGTAAGTTCTCTTCACAGGGTAGGTACACAAAACAATCCTTTTCCACCTTGAGACCAAGGACAACCCTTACAAGCCTCAGGCCCAAAGAGGAAACCACAGGGAACTCAAGAAAGCAAACAAGGAGGATGGGACTTCATAACCTGAAGCTGGAATTGGACTATTAATGATATGATATGCAAATGGACCAAAAACTTGAACAAGTGTGAAACCTCCTGAGGGGTCATCCATTTTGTGACCATTTTGGGTTCATCTTGGCTGTAGCCCTGGCCAGGCTCTTGTTCTGCCCAAGGTGTATCCTTTGAAGGCCTTTTAATAAATACCTACTCTATTCTTTTAGCTCTGTCTGGTCTCTGTTCCAGGTCAGCCTTCTCAAGGCATCACTGGCACCCCCTTTCCTGGGCACAGGATTCTCTGGACACCCCATCCCACCTCTCCCAGTCCCTGCACTCCCTTTCCTTGACTCCGAGCCCCTGAACCTCCTCCCCAGCTGTCCCAGTTCTTCATGTCTCCCCTCTCCTTGAACTGCTGACACCCCTGGATCCCCAAACTCCAACTTTCAGCCCCCCAGGTACCCCAAATTTCTGTGTCCCCCCAGTTCTCCACTCCCTGCAGTCCCTGGAAGTGGCGCTGTCAGAGCCCAGCCCGGGGGTCCCCCAGTCCTTGATTGTGGGGACGTGGATGGGACCCCCTGGGAGCGCTGGGACAGCGAGCAGGGCCGGATGGAGCCACAGACACCGGGGATGGCAGTGGGAGCTAAGCTGGGATATTGGGATAGTGTCTTAGTTTTGAAAGAAGACAGGTATCTGCTAAAGAGAGGCAGGGCCTCTCTTGGAATGGATAATTCAAATCCCCTTCCCTCAAATTATTATAATTTAGAAAATTAAAACAGCTCTCAGGCAGAGATATGGGGATAGGAATAACAGTTCTTTACTAATAGGTATAACAGGCAAACAAACAACAACAACTACAGCAATTAATAGCGAAAAACAGAACCAGGGACCTTGGTGGAGCTTGGTCCCACAAAACCCGGGGCAGTCTGGTCTCTGGGGGACTCCGAAGAAAAGTACCAAGCTGGAACGGTGGGAAATCCCGGGCTGGTGGATCAGATGAAGTTCAGAGCTCCGTCAGTAGTCACTAGAAGGCAAAGGGGCCTGGCAGGGAGGCCAGTGCGGGCCCGCGGTGCAGTGCAGCTCCAAAACAGCGCCGAGGCAGTGGGACAGGATGCCCAGCCGAGGCAGCTCCAGCAGGGCAGCAAAAAGAGGAATCCGGATCTGGGCACACGAGCAGATGATGGTAGCTCTCTCTCTCCAGGATCAGATCCCGGTGGTGCCGTGAGAAACTCACACAGCAACGGCAGCCCCCGTCCGCTCCCGACGCAGACCACCCCAAAAAGTGAAGCTGCCCCTCCCAGCCCCGTCATTCTCTCCCCCCACCACCCCTCGGGGGGAAACTCCCGGAGACAAAGGGTGTAGCCAAGTGCTAGCTTCTATGCTTTGTTTTCACCTGAGCACTCATAAGTACCCGGCGATCAGTTGCCTTGCAACTCTTGGGGAAAAACTCTATAGGTGAAAAAGATAAACAAGTCTAACCCCCAACATTGATTCTATGCTCCCCTTTTCCATGGTGCACTACCTCTCCATGCCATTAATTCCAAGTAGGTCTCTTCTCATCTAATATCCATGATTTTGTGAGTTTTAGACACTCCAAAATACCATGAGCTACACACAGTTTGCCTTCCCCTGTTTTTGTTGGAAAGCAATGCTGGAGCCATAAGTGCAGTGTTTGGGTCTACACGAATCCTACAGGCAGGGAATGTGCCCTGACAGTGTCTGAGCCTCAGCAGAGACCATGCACAGCAGCTTGCTGTGCTGGGTTTCCATGGAACCATCCAGGAGCAGCTGCTGAGTTCAGGAGCCACGGCAGCCACCAGGCTGCTCCAAAGGCCCTTGGCGGGATGGGCTCCTGCCCTGGCCCTGTGTGCCAGGAGCCAGCAGCGCTGGGTGCAGGGAGCCCAGGGAGGGCATAGAAATGCTGGGCTGAGAAATGCTGGGGGCACAGCCAGATGGGCGTGTGCAGCCGGCCAGGGCACAGCAGCAGCACGCACAGGGGGCACAGCCTGCAGGTCACATGGCCAAGGGCTGGGCACGGCTGGCAGGGCCACAGGCACCCAGGCCTTTGTCCCCTGGGCTCTGGCAGCGCCTCTGGAGCCCCCACTGAAGGAACTTTCCTTTCAGGGGCTGCACTTTGCTCCTCCCTGGCCCCTCCCTGAGAAGGCTGGCAGGGGTTGCAGTTTGATGCCATTTGTCCTTGCTGCCCCTCCCATCCCAGTGCCCCACAAACAGCCCCGAGCCACCGTGAGGGACAGGCCCTGCTGTGCCAGGCCTGGGCTCAGGGCTTGGCCTTTCTGCTTCCTCCAGCCAGCCCAGGCCTCCTCAGCATTGCAGTTCCTGCTGCTGTGCCCCACGCTCCCTTGGCTGGTGTTGGAAAAAGACTTGAGGTACCTCAATCCCCTCGGGGGGCACATAAGAGAAAACAGCAAACTTCTCAGGAGGGTGGAGAAGAAACTTTGAGTTGCAAACTTCAGAGAATAAGGTACTTGGGAAATCTTAAAGCAACATGGCATTACAGTAAATCTCTTCACAAAGCACTGGTAGAAAAAACTGTAGCCTGACGAACTTCCAGTTCTCCAGATTTTGAGAGGAGAAAGTCAGGAGAAGAGAGAGAGGGAGAGAGAGATCCACAGTCACCCTTGGATCCAGCGCCATCTCAGCTGCTGTGAGCTCCGGGGCTGTGGGACGTGTCAGTGTCACACCTGTGCTCTGGTCCTTCTCACAGGTGGGGTTTTTGGGGAGCCAGGGGCTTGGCAGCCACTTTGGGGCTGGACCAGAGGCTGCAGTGACTGGGGCTGGGGCAGTGACCGCCCCACCTACGCAGAACTTGCCCTGCCCCCCAAACACACCCTGCAGATGTCTGGGGCCATTCATCATTTCTCAGCTCTCCAGCACGGAGGCAACAGACTCTGGCTGCAGCTCTGAGCTCATGCCCAAGGCAGCCACCCCTGGCAATGGGGCTCCATGGAGCTGCTCTCAGGAAACTTCCCAAGAGCTGGGGAGTGCCCCAAAACCACGTCAGAAATGTGAGATACACCAAAATCTCTTCAGGAATGTGGAATGTCCAAAAACTCAGTAACAGGCTCCCCCTCCCTTCATCATCCCCAAACTTTGGCTGTCTCATTCCAGACCCCACCCCACCTCCCCACTCCCAACCCCTGCTGGACATCAACACCCCCTTCCGAAGCAGAATTTCCCCCATTTCACACCTCCCAAACCCCATCTCACCCGTCCTGCTTCTCCCAATGCCCATCTCACCCCTCCTATTTTTCAGCACACTTCACCCAATCCCTTTCCAACCCTCATTCCACCCTAGGGGACTGAGAAATTTACTCATTTTGGGGTGGGATTGAGTAGTTTTCAGTGGCTTTGAGTGGTTTTCAGGTGACAGATCAAATCCTCTTGTCTCTTTGAGAGCCAAGAAATGGAGAAAACTACGCCAAATACCCCCTAAACCCCCAAATCCTCCCCAGTATCTCCTGAATCCCAGATTCCCTCCAAACACTAGTAAAAAAGTGAGGCTTTGGATGCCATTGATGAATGTGTTGATTTTTACCCCAATTGTCCTTGTTTTAATGGGATGAAGATGAATCAAAAGAATATTAGGGACCATAACCCAAAAGACCACCAGCCCAGTGTCTTCCCAACACAGATCACTGGGAATTTGGGTCATCAGGTCTCTGCCCAATGTGGGTCCTCTGAAGCAGGATGATGTTGGAGCAGTGCAGGAAGCTTGTCCCACAGTCAGGGCACTCACAGGGCTTCCCTTACTGGTGGCTCTGTTGATGTCTGTTAAAGTGAGAGCTCCAGGACAAGCTCTTCCCACAAGCGGGACACTCGTGAGGCCATTCCCTGGTTTGGATCCTCCAGTGGCAGATGAGGTGGGAGCTTCTGCTGAAGCTCATCCCTCATTCCCCACACTTGTAGGGCCTCTCCCCAGTGCAGATGCATGGGTGAGTGATGAGGTGGGAATTGTGCTTGAAGCCCATCCCACAGTGGGGGCAGCGGGAAGGGGCTCTCCTCTGTGTGAATCTGCTGGTGTTCAAGGACATCTGAGCTGGTCTGAAACTTCTTCCCACCCTCGGGACACTTGTAGGGCCATTGCCTGGTGTGGATCCTCTGGTGGTGGATCAGGTGGGAGCGTCGGCTGAAGCTCATTCCACACTGGGGACACTCGTAGGGCCTCTCCCCAGTGTGGATGCACCGGTGCCTGATGAGGTGGGAGTTCTGCTTGAAGCCCTTCCCACAGTTGGGGAAGCGGAAGGGCCTCTCCTCTCTGTGAATCCGTTGGTGCTTGAGGAGATCTGAGCTGGTCTGAAACCTCTTCCCACTCTGGGGACACTTGCAGGACCTCTCCCTGGTGTGGATCATTTGGTGGGTGACAAGGTTGGAGCTGCAGCTGAAGCCCTTCCCACATTGTTCACACTCATACGGCTCCTCCCCAGTGTGGATCATCTAGTGTTGGGTAAGGTTGAAGCTGTGGCTGAAGCTCTTCTCACACTCTAAGCACTTGTAAGGCTTCTCCCCATCGTGAAGCTGCTCCTGAACGAACAGCTCAGAGCCACGGAAAAAGCTCTGTCCACCTTCCTGGCACAGGGTGAATCTTTTCTCCTCAGAACAACCTGGGATGGGTTTGGAGCCCCTCCTCATGCCAGATCTCTGTGTCTTTTCCTCCCTATTCGATTCCTGCACCATGGAGCCACTCAAAACGGCCTCTTCCACAAGGTTCTGCCACAGGGATTTTCCCTCCCTGGTCTCCATCTTCAGCTCCTTGTCTGGGGGAGGAAGAACAAGGAGAGGATGGGATTTGCCTCTGTGCCAGAGGGAAGGGGAAGGAGATCCCCCCAGTTCATCCCCGTCAGGACAGCGTCGGCAGCAGGGTTGTCCTGCACCCAAGGGCCATGGTGGGCGGGGAGATGGAGCAGGAGAGAGGGGGAAAGGGGCAGTGACTTCCTCCTCACCTGCCTGGCTGTCCCGGGGCATCTTCCTCTTCCTTGCAGTCTCCTTGTCCATCTGGTCAAGGTTTGGGAATGGGAAATCCTGGTTTGGGGAAAAATAAGGATAAGCAGATTGAGTTTAAATGTTCCTCTGCCCAAGTCCATCTCTAGAATCCACCAGACATCTGATGCCCATATAAACCTCTCAAACACCAAGATTCAGCCCTGAACATGCCTCCAAAGAATTTCCCATCTCTGGTCTCTCCCCTTTGGTGTTCAAGGATCCCCCCCGTCCCAGCTGCTGGGGGTCACGCTTATTTTGAGGGTCCCCCATCTACTCAGTCCCTGCCCTCCCCAGGCTGCTGGGAGTCCCAGGAATACAAAAAGTTCCCCCTTTTCCATCTCCCCACTTAGGGATGCTGGGGGATTTTAGGGTTGTTGGAATACCTTCTCCCCTAGCTCTCTGCTTTGGGGTGAAGGGGGTCCAAGGAGTCCCCCCAGCCCCTCTTTAGGCTGTTGAGGCTCCCACAAATCACGGCGCTCCCCCCTCTCTGGGCTCCCCACTTTGGGGTCCTGGGGGACACAGGGCTCTGCTCCTCCAGGCTGCCTCTGCTGCCAGCTGCCACCGGGACCCCCAATGTCCACCCAAGGGGCATTTTCCACTCAACTTTGCAGTTCTTCATTCTCCAAAAATCCCCCCGCAAAGAAAACCCCAACTCAGGGACCTCCCAGAGTATCTGGGTAAAGCTCCCTGTCTTGGTTTGGAAACACAGGTGTCTGCTGAGGAAGGCAGGAGCCTCCCTTGAAATGGAAAACATAAACCCCCATAATTTTGAAATTAACAGGCTCTCATGCAAAGATATGGGAATAACAGTTATTTAGTAAGAAAATTAAACTAAAAATTCAGTAGTAAGAAAAAGAAATGCTGACAGAGTCAGAATACAACCTGACACCTGGTTAGGCAGGGTGTTGGTAGCAGTGCAATCAAATCGTGGCTGCAGTCCTCCTGGAGTCACAGATGTGGTTTCGTTGAAGCAATGATCCTGTAGAAGGGTGTAGTTTTCCTCTGAAGGTCCAGTGGTGGTGTAGATGGGTCTGGTGTTCCTCTGGGAATCCAGTGGAAACAGGCTGCTTGTGGTGTGTTAAATCTCAGATTATATCCAGGTAGGAATTCTTGGCTCCTCCCCCTGGGTGGAGCATCTCACAATGGGATGATGGAATTTGATCAGTCATGCAGTGAGACTCAATGGCCCATTAAGATAAGATATCTCCCTGGAGGGAGTGTGGGTGGTGGAAGAGATAAAGAACACTGCCCCACCTGGTTTGAACAGCTGGCCCATTAACAGAAGATATCCCCCCAGAGTTATGAGAAATGAGTCATGGAACAGTTCTTACTTAGGATCTCCTGTTGGTTTTGTGTTCAAACGAGCACACTGGGGAGAAGTGGGACCATGCTGGGAACTGCTGTGAGCAGGTTGGAGTGACTGGTCTGCACTGTGAGCAACTGGGCACGACTGGGACTGTGCTGGGAAGTACTGGGATCATCTGTGGAGTGACTGGGACTAGGCTAGGGGAAACTGGGAGCAGCTGGAAACACACTGGGAGGAACAAGGAGCAACTGGGACCATGCAGGGGACAACTGGGATCCCACTGGGATCACAGTTGGAACAGCTGGGCCCATGCTGGGGGGACTGGGATCATACTGGACCATACTGGCAGACACTGAGACTGCACTGAGGGTCATTGGGAGTGGCTGTGAGCAAATGGGATCAGGCTGGAAGCAACTGAGGACAACTGAGTGTTACTGGGAACATGCTGGCAACAACTGGGATACACTGGGAGAGATGAAAACCACAGTGGGGGTAAATGGAAGCAATTGGAACCATGCTGGATTATAATGGGAGCAGCTGAGACCATGCAGGGGTCATACTGGGATCCTACTGGAACCAGACTGGGAGTGACTGGAAAGGTGCTGGCCGTGACTCGAACCACACTGGAAGTGACTGGGAGCAACTGGATCCACACTGGGAGTGAAAGGGAATCACTCTGGGCATGACTGGGATCATATTGGGAGTATCTGGAAGTGACTGGGGTCATACTGGGGGTGACTGGAACCAAACTGGACATGACTGGGTGCAGCTGGGATCATCCTGGGAGCCACTGGGATTACAGTGGGTGTGAATGGATCCTGACTGGGGGTTACGGGGAGCTACTGGGCCCATGTTGGGAAGAAAATGTGGACACATTGGGAGCAACTGGGATCAGCTGGAAGGATACCCTTGGAAAGCACTGCAACCGTGCTGAGAAGAATGAGATCACCACAAGGGTAACTGGAATCATTCTGAGAGCAACTGGGAAAGACTGGGATCATTCTTAGGTAACCGGAACCTTATTGGGGCAACTGGGATATACTGGGAGTGTCTGTAACTGTACTGGGAGGAATGGAACCATGCTGGGGGAAAACTGAGAGTGAGAGGGACCATGCTGAGATGGACTCGGACTATTCTAGGGACAAGTGGGATCATACTGGGAGGAACTGGGAACAACTGGAACTATTGTGGCAGCAACTCAGATCATACTGGGATCCCAGTGGGAGCAGCTGGGTCCTTGCTGGGTGAGACTGGGATCACATTGAGGGTGACTGGAATCCTACTGGGATTGATTGTGAGTGGCTGTGAGTGACTGGAATCATGCTGAAATCGTGCTGAAATTATGCTCGGAGGAACTGGGAATGACTGGAAACTTGCTGGGTGTGACTGGGATATACTTGGATTAACTGGGAATCATGGGGATCATCCTGGAGGCTACTGGAGTCATACTGGGATTGACAGGGAGCAACTGGGATCACAGTGGAGGCCACTGGAATCATCCTGGGAGTGCCTGGCATCATACTGGGATTAGAGTGGGTGTCCCATTTCCCTGACCCTGAGACCCCCCTGAACCCCCATCCCTGAGAACCGAGATTCCCTTTTACCCCTTTGCTGGCACTGAGAGCCCCCTGCACCCCCTGATCCGGCACCAACACAACCTTTTCCCGGCCACCCTGCCTCTCCCAGCCCCCAGACCCACCCTTTTCCCTGACCCTGGGACCCCTGGTTATGCCTTAAGTTTCAGCTTTCGTATTTTTCACATTCTGAGCTGCCTTGGTGTGTAACTCTGAGCTTCCTATTAGGTGTTAGTAAGTTCTCTTCACAGGGTAGGTACACAAAACAATCCTTTTCCACCTTGAGACCAAGGACAACCCTTACAAGCCTCAGGCCCAAAGAGGAAACCACAGGGAACTCAAGAAAGCAAACAAGGAGGATGGGACTTCATAACCTGAAGCTGGAATTGGACTATTAATGATATGATATGCAAATGGACCAAAAACTTGTAAAAGTGTGAAACCTCCTGATTGATCATCCATTTTGTGACCATTTTGGGTTCATCTTGGCTGTAGCCCTGGACAGGATCTTGTTCTGCCCAAGGTGTATCCTTTGAAGGCCTTTTAATAAATACCTACTCTATTCTTTTAGCTCTGTCTGGTCTCTGTTCCAGGTCAGCCTTCTCAAGGCATCACTGGCACCCCCTTTCCTGGGCACAGGATTCCCTGGACACCCCATCCCACCTCTCCCAGTCCCTGCACTCCCTTTCCTTGACTCCGAGCCCCTGAACCTCCTCCCCAGCTGTCCCAGTTCTTCATGTCTCCCCTCTCCTTGAACTGCTGACACCCCTGGATCCCCAAACTCCAACTTTCAGCCCCCCAGGTACCCCAAATTTCTGTGTCCCCCCAGTTCTCCACTCCCTGCAGTCCCTGGAAGTGGCGCTGTCAGAGCCCAGCCCGGGGGTCCCCCAGTCCTTGATTGTGGGGACGTGGATGGGACCCCCTGGGAGCGCTGGGACAGCGAGCAGGGCCGGATGGAGCCACAGACACCGGGGATGGCAGTGGGAGCTAAGCTGGGATATTGGGATAGTGTCTTAGTTTTGAAAGAAGACAGGTATCTGCTAAAGAGAGGCAGGGCCTCTCTTGGAATGGATAATTCAAATCCCCTTCCCTCAAATTATTATAATTTAGAAAATTAAAACAGCTCTCAGCAGAGATATGGGGATAGGAATAACAGTTCTTTACTAATAGGTATAACAAGGCAAACAAACAACAACAACTACAGCAATTAATAGCGAAAACAGAACCAGGGACCTTGGTGGAGCTTGGTCCCACAAAACCCGGGGCAGTCTGGTCTCTGGGGGACTCCGAAGAAAAGTACCAAGCTGGAACGGTGGGAAATCCCGGGCTGGTGGATCAGATGAAGTTCAGAGCTCCGTCAGTAGTCACTAGAAGGCAAAGGGGCCTGGCAGGGAGGCCAGTGCGGGCCCGCGGTGCAGTGCAGCTCCAAAACAGCGCCGAGGCAGTGGGACAGGATGCCCAGCCGAGGCAGCTCCAGCAGGGCAGCAAAAAGAGGAATCCGGATCCGGGCACACGAGCAGATGATGGTAGCTCTCTCTCTCCAGGATCAGATCCCGGTGGTGCCGTGAGAAACTCACACAGCAACGGCAGCCCCCGTCCGCTCCCGACGCAGACCACCCCAAAAGTGAAGCTGCCCCTCCCAGCCCCGTCATTCTCTCCCCCCACCACCCTCGGGGGGAAACTCCCGGAGACAAAGGGTGTAGCCAAGTGCCAGCTTCTATGCTTTGTTTTCACCTGAGCACTCATAAGTACCCGGCAATCAGTTGCCTTGCAACCCTTGGGAAAAAATTCTATAGGTGAAAAAGAAACAAGCCTAACCCCCAACATTAATCCACCCCCGAATTTTTTCCCATACCAACATATTACATTGAATTTAAATCTCTAAACTATATACATTCATGCACTACCTTAATTATATTCATATATACATGCAGATGTGGGTACGAATACAGTGGCATGAGTAGTTCACCCTAAAACAAGGTCTCCTTGAGGTATGTATCAGGTTTGTCCATCTTTTTGCATTACCCACTAAGTGCAACCTGGTTCCTGAGCAAAGACAACCCCACGGATGGAATTGTCTTTGCTGGAGGCAGGATTAACCCAAACAGTTTTTCCCAGCATACCTCTCATGTGTACCACTGGAACCTTATCCCCATCCATTGTTCTCAGGGGCTCAGACTGGGCAGGGCTTGCTCGGTTGGTGGAACCCCTGGTGTTCACTAACCATGTGGCCTTTGCTAAATTAATCTCCCAGTTCTTGAAAGACCCCCCACCCAGTGCCTTCAAGGTGGTTTTAAGCAGGCCATTGCATCGTTCAACTTTCCTGGCAGCTGGTGCATGATAAGGGATGTGATATATCCATTCGATGCCATGTTCTCTAGCCCAGGTGTTTACAAGGCTGTTCTTGAAATGGGTCTCATTGTCCGACTCAATTCTCTCAGGGGTGCCATGTCTCTAAAGAACTTGTTTTTCAAGGCCCAGGATGGTATTCTGGGCAGTCGCATGGGGCACAGGGTAGGTCTCTAGCCATCTAGTGGTGGCTTCTACTATGGTCAGCACGTAGCGCTTGCCTTGGCGGGTCTGGGGAAGGGTGATGTAGTCAATCTGCTAGGCTTCTCTATACTTATATTTAGACTACTGTCTCTTATACCATAGGGGCTTCACCCGCTTGGCTTGTTTGATGGCAGCACATGTCTCACAGTCATGGATAACCTGGGAGATACTGTCCATGGTTAGATCCACCCCTCGGTCTTGTGCCCACTTATAGGTGGCATCTCTGCCTTGATGTCCTGAAGCATCATGGGCCCATCGAGCTAGGAACAGCTCTCCCTTGTGCTGCCGGTCTAAGTCTATCATTGACTCTTCTATCTTGGCAGCCTGATCTACTTGCTCGTTGTTTCGGTGCTCCTCATTAGCTCTGCTCTTGGGGACATGGGCATCTACATGGCGGACTTTCACAGGTAGCTTCTCTACCCGAGTGGCAATGTCCTTCCACTCATCAGCAGCCCAGATTGGTTTTCCCCGACGCTGCCAGTTGGCCTTTTTCCACCTTTCCAGCCAACCCCACAGAACATTGGCCACCATCCACGAATCAGTGTAGAGGTAGAGCTTTGGCCACTTCTCTCTTTCAGCAATGTCCAGGGCTAACTGAATGGCTTTGAGTTCAGCAAGTTGACTCGATCCACCTTCTCCTTCAGTGGCTTGTGCAACTTGTCGTGTGGGGCTCCATACAGCTGCCTTCCATTTCCGGTTCATGCCTACAATGCGACAGGAACCATCAGTGAAAAGAGCGTACTGTGTCTCTTCCACTGGCAGTTGGTTGTACTGTGGTGCTTCTTCAGCCCGTGTCACTTGTTCTTGCTCCTCTTCGTCTATGAGACCAAAGCTTTCACCTTCCGGCCAGTTGGTAATAACTTCCAAAATCCCAGGGCGGTTTGGGTTTCCAATACGGGCGCGCTGTGTGATGAGGGCAATCCATTTGCTCCATGTGGCGTCGGTGGCATGGTGGGTAGAGGGAACCTTTCCTTTAAACATCCACCCCAGCACAGGCAGTCGGGGTGCCAGGAGGAGTTGCGCCTCTGTACCAATCACCTCCGAGGCGGCTTGAACTCCTTCATAGGCAGCCAAGATTTCCTTCTCTGTGGGAGTGTAGTTGGCTTCAGACCCTCTGTAGCTTCGGCTCCAGAATCCCAGTGGTCGGCCTCAAGTCTCCCCAGGCACCTTCTGCCATAGGCTCCAGGACAGGCCATTGTTCCTGGCTGCTGAGTAGAGCACATTCTTCACATCTGGTCCTGTCCTCACTGGGCCAAGGGCTACCGCATGAGCGATCTCCTGCTTGATCTGGGCAAAGGCTTGCTGCTGTTCAGGGCCCCAGTGGAAATCGTTCTTCTTGCGGGTAACAGGTAGAGAGGGCTCACAATCTGGCTGTACTCGGGAATGTGCATTCTCCAAAAGCCTATGGAAGCCTAGGAAAGCTTGTGTTTCCTTCTGGCTGGTTGGTGGAGAGTTGGTGGAGACATTGCGGTGATCTTGTTGATTACCTCTGTGGGTATCTAGCGACGTCCATCTTGCCACTTTACCCCTAGGAACTGGATCTCTCGGGCAGGTCCCTTGACCTTGCTCTTTTTGATGGCAAAGCCGGCTTCCAGGAGAATCTGGATGATCTTCTCTCCTTTCTCAAACACTTCCATTGCCGTGTTCCCCCACACAATGATGCCATCGATGTACTGCAGTGTTCTGGAGCCTCTCCCTTTTCCAGTGCAGTCTGGATCACTCCATGGCAGATGGTGGGGCTGTGTTTCCACCCCTGGGGCAGTCGGTTCCAGGTTTACTGCACGCCCCTCCATGTGAACACAAACTGAGGCCTGCACTCTGCAGCCAGAGGAATGGAGAAAAATGCATTAGCAATGTCAATAGTGACGTACCACTTCGCTGCCTTGGACTCCAGCTCGTACTGGAGTTCCAGCATGTCCGGCACAGCAGCGCTCAGCGGTGGTGTCACCTCATTCAATGCACGATAGTCCACAGTCAGTCTCCATTCTCCATCAGACTTGCGCACAGACCAGATGGGGCTGATGAAGGGTGAGTGGGTTTTGCTGACCACCCCTTGGCTCTCCAGCTCCCAGATCATCTTGTGGATGGGGATCACGGCATCTCGATTGGTCCGATACTGCCAGCGGTGCAACGTCGAGGTGGCAACTGGCACTCGTTGCTCTTCTACCTTTAGGTTTCCTACTGCAGATGGGTTCTCTGACAGTCCAGGCAAGGTGTTCAATTTCTTTACACCCTCTGCCTCCACAGCAGCTATTCCAAAAGCTCATCTGAGTCCCTTAGGGTCTTTGTAATACCCATTCCGGAGGAAGTCAATGCCCAGGATACACAGGGCCTTTGGGCCGGTTGCAATCAGATGTTTCTGCCACTCCTTCCTGGTCAGGCTCACCTCGGCTTCCACCAGAGTCAGTTGCTGTGATCCCCCTGTCACTCCAGCAATGGAAATGGGTTCTACCCCCACATGTCCTGATGGCATCAGGGTACACTGTGCACCAGTATCTACCAAAGCTTCATATTTCTGTGCCTCTGATGTGCCAGGCCATCGAATCCACACAGTCCAAAAGACTCGGTTTTCCCATGCCTCTTCCTGGCTAGAGGCAGGGCCCCTCTAGCACTGGTTATTATTCCCTTCCTGGGCATACATAGTAGAGGTTCCTTCAAGGGGATCTGACATATCATCTTCACTTCTACAATACCTGGTGGCTCGGTCATGGGAGGTTGAGGCTACTTTCATTTTAGTGGGACCCCCTCAGTTAGTGTTTCTCTCCTTGATCTCACGCACCCATGCTGCCAGGGCAGAAGTGGGTTTTCCATCCCACCTTCCCATGTCTTCCCCATGGTCACGCAAGAAAAACCACAGGTCAGCCCTTGGGGTGTACCCTCTCTCTCTAGCTGGAGGGCGTTGGGCTCTGGCTCTGGGGCCTGTGACTCGCACCGGTGCCGCATGGGAACTGTTCTTCCTCATCTCCTCCCTCACCTCCTCCCTCACTTCTCTTATTACCTCCTCTTTGAGTTCCTTAACTACTGCAGAGACCTGAGCCTGCATTGGGCCACTGATCATGCTCTCATAATTTCTGAGCCTGTTGGCGACAGAACCCACTGTCTCCCGGTTGCTATCAGGATTGATCATTGCATTGAAGGTGGTGTATTGAGATGGCCCCTTACTTGCCAGGTTCCACAACATCTGCCCTGTGCACCTGACCTTGTCAGGGTCATTGTCATGCTGTCCACCCCTCCCAAAGAGTACCTCTAATATTGCCACTTCTCTCAGCTGTTGGATCTCTTCTTCAAGGGTCTTCTACTGACTTCTATGATGGTGCTCCTGCATTCTGTCTCTGTGGATAAACCTCTCCTTTACACTTATTAGAAGTCGCTCCCAGAGGGGAAGGGGCCTTGCTCCTTTACAAATACTTGATTCACTCCTGAGTCCTGGGTCAAGGGTCCCAGGTTCCTTGCCTCACCACTATCTAGTTGCACGCTTGTACCTAGAAGGTCTCAAACCCGAAGTAACTAAGTTGTATAAGCCTCACGTCTCCATCGTGCAATATCTTTTTGCAGATTACGTAGGCTTTCATAAGTCAGGGACTCGATGGTAATCTCAACTTCTGGTTCTCCTGTGGGCTGTGAGTGCCTTCTTTTCTTATCCTTATTACTTGGGCGCTCTGATTTTATCTTATACTTCTTTGTTTCTACAGGGGCAACTGCAGCTGGTTCTGACTGGTCCTGTGGTTCAGCTGGAACCTGGACGGTTGTAACTTCTGTGGGTTCCACTGCTGCACCATCGGATTCTCTCCTTTCAGGGCAAGGGGAGAGCTTCTCACCAGCTGGGGAAGTGTATTCTTTCAGCACCTGGCCCATCTCACGTATCTCTTTCACTAGAACCCCTACCCAGCTGGGGTGGTTCATTTCTGGGGTGGGCTGCGGGGCAGGGTCAGGCAGTGGGCCAGCATCCCCAGCCTCTGGGGCAGTGTCAGGCCCCACAGCAATATCTCTAGTCTGTGCCGTGCTCCAAATTGACCTCACCTTATCTTTGAAAGCTAAATAAGCTAGGATCATCAGCAACATTTGGTTAGTTTCTAGAGGAAATTTGAACTCTTCAAAAGCTGGTGGAGTAGGCATAAGGAACTGGCTAAAGGTCTGGAAAATTTCTCTCACTGTCATTTCTTCACAGAAAGTACCATTCTTAAAGTAACCCCAAATACACCCACTTAGTATGTGATATCCACGTGCCTGCTGTCCAGAGCAAGTTAAAAATCAGTGAATTCCTCACCTTTTCAGCCCATAAAACAAACTGGATAACAGCCACAGTAGCTTTTGTTATAGGGCCTATGTTTAGGTAAGGGCCTGCAAATGGGCAAAATAAAGCCACAACCACATGCCACCCGAACCAGGATAAGTTAGACCACATGGCGTTACCTATCAAGGTTTCTATATCCAGTGAACAAGAATGAACAAGAAATTAGGTCACTTAAGAACTGTTATTCCCTTTTTTCTCTCAATGCCCTCAAGCCCCACGTCTGGGCACCAAAATCTGTCTTGGTTTTGAAAGAAGACAGGTATCTGCTAAAGAGAGGCAGGGCCTCTCTTGGAATGGATAATTCAAATCCCCTTCCCTCAAATTATTATAATTTCGAAAATTAAAACGGCTCTCAGGCAGAGATATGGGAATAGGAATAACAGTTCTTTACTAATAGGTATAACAGGGCAAACAAGCAACAACAACTACAGCAATTAATAGCGAAAAACAGAACCAGGGACCTTGACGGAGCTTGGTCCCACAAAACCCGGGACAGTCTGGTCTCTGGGGGACTCCGAAGAAAAGTACCAAGCTGGAACAGTGGGGAATCCCGGGCTGGTGGATCAGATGAAGTTCAGAGCTCCGTCAGTAGTCACTAGAAGGCAAAGGGGTCTGGCAGGATAGGCCAGTGCGGGCCCGCGGTGCAGTGCAGCTCCAAAACAGCGCCGAGGCAGTGGGACAGGATGCCCAGCCGAGGCAGCTCCAGCAGGGCAGCAAAAAGAGGAATCCGGATCCGGGCACACGAGCAGATGATGGTAGCTCTCTCTCTCCAGGATCAGATCCCGGTGGTGCCGTGAGAAACTCAGCAGCAACGGCAGCCCCCGTCCGCCCCCGACGCAGACCACACCAAAAGTGAAGCTGCCCCCCCCCAGCCCCGTCTTTCTCTCCCCCCCCCCCCCCCACCCCTCGGGGGGAAACTTCCAGAGACAAAGGGTGTAGCCAAGTGCCAGCTTCTATGCTTTGTTTTCACCTGAGCACTCATAAGTACCCGGCAATCAGTTGCCTTGCAACCCTTGGGAAAAAATTCTATAGGTGAAAAGGATAAACAAGTCTAACCCCCAACAACTGCCAATAAAACAAAGCAAATCAAAACTAAAATCAAAAGAACAATGATAGGGTGACACAATTTATTCAAAACACTGGTGGCAGTAGGGGACCATCCAAAAAGTGTGTCCCACCATCTGTGTTCAGTGTCTGTCTTTACCCTCTCTAAAACACGATGAATTTGTCTTACGTTGTGATGGACAGTTACTAAAGTTTTCTGTCCGCTCTTTTTTATCTTTTCTAAAATTTTCATCAAATCCTGGTGGAGCAACAATTGCTTTACCAGAGTAAGGTTCATACCTATTGTTGTAGGCCATAACCTATGGATCAGTGTATAATTGGATTGCAAAAGTTGATACGAAGTAACTGGAGCTGAGTAAGAAAAATCACAACCAATAATTTTGGTAAAGTTACAAACACAAAAATTTGAATGATTTTTGGTATGTAATGTTACATTTTCTATAACTATTTCTTCACAAATAGTCCTAAAACATGCACATCCATTTCCTACATATACTAGCACTGTCTTAAAAGCTTCATTCGGGCGTATTTCAAAATGACAAATGTTCTGTTCAGTGTCTAAACAAATATCTTGAGCTACAACTGCGTTACTTTCACAGATAAACTCTTGTTGTTCCTGAACTACGCAAGATTCTAAATCAACAGTTTGCCATTTATCACCAACTTGACGGCCCATTCTCGGTGCTCGGAGGGATAGAACGTTGCTCCGTTGTGGTTCAGTCCTAATGCAATGATAGGAAAGATTGAATATACTGAAGCATTGCTAATGGTTAACACAAAGACCGTGGCTGTGTTTGTAACAGAGTTGTAAGTGAAATTTACTAAGTTCCACCATGCTTGAAGTTCCTTTTCAAAATCATTTGCATTGTCCCAAATTATTTTCCGAATCTCAGTAGGGAAGGTTCCTTCTTCGCCTTCTCTTATGATCGCGGCAGCAATGGACTGTATCTACAACTGGGCCTGAATGCAACTGAGAGCCAAAGAGACATTGCTTTGTGTAGTATTAAGTGCATCAATTATTAATCTGTGATCATTCACATGTATCTTTTCTCAATCTGGTACTATGTTTGATAATAGCCACTGAGTCGTTCCCAAGGCCGATAAGGACAACTGTAAAGGATACTGTAATTTGGTCAAATCTCTAGCTGAAGCAGCTAGTTTGTTCATCAATACCTCTGAATCGATACTGTTTAGGATACCTAATGCAGTACCAATAGCACCTGCAATGTCTCTTGGCACGCGTCTCTTAGGAGGACTACGTTTTCGCAGCCATGTAGTCCAACCTTCAAAAGAAGTTTGCAGAAAAGGTGAGCAAGCAGGTTGAATTTCTGAAACATCAGTTTGCATCAACAATTTAACCTTTTTCAAAGACCATGTAGGGTTAAATATTATTTGCTGTTGACCAGTTTTCCTAATTATATATGGTCCAATTTCAAAGATTCTCGGGCTTAGTACTGTTGGTGGTTGAGTTGGAATGCTGGTAACAGGTAAAACTAGGGCATTTACTCTGAATTTAAATGTGAGTCCTTCATTACCTTTGGCCCAAAGACAAGTTATTTCTGTAGTTTGTAATAATGTAAAATTGTGCCAGCAATCTTGCACGCTAGGGGGTGTACAAACTTTTTTATATTCATTTGCCTTGATTGATACTACCTTTTCATAGGTAGTTCCATTAACCATTCGACATCCTATATCAATTTTTTCTCCTACTATTCCTTGTAATTGCCAAATTTCATCTCTGTACACCCATTCTCGCTTTGAGTATAACTGATTATCATGCATCACTACGGTTAACAAATTCAAACCATACACATTTCCCATAGATCCAGTAAAGTGAATAAAAGCTTGGGATCAAGGCCATTCAATTTTGTGTAAACTAGCGGTAATATCAATCCTCAGAGAAGTGATAGAAAGGTTAGAGACACTCTTAGTCTCTTCAAGTTGAGGTGTGGTAAAATGACTAGAGGTATTTCCAATCTCTTCTACTTTTTGGTGTGTGGTGAGGTAATGAGATGTGATCAGATAAATGGGAGTGTTCTTTGCCTCTTTTAACATTTGTGGGGTGACTGCTGTGCTTGTTATTGGTTTTCTTATAGTATTTATTTTGAATTTATAAGCCAAGCCTCTCAGACCTGACTGGTTTGCTGAGCTATTTTGCCAGTTGCAGGTCACTTCAGTGGGTCTGGTTAAAGTAAAATTATGCCAGCAGTCAAAGGGTTCATTTTTACATTCTTTAGAAACAACAGCATTATGGGATTTAATATCCTGAGTGTGACGACAACATGATCTAAAAGAGGCATGTTTAATACAATTCCATTTCGTTGAAGAACAAAATTCTGCTGTAAACTTGGGATGTAAGGTATCTTCTCTATCTAGGTTTGGAAAATTCCCAGCAATTATGATAGTAGAAACTTTAGTAAAAAGAGATCCTTCTACCTTTCTGCATGTCACCTGAATCACTTCACCTGCAATTCCACTCAAGGTGTACATACGAGCGTCGTTATCCCATTTCCATTCACTAGGGTGATATGGCTCAGAATTATGCAATACTACTGTCGCTAAGGTCGGGCGGCGTTCTTTGGAGTTGGGATAGGATCCCATAACAATAGTATGACGGACGGTAGCTTCGGACCATGGCCAGCCAGCTGGCTTCTGGCCACGGAGTTGCAGTAGGGTACAGGAAAAGATTATAAGCCTTATCATGATCCAACGGAGGTCATCTGTGAAAAGAGCAAACACAACAAAGATCTGCCACGGAGGGGCAGAGAATTAAAATGAAGGAACTATCCAGCGTGTGCTGATTCGGTGTTCCTTTCCTAGAGCATCAGATGCTACCCATGAATATTTGTTCAGAGGGGTTTTCAGGACAAGTGGTACTTCTCCTACTAAAGGTAGGTCAACAAGAACAGGTTGTCCTGGATAGTGACTTGGATTCTTTGAATCATCAGGTCCTTGTAAGACAGGGATTATGCTTGGAGGTGCCGGGCAAAAAGCAGTGATTTTGGGACAGCCGTTCACTCCCCATCTGTCATTCACATTTTTCACAGCTTCCCATAATCGAAGATCCCAGTTCCCCTCATGTGGTTTAAGAAGTCTTTTCAAGAGACCATTTGTTCTCTCTACTATTCCATTAGCCTGAGGGTAATAAGGAGTGTGAAATGTCCATTTGATCCCTTCACCTTTTGCCCAATCTTGTACTATTTTAGCAGTAAAGTGAGACCCATTGTCGGACTGTATTTCTTGTGGTTTTGGAAAAATTCCAAACCATTCCTGGAGTCCTCTAACAGTATTTTCTCCTGTGGCTCTTTTAAAAGCAGAAGCTTGAACTAATCCAGAAATTATTTCTACCCCTACTAGCACATACTGTTTACCTGCTGATTTTCTGAAAGGGCCGATGTAATCTATTTGCCATGCATCCCATAGGCCTTTGCCCTTTCTCAAATGTAGGGGGTCATCTTCTAAGGGGTGTCTTTCTAATCGCTTGCGACACTGCTCGCAAGCTGATATGCATGTTCTACACTTTTCTCTGGTAACAGGCCAACCACGAGCAACAGCTTCTCTGTATAAATCTTTTGCACCTGTGTGATGTCTTTTTACATGTAGCCACTCTAACAGGCGTTCCCAATCTTCTGCAATTTCTTCCTTTTTCAGGGGACTCAGCCTGGCTAGTTCATCTACCTTGTTATTCCATTCTGCTGCTGGATTATTATCTGTTTGGTGGGAAGCAACCCAGCCTACTAAAAACTCTCCTTGACTAGCAATTTGTAAAATTTCTTGCCACTTTTCCTTTTGCCACACAGGGACTCTATTGACCTGCCAGTCATTCTGTTGCCAAAAGGGCAGCCATTCTGTACAACCTTTGAACACAGCATAGGAATCAGTATAAATACGGACAGGAGAAGAATTGCTTGCTTCTTTTTTAAAAACACTCCAAACAGCCGTCAGCTCGCCAACTTGTGCACTGCCTTCTCCTTCGTTAATGATTTTTTCACCTGAGGAAATCTGCAGCGCAACAGCTTTGAATTTCCATGTTTTTCCCTCTCTTTTAGCTGAAGCGTCTGTAAACCAAGAATTTACTGATTCTGGAGAAAAAGGAGGGGCAACTTTGATTACTGAAACTGTTTTTTCCTGGCTGCTGTTCAAGTTTTC
The DNA here is from genome assembly GCA_021534815.1 of Acrocephalus arundinaceus. Classification (NCBI taxonomy): domain Eukaryota; kingdom Metazoa; phylum Chordata; class Aves; order Passeriformes; family Sylviidae; genus Acrocephalus; species Acrocephalus arundinaceus. Next base: position 280,961 of record JAJEOU010002913.1, read on the forward strand.
TGTCTCTTGTATTGCTAGGTGTTTTATAGTACCTTCACTGACAGAAAATGTGTTACAGTAATGTTCTATTTGGGCGAGATTCAAATCCACTGAGGCCCGCTGTGCCACCCCGTCAGGGGGGGAGTTCCTGCAGTGACTGTTTTAATTACTTTAAAAGGGCCTCTAAGGACAATGGGTTGCTGTCGAGTGATTTTTTCTACTTCCACTAAGGCTAAACAGACAACAAAAAGCCCTTTCTCCCAGATGGTATACCTTTTTTCAGCATCTTTGAAACCACGAGAATAGAAACCGACGGGTCTAGTAGGGCCGTCAGGGCCCCGTTGCCATATATGTACTGACAAACCTGAAATGGCAAAGCCCCATTCAACTTGGAAAGGATCTGTGGGGTGAATAGGGCCTAATGCCTGGTATGCTGTGGCTTCAAAAATCAATAATTTTAATGCTTCTTCTTGAGAATTCTCCCATTCCCATTTAACTCCTTTCCTCAGCAAATTGTAAAGGGGTCTGGCAATGATAGAGAAATCTGGGATGTGTTTCCTCCAAAAGACCAATAGTCCTAAAACATGCTGAAGCTCTTTCTTGGAATCAGGCATCTTAATTTGTTCTAAGGAAGTTATAGTGTCAGGAGGAATACATGTCATGCCTCCTTTCCACCAGATACCCAGAAATTTTACCTCATGAGAAGGTTTTTGAATTTTTTCAGGGGGGATTTTTAAATCAAGGCTTTCTAGGTGAGAGATTATTTTCTGCTGAGCATCTCCCACCTCCTCTATTTTTTCCCCTCCACTAAAATGTCATCAATGTACTGATAAACAGTAACATTGTCATCTAGAGGTATTCTTTCTAGTTCGTGAGCTAAAGCATGGTGGGCTAGGGTGGGTGAATGTCTGTACCCTTGTGGCAATCTAGTGAAAGTGTACTGTTGCCCTTCCCATGTAAATGCAAAACGGTCTCTGTCTTCTGGTCTTAAAGGAATCATGAAAAACATATCTTTAACATCTATGGTTGCCATGATAGGATGAGCTTTTTCTTGAATCAGAGTAATTAATTCAGCTAAATTGGGAACAGCTGCAGTGAGGGGTTGTGTGTTAGCATTCAATCTCCGGAAATCTATGGTCAGTCTCCATTTACCATTAGGTTTGCGGACTGGCCATACAGGAGCATTGAAAGGTGAATGTGTGTTAATTATTACACCTTGTTCTCTCAATTCTTGTATTACTGGTTTGATGCCCTCTTTTGCTCCAAGAGGCAAGGGGTATTGTTTCACATTTGTGACATTGCTGTGTGGCAATGGAGGTGCTATTTGAAGCAGTCTAATATCAAGACGTGGCGCACCAAAAGACCAAACAAACCCCTCAGAGTCTAAAAATTGTTTGCCAGCAAGAGCATCTAGGCCAAGCAAGCTACATGGAATGTTTCCGATAACCATGTTGATAGTTAGTTTGTTTTCTTCTCCGGGTAGAAGAATTTTTACTAGGGCTGTTTTCATTAGCTGTTTAATACCAAGTGCATTAATGACACATTGGTTTTTTGTTGTTGGAACAATTCCACACCTCTCTGCTTCTTTGTTAGTTAACGCAGAGGTTTGAGCACCTGTGTCTACAAGATAAGTTACAGGTGCTTTCTTGGGTCCTGTAATTGCTGTGATCAATACATCTCCTCTAGTATTTTTAGTGAGCATTTGTATATAGATACCGCCTTTCAGCTCACTTACGAGAGGCGGTTTAATTAGTTTTTTTGGTTCTGATGGACTTGTTCTGCTTCACTAGTAAGATCAATTAAGTCATGAGAGGAGGTACTTTTCATGGGCTTACTGCCCGAATGCTGGGAGGGGCCAGGTGCGCTGGGTTCAGTTGGTAAGTTATTTCTGGGCTTAATGCCAGGAGTTTGGGAGGGCGGGTGTGTGTCAGGTAGTGTTTTATTTGTGGGGGCTTGTGTTGGCATATTTCTCTTACAATGCCAGTTAGAAATCATCATCTGAAGTTTATCAAGAGGTAACCCATCCATGATATCTTTTGGGATAGCTTTTTTAATACCTAATAACCACCAGCGTTGGCGTTGGGTGATGTGTTTTACTTTTTCTGTCTTTTCACTGCTGGGGTTTTCAACATACCTGATACCTTTTGTTCTCTGTGATTTGTCATCTGTTGTGTTTAAAGGACCATATTGCCTACAATAGGTAATTAATTCTACTGCAATGTCACCCCACACCCAGATCTTGTGGTCACTGCTAGATGTGTTAGCATGAATAGCTGGAGGCTGAGAGGGGCTGGAGTGAGGGGTGCAACTAGGGTCAGTAGAGACAGTTCGGTCTGTTGGATTCCGGAGGAATCTATCAAGCCTTTCTACAGGGCCTAAAGTAGCTATGGTTTTTTGCAAAGCAATTGCTGTTGGTTTAAGAAATTCTGGGAGCCCACGAATTAAAGGAGTCATAAGTTCAGCTTTCACAGGAAGTTGCATGGGAGATTCAAATCCAGGGATAAGTTTTCTTTCATGTATCATTTGCAAGCAGGCTGTCTTTTGGACACTTTCTAGTATTTGGTCAGGGGAGGTAGGTATGATTACAGGATCTCCCCTTTCTAATGGGTTAATCCCACCAGCCCAGAAGGCTGCTCGCTGGGTTATGGACCACGTATCACGTTTATCTCCAGTTGTCAAGAAGACTCCGTGCCCCCAATATCCCGAAGCTTCTGATTCTGTTAATTTAATTTGATCACCTCCTGTGAGAGATAAGCGAAATACATATTCAGTTTCAGTTTCTTGTGGAAGCCTGCTGTATTCTTTCTTTAGCTTAACTAACTCTGTTGCAGAGTAAGGGATTTCTCTGGTTGTAATTTGTGGTTCTAAGTCCTCATTGTTGATGTAATTGTATTCTGTTTTAATTAAAGGTCTTAAATGAGGACAACAGAATTCTCCACAATTTTTAGCAGATTCTAACTCTTTATGTGGATAAATTTTGGTGTGGAGAATTTCTTTTTCTTCTGTCTCCTTAGGGGAGTCAGAATTTATTGAATTGAGATACTCAGTTCTTAAGGCATCTCTCAATAACTGATTTTCTTTCCTTTCTTCTTCAAGTTGTTTTTGTAAAATCTTTACGAGATCTTGGAGAGAATCAGTAATAACTTTTTCATCTCCGTACCACTTAAGGCGGCTCTCGATCGCGGCATTTAGACAAGCTCCAAGAACAGAACAAATTATAGCTTTGTCTTTGCCAAGTCTAAATTTAGATTCCCGTTGTAATGAGCAAATTCTATCAATAACATTTTCTGGATTAAACCAATTGTTTTGAGCCCAAACATCTCCTACAGGTGAGGGTTTGGCATTGAATTTTGCTAACAAGCTATATAGTGCATTTTTTTTACTTTTGTCCATTTTACTTTTCTTGTTGTTTGGGGGGGGGGGGGGGCTAAAGGGAAGTCAAACTACTACTAGGGAAGGTAATACCTAACTATACAGGAATATTACAAAACAGTTTACACACATACAAAACAACAACAACAACAGTAACAACAACAACAGTAACAACAACAACAACAACAAACTCTTTTGCACTCAGAGAACCTTTTAGTGAATCTCTGAAGACAGAACACTCAATAGAGCATGAGGTCGCTTTCCTTCAGGGTTTGTGCAGTTTGCGGGAAATCTCAGCACCCCCCTTGCTTTCTAGCAACTACCTCAAGCAAGGCGTGCTAGGTGCGGCTGGAGTGAAGATCCTTCCCCTGTTACAGACTACACAAAAAACCCTTGCAGCCTCTCTGTCTAATCAGAGTCCGTGTCCGTGACGCCAATTATGTTACGACCCGTTCAAAGTGAACTAAGTTCGTATTTAGTTCTTAGAGTACAAAGGAGGCCAAGAGAATGCAGTTTAACCAAAATCAGTATGCTTTATTCAATGTCAATATACTCACTAAAACTGATATGCTTTTATTCAATGTACCCACCAAAATGGTATGCAATAACAAGAGAAAGAAATGAGAGAGAAAGAGAACTATATAGATAAAAGCAAAAGAGAAGAGAGAGATAGGATAGATAGGATATAATTACCACAGAGAGAGACGAAGTCCTCGCAGCAATCCAATAGGTCCGCCTTTGCAAATCCTCGTAGCCTGCCGCTAATAGATTTGTCTTCGCAGAACCCTCGTGGAGCTGATAGATCTTCGTTTTCCGTGGGGAGGTCCTCAAAAGGGGTCTCTTCTGAGGCAGAATATATAGTTCTCCAGAGTGGGGGAGAAGTCCCGTGATGGAGTCCAGGCCCATGCACAATGCGAGGGAGGGGGAGAACAGGGCAAGCTGTCCTGCTACACCTCAGGCACAGGTGGTACAGAATGCAGGAGCAGTGTAGCGTGCTGCGACTACCATTGTTTCAGCAGGATGTATGTCCGGGAACTCTGTTCCCAAGCAAACACACCTGGGCAGGAATGGCAATTCTGGTAGCAGTTACATCAGCTCTTGGTTTCCCTCTCGTCCCCCCCAAAGTCTCCACGACGAAAAACGTGAGACAAAATTGAGGGTCTTCGGGCCGACTCTCACAACCAGTCACTCCAACCTGCTCACAGCAGTTCCCAGCATGGTCCCACTTCTCCCCAGTGTGCTCGTTTAAAAACAAACCAACAGGAGATCCCAAGTAAGAACTGTTCCATGACCCATTTCTCATAACTCTGGGGGAATATCTTCTGTTAATGGGCCAGCTGTTCAAACCAGGTGGGGCAGTGTTCTTTATCTCTTCCACCACCCACACTCCCTCCAGGGAGATATCTTCTGTTAATGGGCCATTGAGTCTCACTGCATCACTGATCAAATTCCATCTTCCCATTGTGAGATGCTCCACCCAGGGGAGGAGCCAAGCATTCCTACCTGGATATAATCTGAGATTTAACACACCACAAGCAGCCTGTTTCCACTGGATTCCCAGAGGAACACCAGACCCATCTCCACCACCCCTGGACCTTCAGAGGAGTCTACTCCCTTCTACAGGATCATTGCTTCAACAAAACCACATCTGTGACTCCAGGAGGACTGCAGCCACGATTTGATTGGACTGCTACCAACACTCTGCCTGACCAGGTTTCAGGTTGTATTCTGATTCTGCCAGCATTTTTTTTTTACTACTGCATTTCTACTTTAATTTTCCTACTAAAGCACTGTTATTCTTATTCCCATATCTTTGCTTGAGAGCCCGTTAATTTCAAAATTATAATTCAGAGGATGGGGGTTTATGTTTTCCATTTCAAAAGAGACTCCTGCCTTCCTTAGCAGACAGCTCTCTTTCCAACCCAAGCTTGACCCAGATATCTTGGGGGCTCCCTGGGCTGAGTTTTTTGGGGAAGATGTTTGGAAAATGAAGAACTCCCAAGATCAGTGGAAAATGCCTTTTGGCAGGGACCTTGGGGGGTCCCAGTGGCAGCATTCTGGAGGAGCAGAGCCCTGTTTTCCCCAGCACCCCAAAGTGGGGAGCCCTGAGAGGGGGGAGCACCGTGATTTGGGGGACCCTCAAAAGCCTGGAGAGAGGCAGGGGGGAATCCTTGGACCCCCTGCACCCCAAAGCAGAGAATAACAGGAGAAGGGACCCTGGGACCTCCAAAACCCCCAGCATCCCTAAGTGGGGAGGGGGAGAAGGGGGGAACTTTTCAGATTGCTGGGACTCCCAGCAGCCTGGGGAGGGCTGGGACTGAGTAGATGGGGGACCCTCAATACAAGCGTGACCCCCAGCAGCTGGGACAGGGGGGAACACCCAGAAAACCAAATGGGAGAGACCAGAGAGGGGGAACTCCTGAGAGACATTTTCAGGGCTGAATCTTGGTGTTTGGGAGGTTGTAGTGGTTTTAATGTTTGCTGAATTTTATTTGCCAAATTTAGTGTAGTGGTCTAAATATCTTTTTTTTTCTATGAAATACATTATGAGAACAGGAGGCAAAAAAGGCTTAACTTAAGGATGAAAAAAGGTAGATTTATTAACACCCGAAAAGAAAAAGTGAAAAAGTAGAATCAAAATGAAACCTTTAAAACACTCTCCTCCCCCCTCCCCCCCCCAACAGTCTCCTTTCTTACATGCAACACAAAGTGACAAAACTCAGAGCTTCAGGTTAGTACTACTTATAAAATAAGTCTTCCATTCAGTCTTTGAGAGAGAGAAGTAAATCTCTTGATGTGTTAGGTAACTTCTACTAAAGACGCAGTCTCTTTTGTGGCTTTTAGCCCCTACAAAAAGCAGCCTGCCCAAAAACTTCTGCAATTTTGTAGTCTTCCCAAATCACGTAGCCTTCCCATGACTACATACTGGGCCATAGACTCACAATGGGGTTTCTTTGTTTAAAAATGCACACTTTCACAAGCAAAGGATTTCTTATCTTAAAGAGCAGAGATAACTTCTCAATTCTTCATGGAAACAAAAGGCTTCTTCATATCTCTCTCTGTTAAAACATCCTATAAGATCACATTACAGTTTCTAACTCAACATTCATTCAGTAAATCACAAAAAAAAATCCCTTTGCTCAAAAATCTGCAAAGCATCTCCCCAATCATATTGTCTGCGGTTTAAAGGAAATTTCTAGCAAGTCACAATACAGTCTGTTACTAAAACTCAGGGGGTTTATGCTTAAAAACTGAGGCAACTCGTCATCTCTCCCACCTGAGAATTCACTCTTTTTTCCCGACTCTGGTATCTTCATATTGTCCCTTTACATCTCTTTAATTCAGCCTTTTCTTTCTTTCTGAAAAGGGTAAGAGTTTTAAAAAGTCTCAGTCTGTGTCAGGAAGGAGTTAACATTCTCACCAGGACTGCAGAGAGTCATGTGGGCTCTGCCTGGCGGGCCCTGCAAAAATCTTGGAGCCAGGAGAGAGAAAGGTTCAGGGACAGTAGCGAAAAATCCTTTGCTCAGCTGGTCTTTCTTCCCTCTCTCTACCCTTTGGTCTCAAAGAGGTAGGAACAGCCAGCCTGGGCTTGGCACCACTGCCAGAGGGGGAAGGAGGCCCGGGGGGATCTCCCTCGGCCCTGCGGCAGCGTGGGGCAGCCCCAGGGTCGGCTGGGTGTTACCAGCGCAGCTTCTCCTTTGCGGGCAGCCGGGGGAAGAGAGGAGCTCAGCCGGCCCAGCACCGCTCCGAGGTGAGGCAGCGGCTCCCGGAGACCCGGCCTGGCCCGGCCCGGCCCCATCCCCGCCGGGAGGGAGCCAGGACAGGCCTCTTCCCTCTGTCGAGGCGGAGGGCCAAGAGGGCGGTCCCCGCAAAGTCTCTGCTTTTTACATGGGTATTTCCAAAAGTCACATCAGTTCTCTCAGTGGCCAGACCGCAGGACAATAGCTGAGAACAAGTCCCTGATAGGCATCTGCCCCCTCTAAAGCAAGTCCAAAGTCCTGACAGGGCAGTATTCTATATTCTTCTTTAACAAAAATTAAAATATTTCTAACCCATGACACCCAGTTGCACCGATGTGAGAGTCAGCCTCAAGACCTTTAATGTCTCACATTTTTGTCATGGATAAGAGACTTTGGGGGCAGGGACTGGGACCCCCTCCAGCCTGGTGTGTGACTCGAGCTGCTGCCGTCCAGCCAGGTTTGTTGACTCAAGATTGCTGCTGTATCTGAATCCTGCCAGAACAATGGGGGCCACGGTACACTGCCCCTGTGCACTGAACCACCTGTGCCTGGACTGAACGGGCCAGCCTGTCCTGTTCTCCTAATTGTGCATGGGCCACCTGATCAGGGGAATTCCCCCCCACTCTGGCAAGCTGCCTCTCACTTCAGAAAGACCTATATATATATTGGCCTCAGAAAAGACCTCTCCCCGAGGCATCCCCATGGAAGAGATGGTTCTATTAGCACACGCCACGAGGATTTAGAAGGTCTATTGGCGGTCAAGCTACGAGGACTCTCGTCTCTATCTGTTGGTAGCTCTTCCCCTTTCTCTCTCTCTGTCTCTCTCTCTCCTACTCTCGCTCTCTTTATCTGTATCTCTTTCTCCCTCTCCGTTCTCCTTCACTATCGCAAATCAGTTTTGTGGGCACATCAAAAAAAGGTGCATTGATTTTGGTTAAACTGTACTCTCATTCCCACTTTTGCACTCTGAAACCACTACAAGCTCAGCTCATATTAGGAGTGAGTCATAACAACCCCCATATTTAAGAAGGAAATGGAGGGGCTGGAGCATGTCCACAGAAGGGCAACAAGGCTGGTGAGGGGTGTGGAACACAAGTACTGTGAGGAGCGGCTAAGAGAGCTGGGGTTGTTTATCCTGGAGAAGAGGAGGCTCAGGGGAGACCTCATCACTCTCTACAACTCCCTGACAGGAGGGTGCAGCAAGGTGGGGGTCTGGCTCTTTTCCCAGGGAACAGTGAAAGGACAAGAGGAAACAACCTTAAGCTGAACCAGGGGAGATTTATGCTGGACTTTAGGGAATATTCTTCACAAAAAGGGTGATTGGGCATTGGAATGGGCCGCCCAGGGAGCTGGGTGAGTCACCATAACTGGAAGTGTTGAAAGAAAGAGTGGATGTGCACTGAGTTCCATGGTCTGGGTGACAAGGTGGTGTTGGGTCACAGGTTGGACTTGATGCTCTTCAAGGTCTTTTCTAGCCTGGGGGATTCTCTGGTGATGGTGACACTGCAGGGCACTGGGGAAGCAAGGGGCCATTGTTACACTGCAGGGCCTGGTGGCACTAAGAGGACCAGAGTGACACTGTGTATGACATGGCACCATAGAGCCAAGGGGCCATTGTGACACTGTGGGGCTGAATGGAAGCAAGGAGTCCATGGTGACACTCTGGGGCCTGGTGGAACCACAGAGGCCACGGTGACCCTGTGGGGCCTTGTTGAACCAAGGGGCCATTGTGCCACTGTGGAACCAAGGAGAGCCTTGGGAGACCCTGGGGCCCAATGGAATCCAGGGGCCATTGTTCCATTGCAGGGACTCTGGGAACTGAGGGAACAATTGTGACACTGGGGTGCCCCATGGAACAAAGGGTCCCGGGTGGAACTGCAGGATCTTGTGTGACCAGGGCTCCATTGTGACCCTGCAGCACCAAGGAATTCCTGGTGGCCCTCTGAGGCCAGATGGAACCAAGAGGCCATAGTGACACTGCAGGGCCTTGTGGAACCCTGCAGAGCATTGGGACAGAGCAGGATCTGGTGTCATGTCTTGCACGGAAGGAAAAAAGGGTGGGAAAGAAGAAGAAATGTAGACCAGGGAACTGTGAAGAAACCAAGGTGAAGTAAAGGAAATTGTAAAGGCAGTTTGGGGGTGGCTGCCAGGAAGCCCTGCCTCTGAGCAACAACTTCTGCAGTGGCACAGGAAATTCCCAGCTGATGGGAACAAACTTTCTGTGTGACTTCAGAGGCCACCACAAACCTGAGGGGTTTCCCTGCTGTCCCCCAGCCCTTCCTAGCCCCAGGGGCTGATGGCATTTGTGCTCCCTCAGATTCCTCTCCCCACACCAACACCATGGGGGTGCTGACGCCTGCTCTGGGCAGTGCAAACAGGGGCTCCTGAGGCAGTGCTGCCGTGTCTGTGCCTGCAAGGATGCGGCACCTGTGTGAGCTGGGGGAGAGGCCAGGGCTGCAGAGGGGGGATGTTGTTGGCAGGTGCATGAGGACGCTGTGGGACGCTGCCCTGGGGTGTCCAGCGCAGTGGGGATGGATCAGCCCCTGCTCTGCTGCTCCTTCCCCTTGTCTCCCCCAGGCACCTTGCAGAGCCCCAGCCATGCTGTTTGCCCCCAGCCTGCCCACGGCCAGCCTGGGGCTGCTCCCGGGGCTTTTCTGTTCTCAGCATTGGCCTGGGCAAAGTGTTCTGGAGAGAGCCTGGGCAAGGAGCCTGCAGCCCCCAGGCCCTGGCCTGAGGCGTCAGCGCTGCCCCAGCAGTGCCCATGGCCTGTCCCTGCTGCAGCCCCGGCACTGCCACCCCCAGCACTGTGCCCGGCCCCGAGAGCACTCAGGCCCTACAGCAACACCAGGGCCAGCAGGGCAGCGGGGCAGGGCCACGGCAGCAGCACTGGCAACACCAAGGGCTGCTGCTGCTGCTGGGCACAGCTGCTGTGCCAGCACTGATCTGCCCCCAGCTCTGCACACAGACATTGCTGCTGCAGCTGCAGAGAAGGGAACTAAAGGGGGATCTCTGCAGAAAACATGGCTGGAAGAACCTTGAGTTTTTTTAAAGCCACTGAGAGCACAGCCCCTCATTGACACAGTCTGTGGCCACAGGGAAGGTGGAGAGAAACAAAATGAGAAATGGCATAAACAACAACATTTCTTTGTGGATAATATTAAAATAGTAAAAGAAAAAGAACCTCCAAAATGAAACCAGCAAGATGTATCAATAGTTACTTTTATTACAAGTGATTTGCAGAAATGTGCAAACTTTAATGTTTTGAAAACCATCCAGTCATCAGTCTCCACACTGCAGCCTTGAGCTCCTGGTTCCTCAGGCTGTAGATGTGGGGGTTCAGGGCTGAAGGCACCACCGAGTACAGAACTGACAGGGCCAGATCCAGGGATGGGGACGAGATGGAGGGGGGCTTCAGGTAGGTAAACAATGCAGTGGTGATGAACAGAGAGAGCACAGCCAGGTGAGGGAGGCAGGTGGAAAAGGCTTTGTGCCGTCCCTGCTCAGAGGGGATCCTCAGCACAGCCCTGAAGATCTGCACATAGGAGAAAACATTGAACATGAAACAACACAATGATAAAGTTGAACTGAAAAAAATAACTCCAGCTTCCTTGAGATAGGAGTATGAACAGGAGAGCTTGAGGATGTGTGGGATTTCACAGAAGAACTGGCCCAGGGCTTTGCCATGGCACAGGGGCAGGGAAAATGTATTGGCCGTGTGCATGAGAGCAGTGAGAAAGGCACTGGCCCAGGCAGCTGCTGCCATGTGGGCACAAGCTCTGCTGCCCAGGAGGGTCCCGTAGTGCAGGGGTTTGCAGATGGACACGTAGCGGTCGTAGCACATGATGGTCAGCAGGAAATACTCTGCTGAGATGAAGAAGAGAAAGAAAAAGGCCTGTGCAACACATCCTGAGTAGGAGATGGTGCTGATGTCCCAGAGGGAATTGTGCATGGCTTTGGGGACAGTGGTGCAGATGCAGCCCAGGTCGGTGAGGGCCAGGTTGAGCAGGAAGAAGAACATGGGGCTGTGCAGGAGGTGGCCGCAGGCTACGGCGCTGATGATGAGGCCGTTGCCCAGGAGGGCAGCCAGGGAGATGCCCAGGAAGAGGCAGAAGTGCAGGAGCTGCAGCTGCCGCGTGTCTGCCAATGGCAGCAGGAGGAAGTGGCTGATGGAGCTGCTGTTGGACATTTGCTCTGGCTGGGAATTGGGTACTGCTATGGAGAAAAAGACAGTTAGGAGTTAGAGAGGCACTTGTAACCAAAATCAAAGCCATTTCCCATACACCCTTCCCTGGAACACACAGACACCATTTTCTGTTCAAGAGTTCTGCAGTTTTCCTGATAAGCTCATGAATATCTCTCCTGGTATTCTTGGATATCAATCCCTCTGCTTTCTGCTTCCATCAGGGAGAACAGAGCAAGTTCCATGAGACAAAGTGATGAGTGGAGAGTGAGGGGACATGGTCTCTCATTCTGACCTGTTCACAGTTTCTCTGGCCTTTAACCTCTCTCAGGAGGAGGGTGATCAGCTTCCCCTATTTCCCCTAAAAAAATCACCAGGTACTGCTGAGAGCAGATGAATCCACCAGAGCCGAACTCCATATTTGTAGCCAAAAACTCACATTGCTCATTTCACCAACCCAACAGCACTTTTAGTGTCACAACACCTCTGCCTTTCCCGTGGGTCTTTCAGATAACACAAAGATGCTCCAGGACAAGTTTGCCTCCTAGATTGAAGCTCCCAGCTTGCACTGAAATCTCAGGGAGACTTCCAAGTGTCCTTAGGGTGGCATTGGACTAAGGGAGATGCAGCTCCTTCCCTGGCTGCTCTGACAGCATTGCCCACAGCTGGGCACTGGGGACAGCGTCACCCTGAGCCAGCTGTGCCCCCTGCCAGAGCCCCCCAGTGCCGGGCAGCTGCTCCCAGCCCTGTGCTCTGCAGAGGGAACTGGATCCGGGGCTGCACAGCTGCCCCACGGCTCTGCTGAAGCTCTGCCTGCACAGGAGGGGCTGCACGCCTTGGAGCCCGGCCCTGAGGGCAGAGGCTTGGCTGGGGACAGGAGGAGGGGCTTGTTCAGAGGGAGGGCTGCACTGCAGGGGCCCTGTGGAGATCTCTGAACTCTCCCTGCCACAACATTTCTGGTTTTTGTTTTCTCTCATTGCCTCTTCTTCTCTCTGCTTCCTGCAGATTTTCCTCCTGCAGGTGTCTCCCTGTGCCTGAGCTCTCCCTGCCAGCACTCCCAGATCCAAATCTCTGTGCACTCTCTTGGCCCTACAGAACCCTGCCTGTTTGCAGGGCACTGCCTGGGGGCAAGTTC
>JAJEOU010002913.1:293376-336918 GCA_021534815.1 Acrocephalus arundinaceus
AAAATAGTAAAAGAAAAAGAACCTCCAAAATGAAACCAGCAAGATGTATCAATAGTTACTTTTATTACAAGTGATTTGCAGAAATGTGCAAACTTTAATGTTTTGAAAACCATCCAGTCATCAGTCTCCACACTGCAGCCTTGAGCTCCTGGTTCCTCAGGCTGTAGATGTGGGGGTTCAGGGCTGAAGGCACCACCGAGTACAGAACTGACAGGGCCAGATCCAGGGATGGGGACGAGATGGAGGGGGGGCTTTCAGGTAGGTAAACAATGCAGTGGTGATGAACAGAGAGAGCACAGCCAGGTGAGGGAGGCAGGTGGAAAAGGCTTTGTGCCGTCCCTGCTCAGAGGGGATTCCTCAGCCACAGCCCTGAAGATCTGCACATAGGAGAAAACATTGAACATGAAACAACACAATGATAAAGTTGAACTGAAAAAAATAACTCCAGCTTCCTTGAGATAGGAGTATGAACAGGAGAGCTTGAGGATGTGTGGGATTTCACAGAAGAACTGGCCCAGGGCTTTGCCATGGCACAGGGGCAGGGAAAATGTATTGGCCGTGTGCATGAGAGCAGTGAGAAAGGCACTGGCCCAGGCAGCTGCTGCCATGTGGGCACAAGCTCTGCTGCCCAGGAGGGTCCCGTAGTGCAGGGGTTTGCAGATGGACACGTAGCGGTCGTAGCACATGATGGTCAGCAGGAAATACTCTGCTGAGATGAAGAAGAGAAAGAAAAAGGCCTGTGCAACACATCCTGAGTAGGAGATGGTGCTGATGTCCCAGAGGGAATTGTGCATGGCTTTGGGGACAGTGGTGCAGATGCAGCCCAGGTCGGTGAGGGCCAGGTTGAGCAGGAAGAAGAACATGGGGCTGTGCAGGAGGTGGCCGCAGGCTACGGCGCTGATGATGAGGCCGTTGCCCAGGAGGGCAGCCAGGGAGATGCCCAGGAAGAGGCAGAAGTGCAGGAGCTGCAGCTGCCGCGTGTCTGCCAATGGCAGCAGGAGGAAGTGGCTGATGGAGCTGCTGTTGGACATTTGCTCTGGCTGGAATTGGGTACTGCTATGGAGAAAAAGACAGTTAGGAGTTAGAGAGGCACTTGTAACCAAAATCAAAGCCATTTCCCATACACCCTTCCCTGGAACACACAGACACCATTTCTGTTCAAGAGTTCTGCAGTTTTCCTGATAAGCTCATGAATATCTCTCCTGGTATTCTTGGATATCAATCCCTCTGCTTTTCTGCTTCCATCAGGGAGAACAGAGCAAGTTCCATGAGACAAAGTGATGAGTGGAGAGTGAGGGACATGGTCTCTCATTCTGACCTGTTCACAGTTTCTCTGGCCTTTAACCTCTCTCAGGAGGAGGGTGATCAGCTTCCCCTATTTCCCCTAAAAAAATCACCAGGTACTGCTGAGAGCAGATGAATCCACCAGAGCCGAACTCCATATTTGTAGCCAAAAACTCACATTGCTCATTTCACCAACCCAACAGCACTTTTAGTGTCACAACACCTCTGCCTTTCCCGTGGGTCTTTCAGATAACACAAAGATGCTCCAGGACAAGTTTGCCTCCTAGATTGAAGCTCCCAGCTTGCACTGAAATCTCAGGGAGACTTCCAAGTGTCCTTAGGGTGGCATTGGACTAAGGGAGATGCAGCTCCTTCCCTGGCTGCTCTGACAGCATTGCCCACAGCTGGGCACTGGGGACAGCGTCACCCTGAGCCAGCTGTGCCCCCTGCCAGAGCCCCCCAGTGCCGGGCAGCTGCTCCCAGCCCTGTGCTCTGCAGAGGGAACTGGATCCGGGGCTGCACAGCTGCCCCACGGCTCTGCTGAAGCTCTGCCTGCACAGAGGGCTGCACGCCTTGGAGCCCCGCCCTGAGGGCAGAGGCTTGGCTGGGGGACAGGAGGGAGGGGGCTTGTTCAGAGGGAGGGGCTGCACTGCAGGGGCTCCTGTGGAGATCTCTGAACTCTCCCTGCCACAACATTTCTGGGTTTTGTTTTCTCTCATTGCCTCTTCTTCTCTCTGCTTCCTGCAGATTTTCCTCCTGCAGGTGTCTCCCTGTGCCTGAGCTCTCCCTGCCAGCACTCCCAGATCCCAAATCTCTGTGCACTCTCCTTGGCCCTACAGAACCCTGCCTGTTTGCAGGGCACTGCCTGGGGGCAAGTTCTGTTTGCAGCTTGGAGAAAGGACAGCTCAGACTAAGCCTGATCACTAAGAGCTGAGATGTCCCTGGGACTTTTCAAAATCAAGGATACCTTTATCATTTTTTCCTCCTCTCCCCCATTATCTTATATTAGGAAATGAAAACAAAGTCTCAGGAAATGTCCTCATTTTAGAAGAAATCCTTCTCTTGGAAATATTTTGGGAGTGGGCAGAAGCCCAGTGTGTCAGAGCTTTATGAGCATTTCAATTCCCCTGCACCAGAAATACCCAGAGAATGTACTCACAGAGTCTGTAGGCATTGGGATGTTGCAGCTTGAGGAGATCACTGCAGGAGCTGCAGCTGCATTGTCCTGCAGCCAGAGGTTCCTGTGCCAAGGGCTGGCAGTGATTCTCCCCCAGTCCCTTCTCAGCCCCTTCCCAGCCCTGAGTGATTGAAGCTCTCTGTGCCTGTGTGCTGTGCCCGGGGTGGCTGCAGGCAGTGCCCCAGCCCTGCTGGGCTGGCAAAAGAGCTGCTCATCCAGAGAAATGTGTTTTTAAGCTCTTCTTGGTTGCCAGGATCTCTCTCTGGATGATGAGCTCAGCCCAGCTCATCAGCACAGACACAGCACAAGGACTTTAATGACCCTCTCAGGGCTTTGTGCTGTTTGCGTCAGACTCAGTCCCTCAGAGTGTGATCAAAAACTTCTCTACAACTCAAAGTGAGATTCAAAATCCAAAGTTTCTGGAAGTTTTAATGGGTCCCACGGAGGGACACGACACAGAAAGTGTCCCCAGGCCCCAGGCAGAGCAGAGAACTGCAGGCAGTGATGACAGGAGGGGACAAAGAGAGGCCAAGTCTGGGTGCCCTGGGCCACAGCAGCCTCTGTGCCACCAAGGACACTGAGGAGACCCCTTGTCCTGAGGCCCTGGGGCCTCCTGGCACAGCCCCAGCAAGGCTGGGCACTGTCAGCCCCTTGTCCTGCCCTCAGCATCCCCCTCCCATGCCAGTGGCCTCCAGGATGTGCTGGAAGGAGTCCCTGGGGAAGGAGCCTTGGTCAGCAATGGCCCTGGGGGCTCCTTCATGCTGCCAGGGACTGCAGGTTTTTCCAAGGACTTTGGGTTTGGCTTTTGCCTTGGACTCTCTGAGAGGTTTGTGCAATCCTGGCCTCCAATTCTCTGCTTTAACAAGTCCCTTGGGATTCTTAGCCAGTAACAACACTCAGTGGGGTTTATTAATACTTCAAGGTACTCAGGGTTAGTTTAAAAACTTCTTTTTGCCACTGAGTCTTTGAGAAGTTTTTGTGCAATCCTGGACTCCAATTATCTGCTTTAATGAGTCTCTTGAGAGCTTTGCACTGACACATAGTGGGGCTCAGTAATGCTTTGAGATACTCAAGATTTTTAAGATACTTTGAATTTTCCTTTGGATTTTCCATCCCATTCTGAGTTACTGAGAGGTTTTTGTGCAATCCTGGCCTCCAGTTCTCTCATCTACAGACCTCATGAGGAGCCTGTGTTGGGGATTGACCATAGTGGGACCCATTAATACTTCAAGAAACTTTGGGTGTTTCCTCTGACTTTGACTCCTGGACAGGTTTGTGCAATCTCCTCTCAGGCCCTGAGGTTCCAGGGCTCAGCACCAAGTGCACCACGGGGCTCATTAGGGTCAAGCAAGTCCTGACAAACCATGGCTGTGTCTTGATTTCTCCCTGGTCTGGTGCAGTTCACTAGGAATGTTATGGAGAAATATTTCATAGAGCTTTTAATAAACCTACATTCCTATTTTCAAGGGTGTATTTTTCTCTTCAGAGAAAAGAAATGAGAGGAGGTGATTGCACCATTCAGGGATTGATATGGATCCAGGATTGATATTGACCTCAGGAGGTCTGGCCTGGTCAGAGAAGCTGTGCCATGAGGTCTGATCCAGTGTGGACAACCTTGCTTCTTATTTCCCAACCCCAACCTCAAAGTGAGTTTCTCCTCACTCACGTGGGATCTGTTTTGCTCAGAGAAGTGGCTTCACTGAGCCAAAAGAGGGGTTTTCTTCTTTTATTTGAGGAATCTAAAACTCCAGAGTTTCAGACAATCTCTTCAAGGGTGAATCATTAAAAACAGATATGATCATGGACAGAGACTCTCTAATTAGTTAAAGTCAGAAAGTGGTATTTTTACTAACACCAGCGGGTGGCACAGGAATCACCTCCAAAAGGCATCACCACCCTGTACAAGGTTCTCTGCCTTCTTTATATTTCCCAAGATCCTACATATAATATATATGCATAACCCCAGCAACTCCCATCCCCACTCTGTATTAAATGAGGCTGTTAGTCCCTCACGTGTGCGGAATTCTTCTCTTGAATTGGGGTTGGTTGTCTCAAAAGATGAAGTCAGGAGAGTCTTCCTCAGGTCTCTGTGACCCTCTGGCACGATCCAAGGTCCCCTGCTTTGTGATTGATTGATATAAAGTCCAGGTGCTGGTCATTGTTCTACTGGTTTCAATCTGTTCTTTTAACGGTTCACTTACTCCAGTTCCTTCTATAAACAAGCTCATAATGGCAAACAATAAAACAATTAGCCTTAGCTTAAGCATCTAATAATCATTAACCTATCATTTGCTAATCTAAATTACACCCTGATCCATATAAATTACTTTCATCTCTTAGCTAAAATCTTAGCTCTTTAAAATCATGATTAAGTGCCCCCCGAATGTTGGGGTGTCCCCTGAATGTTGGGGTGTTCCCCCACAGCCCCCTTGCTGCCGAGGGTCATCTGTGTCCACATCGATCGGGAGTACACGACGGTGGCCGTCATCTTCTCCCGGCCTGTCAGGGTGAGTGGGGACACCCTGGAACTCCCCAAATCACCTGGGTACCCCCCAAATCACCTTAGTAACCCAAAAAAATCACTGGATACACCCAAAAATCTCCTGAGTACCCTCAAAATCTCCTGGATACATCTAGGTACCCCTCCCAAATCAGCTAGATACCCCCAAAAATCTTCTCAGTCCTTCCCAAAAATCACCTGGGTACTTTCCAAAATCACCTGGGTACCCCCCAAAACCACCTGAGTATCTCCCCAAATCTCCTGGATTCTCCCCAAAAATCACCTGGATACAGAATTTTGAGTACCCCCAAAAATTCTTGGGCCCCTGACCAAAATGGTGGTCGTGACTACCCACTTCTTTGACTGCGTAGACGCAGACGCAGTGTCCCATTTTTCATATTGACTTGAATGGGTAGACCTGGTGTCCCTCAATCCCTATTTCCTTGCATGGGTAGACCTGGTGTTCATTTTACCCCCATTTATCCCCAGTAACCCTTCCCAGTGCTCCCAGTAATGCCCCGGAGCTCCCAATAACCCCATTGCCTCCATTTACCCACTCCCAGTGCTCCCAGTAACCCCTCCCAGTGCTCCCAGTTTGCTCAGTTTCCCACATTCCTCCCTCCCAGTGCTTCCTAAACCCCCCAAGTGCTTCCAGTTCTGCTCCCAGAGCTTGCCCTTAGCCCTGACAGGTACTCCCATTTTAACCAGTAACCCTTCCTGATCAAGTGCTATTAATGGGTAGACCTGGTGTCTCTAAATCCCATTTTGCTTTACTAGGGTAGATCTGGTTTCTTTTTCTATCCATTGATTTCAAAGGGTAGACCTGGTGCCCTTTCCCTGCCATTCATTTCAGTGGGTAGACCTGATGTCCCAAATATTTTGGGGTTAAAAACACCAATTTCGGGCTTGGAAATTCCCAATTTAGGGTGGGAAACTGCCCCAAATTTGTTCTTTTTCCCCCACACCTGAACCTGGTGTGCCCGGAGCTGAGGGCAGCGCTGGACGGCACCGCCCTGGCTGTTACTGTTAGTTTGGATGAGACACACACACACATGATCAGGATACAAAATGGAAGAAGTTTTATTCTGTGTGTTCTCCAGCTTATATACTGTTAACAAAGTGTGATCTTAAGTCATTGACTACATTGGTGCAAAGCAAATGTCATCAATATAGTTGGCAAAAGTTTGACAGAAAGTTAGTAAGGCACAAATATACACTTTTACTTATGCACGTAGTCTAACTTACAAAAAATTTCATCTATCTTTTTTCATCAGTTCCCATGCTGTGGTGGTTTTGACCAGCAAATGAGTTTTCAGGAAGTTCAGGAAAGAACCAATTGAAAGTAGTTACATCTCCGTGGACATAAAAGGTTTAAATATCATTCTAACATTTGCGAGCTGCAGCAAGAGAGAGAAAAAAACCTTGGGCAGATTTAACCCTTTCCTGGCAACAGGAAGCTTTCAGAACTCCAACCCTTTCCCAGAGGGAGAGAAGAAGATCAGAGTGATTTAAAATGTAGAGAGACAGCATGATACAGTCAGCAAAAGAACTGATAAAGGTTATCTGGAAGAAAGGATTGAGGAAGTGGACATTTTTGACTGGACTTCTCTAGATGTAAACCACAGAGAAATGGACTATTTCTTGTAATCTATTGATGCTGTTTTGGGGGAATGCTGTTGTAGCTGAAGGTAATAGACTGATGTAATTGAGATTTCATTGAGAATGTTTGTAGAGGAAGTTTCCCAGATCCTGAGATAAAAAGAGGTCTCAGTTGTCTGAGATGCAGATTTGGCCCTTTAGCTGTAGTGAAAGGAGGTGTCTTGAGAGAGAAACGATTTTAAAGATAGAAGAAGAGGATCTTTGTAAAATACTAAAAAAAGCATTCTTAAACTAATATACCAAATATGCTGAGAGGCCCATGAGTAGCCAAGAGAAAGGCTGCTCATGGGTGAGATGGCACAATCTGCAAAATTCCAGCGGCTGGAGGTTGGTGACATTGGGAGCCACCAGACTGGTTTGTTCTTGTGGTGAATGTCTCCAATGGGACATCTAGTGAGACTCCTCTCCAAAGGTGATGGAAGATTATGTTTAAATTGTTGAAACTGACTGAAAATCACAGTTTTGTCTCTCTATGTTAGTTTTGGGAAAGTGAACAGTTTCTGGGGGAAAGAGAAGTGTTTTGAAGCTTCAATTTTTTTCTTTTTATTTTTTCCTTTATACTTTAGAGTGTGTAAATAAACTATCTTTGTAAGTTTAAAAATTCAGGCCTGTTTTACTTTTTATTTTTTCCTAGTCCAACTATCACAGGAAACCAGGTCTACCCCAATTAAAGTCAATGGGGATGTAGGGATACCAGGGCTGTCCATTAATAGGGCTTGGTCGGGAAGGGTTACTGGTTAAACTGGGAGCACTGGGAAAGGCTAAGGGGAAGCACTGGGGGAGGAACTGGAAGCACTGGAAGGGAGGAAAGGGGGAAACTGGGCAAACTGGGAGCACTGGGAGGGGCTACATGGAGGACTGGGAGGGTAAACTAATCAAACTGGGAGCTATTCCTGGGAGCACTGGAGGTGGCTAAGGGGGGGCACTGGGGTTACTGGGAGCATTGGGAGTGGCTGAGGGTGGGCACTGGAGTTACTGGGAGCCCTGGGGCATTACTGGGAACACTGGGAAGGGTTACTGGGGGTAAATGGGGGTAGACAGGACACCAGGTCTGCCCAATCAAGTCAATAGGGATTTAGGGACACCACGTCTACCCAGTCAATGCAATGGGATTCACAACCACCAGTTTGGTGGGGCCCGAGGATTTTGGGGGGTACCCAGGTGTATCCAGATGACTTTTGAGGGGTTCTCAAATAATTTTTTGTGGGTACTGAGGTGATTTGAAGGAGTATCTAGGTGTATCCAGGTGGTTTTGGGGAGTACCAGGGTGATTTGGGGAGGGGAGAATCCAGGTGATTTTTTGGGGTTCCCAGGGAACCCTACTCACCCTGATGGCCTGGCAGAAGATGACTGCCAGAATCGTGTCCTCACAGTCAGTGTTCACACAGATGACACTCTGAGGCAGGGGGGCTGTGGGGGGACACTCCAAAATTCAGGGGGCACCCCAACATTCAAGGGGCACCCTAAAACTCCAGGGGAGGGCCCCAGGGATGAGAGGAAGCCCTGAGTTACCTCTGGAGAGGATGCAGTGCAGGTACACCCACGTGCTTTAGTCTGCGGGGTCGGTGAAGACGGCGTTCTGCAGCAGCTCCAGCTCTGGGGAGGGGCAAAAGGGGCACCCCAAAATCTCAGGGGGGCAGCCAGGGGACACCCCATGATCTGAATGGGGGCACTCAGGTATGTGGAGATGCAGGTCTACCCATTAAACCCAATGGAGATTTTTAAGGCCAAAAGGTCCAACCTCTTGATCCAATGAGGATTTAGGGAAAACAAATCTACTCCTTGAAACCAATGATGTTTAGGGACAAGAGGTCTAGCCATTGAAACCAATGGGGATTTAGGGACATGGGGTCTACCCATTAAAATCAATAGGGATTTTTTGGAAACCATGTCTATTAAGGGCAATGGGGATTTGGGGAAACCAGGTCTACCCATTCAAGGAAATGGAGATTTAGTAACATCAGATTTACCTTATTTAAGTCAAAGGGAATTTTGGGACACCTGGTCTACCACTAATGTGGGGAATTTAGAAAATTTGGTCCAGCCATTATTGGGAATTTAGGGACATCTGGTCCACCCATTGAAAGTGGGATTTTTTTTTTTATACATCGGGTCTACCCTTTAAGGACAATTGGGATTTATGGACACCAGGTCTATCTATTAAAAACAATAGGGATTTTAGGAACATCTGGTCTACCCATTAGGGACAAAAGGGATTTGAGGTAATCAGGCCTATCCACTGAAACCCATGGGCTCAGTGGGACACTGGGTCTACCCCTTAATGTGGGGAGTTTAGGAAATCAGCTGCAGCCATTGATGTGAATGGGAAATTTGGGAAATCAGGTCTACCTCCATTAAAGTCAATTGGGGGATTTAGGACACCAGGTCTGCCCATTGAAACGAATGGAGATTTCAGGAAAACAGCTCTACCCATCAATGGAAATGGTGATCTGGGGACACCAGGTCTATCCATTAATGACTGTAAGGACATCAGGTCTATCACTGAAGTCAATGGGGATTTAGGGACAGCAGGTCTACTCATTATTGTCAATGGAGATTTTTGGGACAGCATATCTACCTATCCAATCCAACAAAGTTCAACTTCAAGCATGAGGCTGGAGAAATTTTGGGTTAGGGTTCAACAAAAAGTCTGGGAATTCTTCCTGGGGAATCTCTCACCTTCCTTCAGCCCTTTGGGGGCAGCATCCCAGCCTCGCCCTTCCTGCAGTTCCTGGTGGGAGCCAGGAGCACAGCCGGTGGTGCCAGGCCGAGAAGTTGGAGAAGTAGTGGCTCAGCAAGGCTCTGGGAAAGGCCAGCTTGGCCTTGGGGTCCTGCTTGGCCACTAGTGCTTCCAGTGGTCCCAGGTTTGGACTGGGAGGGCACCAGTACAAACCAGTAAGCCCTGGGAGCTGCCCATGAGCCTCTGTGGCCTGAGGTGGCAGCTCCCAGTATAAACCAGTATGGGATAATGCACCCAAACCCATTCTGAGTATGGGATTTAGGGGCACCAGGTCTACCCTATTGAGATCAGTGGGGATTTATGGACACCAGGTCTATCTATTAAAAACAATAGGGATTCTAGGAACATCTGGTCTACCCATTAGGGACAAAAGGGATTTGAGGTAATCAGGCCTATACACTGAAACCCATGGGCTCAGTGGGACACTAGGTCTACCCCTTAATGTGGGGAGTTTAGGAAATCAGGGGCAGGCATTGATGTGAATGGGAAATTTGGGAAATCAGGTCTACCTCCATTGAAGTCAATTGGGGGGATTTAGGACACCAGGTCTGCCCATTGATACGAATGGAGATTTCAGGAAAACAGCTCTACCCATCAATGGAAATGGCGATCTGGGGACACCAGGTCTATCCATTAATGACAGTAAGGACATCAGGTCTACCACTAAAGTCAATGGGGATTTAGGGAAAACCAGATCTACCCATTTAAGTCAATGGGAATTTTTGAGACACTATCCAACCCAACAGAGCTCAACTTCAAGCAAGGGGCTAGAGAATTTTGGGGATAGGATCCCATAAAAATTCTGGGAATTTTTCCGGGGGAATCTCTCATCTTCCTTCAGCTTTTTGGGGAGCAGCATCCCGGCCTCACCCTTCCTGCAGTTCCTGGTGAGCACCAGGAGCTGCAGCCGGTGGTGCAAGGCCGAGAAGTTGGAGAAGTCACGGCTCAGCAGGGCCCTGGCAAAGGCCAGCTTGGCCTTGGGGTCCTGCCAGGCCACCAGTGCCTTCCGGTGGTCCCAGGTGTGGAGTGGGAGAGCACCAGTACAAATCAATAAGCACTGTGTGCTGCCCCCAAGCCCCTGTGGCCAGAGGTGGCAGCTCCCAGAATAAACCAGTAAGGGTTAATGCACTCAAACCCACTCCCAGTATGGGATTTAGGGGCAACCAGATCTACCTTATTGAAGTCAATGGGGATTTTGGGAAACCAGGTCTACCCATTCAAGCCAGTAAGGATTTAGGGACATCAGGTCTACCCATTCAAGCAAAAAGGGATTTGGGGACATCAGGTCTACCCATGAAAGGCAGGTCTGAGGGCTCCCAGTATGGTCTTGGGGCTCCCACTTTTACCAGGTTTCTACTAGGAGAGCACCAGTATAAACTAGTAAGCACTGGGAGCCACCCGCTATCCCCTGACCCCTGTGGGGGCAGCTCCCAGTAAAAACCAGTAAGGCCAGCTGAACCTGAAGTCACTCCCAGTGGGTCCCAACCCCCATCCCAGTATAAACAAGTACATCCCAATATAACCCAGTACACCCCAGCATAACACAGTATTAACCAATGCTCCCAGCATGCCATCCCTGTACAAATGAGTATAAACCAGTGCAAACCAGTGTAACCCATTAAAACACAGTAACTCCCAGAATGCCATCCCAGTAAAAACCAGTATAACCCAGTAACTCCCAGCAACCCACCCCAGAACAAACTAGTATATCCCAGTAGAACCCAGTATAAACCAATGCCTCCAACATCTCATCCCAGTATAAACCAGTATAACCCACAGTCGGCCACCAGGTCCTTCTTGCTAGCAGAGGGCGCTCACTCATACACTGCTCCCTCTCCCAGTACAAACCAGTATAACCCAGTAACCCCCTGCACCCATCCCAGTACAAACCAGTATAACCCAGTAACCCCCAGCACCCCATCCCAGTACAAACCAGTAAAACCCACTGTTACCCAGGAACCCCTCCTGTGTTCAATCACGTGAAGGATGCTGCCCAAAGGGCATTTCAGATCATGCCCACTAAAGATCCTAGGCAGAGTTCTATCTCAATTCAACAATCCCCTTCTGAGCCTTTCCTAGATTTTATAGATAGACTTCATGCAGTGGTGGAAAACCAGAGAGAGGACCAGGAGTTGCAACAGAAGATGATCCTGGAAGTGGCACAAAGCCACTTGGGGCCTGGAAGTGGCACAAAGCAATGCCAGTGATGTCTGCAAGAGGATCATCTCTGGGCTTCTGGTTGCTCAACCTCCAACCCTGGACCTCCTCACTGAGACCTCCACCAAGTGAGCCATAAGGGACCCAGATGAACAGCGGAAAGGGTCTGGGCTCAGAGGCCGGATTGCAGCACCAGCCACCATTCCAGCTGGACCACCAGAGGCTGGGAGGGTCAAATGTTTCCAGTGTGGGCAGGAGAGATATATGATGCGTTTTTGTCCCTTTAAGAATAAAACATCACACACACTGGTGGGAGCAGTGATGGAGGGGGAGAAAGAGAACATTCCAGTTCCAAAACACTTGGGGAGGAGTGTGAGCTTCTGCCACGTGATGAGAGAAATGGGACAGGTCACCGGGTTTTTGGGGTTTTGGGGCAACCCAGTTCTGGGAAGGTGTGGGACCCTAAGGAACCCTCAGGGTTAGTAACAACCAAGAGGATATGGAAGCCATTTAGGCTTGAGTTAACAACAGGTGTGCCTTTCAACACACCACACTGGCAAGTGGTCACCGTTGACCCTGGACACGTGACCAACCTACAGCAGACTGATAGTAAGTGCCTTGTTATCAGGGATTCTAAGCACACTCCCTCTGAGATCAAGATTAGTCCAGCACTTTTGCCATCAGATCCAGAGCAACGAGCTCTCCTGGCACGTTGTGTCCATCCTCCCCTCTTCCTACCAAAGGGCCGAGTCATTGCCCAGGCCATACCACTGCCCAAACTGCCCTAGGATGGTCTGGACCTTTGGGTCTATTGGACAGAAATGGTGGGAGAGAACAAACCCATAATTTGGTGTGGGCTCAAGAGGGAGGGGGATTTCATTCAACTCCAGAGAATGATGGACACAGGATCAGATGTGACAGTCATACCACCACCACACAAGTGGCCATCACATTGGGAGTTGCAACCCATGGCTGGTAAGGTTACAGGTATAGGGGGCACACAATTGGCAAAACAATCCAAGAGCATTGTGCAAATTGAGAGACCAGAAGGGCAATTGGCTTCTTTGTTTGTTCTAGATTCCAAATTTACCTTGTGGGGAAGAGACGCCATGTCCCAGTTGGGAGTTAAACTAGAGATCCAAAAAAACCCAAAATATTTTTAATTGCCTCCACTGAGCAGCATGTCTTCTGGAAACTAAATTGGCTGATGGATACCCCAATTTGGGATGATCACTGGCCGCTGAACAAACAGAAATTGAAGGCACTCTAACCACTCATGGAAGAGCAATTGGCCAAGGGTCACATTGTGGAAACTAACAGTCCCTGGAATTCTCCAGTGTTTGTGACCAAAAAGCCAGGGAAGGACAGGTGGCACCTCCTCCACAATTTGCAAAAAATTAATGAGGTCATTAAGGAAATTGAGTCTCTTCAGCCAGGTATGCCATCCCCTTCAATGCTCCCCCGAAATTGGAATTTGGCTGTCATTGATAGTAAAGATTGTTTTTTCCAGATTCCCTAGATCCAGCCAATGCCCCGCAGTTTGCATTCTCTGTGCCTTCCATCAGCAGGGAGGCACCCATGAAGCGTCACCACTGGAGAGTTTTGCTGCAAGGGTTAAAGAACTCACCAAGTATTTGCCAGTGGTACATGGCCAAAATACTGTCCCTGGTGTGTGCCAAGGCTGGAGAGGCCGTCATCCTTCATTATATGGATGCCGTGCTTGTGTGTGCCCCCAGTGACAATGCACTTACACAAATTCTGGGTGAGACTATCACTGCTTTGGCTGCTGCGGGATTTGAGCTGCAGCAGGAAAAAGTGCAGAGACTGCCACCTTGGAAATACCTCGGGCTTGAGATTGCCAGCCGGACCAGAACAGCCCAGAAGTTGGTAATCAGTGAGAGACCTGAGACTTTGAGGATCTCCAGCAGCTGTGTGGATCTTTGAATTGGGTCAGGCCCTGGCTTCGGCTTACTACGGAGGACCTAGCACCTCTCTTCAATTTGTTAAACTTAGTGTATAACTTATCTTAAACCTGCAAGGCACTTCACAAAGCACTGACTCATAAATCTCTAAACCCTACAACTTCAGTTATACAGATTTTGAGAAGAGGAAGTCAGGAGAAAAGAGAGAGATCGATCAACAGTCAGGGCCTTGGATCTGCTGTGAGCTCTGGGGCCATGGGACATGTCAGTGTCACACCCATGTCACAGCCTCACATGCTCTGGTCCCTCTCACAGGTGGGGTTTCAGGGTGCCAGGGCTTGGCAGCCACTTTGGGGCTGGACCAGAGGCTGCAGTGGCTGGGGCTGGGGAAGTGACCATCCCAAAACCACCTCAGAAATGTGGGATACACAAAAATTCCTTCAAGAATATGGAATACCCAAAAACTCACTCAGAAATGGGTTCCATCTCCCTTCATCATTCCCAGCTTTCAGATGTCTCATTCCTGTATTGCAAAATTTTTTAGAGGGCACAATCCACTTTGGGATTGGTCCTGAGCTATCCTGGGTGAGGCCTCAGATTTGGGCCTGAGTACTGGTAAGCAAGCCTGTGGCGCAGCAGTAAATTCAATTAAGGTGTGTTTAGTATTTATTAGTATATTTATAGCAGTATCACCGTGGCAACCTTGGCACCAACAATCCTAACCAAAGTTAGGATTGTTTACATTCCTTCCTAATCAAGTACCAATTAGAAAACACCTGTCAGTATAAACTATCTGAGACTCTATATAACCCACCATTTTGTAGCAATAAACCAGAACGCATGCATTAATCATATTGGTCGGATCGTGCATTGCTCTGTCCAGCCTCCCACGGACCCCCTGGCTTCATTCCAGACTTCACCACACCCTCCCAATCTCCACCCAAACCTATGCCACCTCTTCCTGGACATCAAGACCTCCTTTCCAAGCCCTGTTTCCCCCATCCCACCCCTCCCAATCCCCATCCCACCCATCCCGCCCCACCCAATGCCCATCTCACCCCTCCTGATTTGCAGCACACTTTGCCCAAACCCCTTCCAACCCCATTCCACACTGAGGGACTGTGCAATCGAGTCATTTTGGGGTGGGATTGAGTAGTTTTCAGTGGCACTGAGTGGTTTTGAGGTGACAGATGGAACACACTGGACGCTGGGGTCCGGTGAAGCCCGGCCAGCTCTGACTGCAGCCACGTGGTCAGGAGTGGCCGTGCTCGGGCTGCGAGCAGTCTCAGGAACGGGGCAGAGCAGAGCTGCCTTCTGCTCTCTGTGGGCCCTGGATATCGTCAGCGTCTGGGCTCGAAGGGAGAGTCAGAGAAGGCTCTCTCTTGGAGATCTTTATTCTGCGAAGGCTGCTGCAAGAGAGAGAGCCAACAGGGAAGGTTTGACATCATGGGAATGAGGTAACAGGTGGGTCTGGGGAGTGATGGACAAGAGGGCAGCGGAGGGGAAAACCTGGGGTAAAACCAACCAAACCAAATATTGGGGAGATAACAGGAACTAACCAACAGGAGAATCACTTATCTACACTTATCAAATACATAATCATCTCTTTGAATGCCATGAAATGGAGACAACTACACCAAATATCCCCCAAACTCCCAAACCCTCCCAAGTATCTCCCAAATCCCAGATTCCCCCAAAAACAAAGTAAAAACTGAGGCTTTAGATGCATTTGATGAGTTTGTTGGTTTGTACCCATATTCTGTGTGCTTTAAAGGGATGAAGATAAATCAAAAGATATTTAGAGGCAAACTAAAAAAACCATCAGCCACTTCCCAAGGTGGATAATGGGAAATGTGGGTCACCAGGTCGCTTCCCAATGTGGTCCTCCGATGTGGGATGAAGTTGGAGCAGCGCACGAAGCTCTTCCCATAGTCTTGCAGGGCTTCCCTTACCAGTGCCTCAGTTGATGTTGGGTCAAGTAAGAGCTGTCTGAGAAGCTTCTCCTACACTGGGGACACTCATAGGGCCTTTCCCCAGTGTGGATGTGCCAGTGGGCGATGAGAGTAGAATTCTTGAAAGCCTTCCCACAGTCGGGGCAGCGGAAGGGCCTCTCCTCTAAGTGAATCTGCTGGTGCACGAGGAGAGTGGAGCTGGTCTGAAACTTCTTCCAACACTCAAGACACTGGTAGGGCCTCTCCCCTGCATGAATGCATTGGTGGGTCACAAGGTGGGAGCTGCAGCTGAAGCCTTTTCCACATTCCTCACACTCATAGGGCCATTCCCCAGTATAGATCATCTGGTGGCAGATCAGGTTGTTGCTCTGGATGAAGCTCTTCCCAAACTCCAAACACTTGTTTCCCTCATCCCTCCACTGCCAGGGACTTTGTGGGACAAGGGAGCTCTGCTGTGGGTATGGAGGGAGGTCCAAGTGAAGCCACTGGAGGGGGAACCACAACTCATCAGGTTTGTGTCCTTTGAGGGACCAGGAACTGGTGAGACTTGGAGGCACAGAAAGGTTTCTCTTCATGGCTAACATAAAAAATGGGAACATTTACTAAACATCAAAACACTTCCCACAGCTCCTTGTGACATCCCAGCAACAACTGACATGTCCACCATCCACAAGAGATTGCCGTATAGGAAGAATTTTAGTCAAATACAAAAGAAGTGATATAAAATACAAAAATACAACTAAGAGTCTGACTAAGGTGGTATTTAATCTTGTGAAAGATGGGGCAACTCTCTGAAGCAAAAAGGATGAAGTCAGTCAAGAGAGACACATTGGAATGACCAGAGAACAGCTGCAGGAGGAAATCTGGGAGAAACAGGGAGGACATAGATCCAGCTCCTCTACATGAATAAATGACCTAAACCACAGCCATTTAAACAGGAGAGCTGGAACCTCCTGAAAAAAGAGGGTCATGACATATTAGACTGTATGTTGGTGAAAAAGGTAGAATGGAAGATCAGTATTCTCCTTCCATCAGTAGAAGAATCCAGGAAATTCCTGTTCCTGGTGGGAAAACTGCCAATTCTTAAAACAACTTAAGTGACCCAGATAATAAAGATTTGCTTGTATATTATGAAACTCCCAGAAATTAAAACCTGTGCCCCTTTCCAGGCAGACATCAGCTGTGTGCCCAAGAACAGGCAGTGCCACTTGTGCCCTGAGGTGCCAAGGTGGGATTGGCATCTCTCAGAGAGGAGCTGAGGGAGAGCAGAACACCTTGAAAGCTGCAGGTCCCTGACAGCCCCGCAGGGCTCCCATCCCATCAACATCTGCTCTGCTCCAGTCTGAAACAGGGACTAGCATGGTGCCGGGATCATCAGAGAACTGAGGTGTGGAATTCAATCCCCTCCCCATCCCGCAGCAGCCCTGCCTTTCCCTCCTCCAGCCTTGGTCTCCAGCACAGCCGTGGAGGCTCTTTGGCCTCTGGAGTTTTCCTGCAGCCCCCAAGGGCAGCTGAGTTGTGCCTTTGGCACAGTCAGGCCTGCCCAGCATTGCAGGCAATGCCCAGCAATTCCTTGTGTGTGCCTGGCCTTGCTGTCAGCCCTGGCAGCGGCTGCGTGGCCCCTTTGTGCGGCGCTGGCCCAGCCATGGTGCCACAGCCCCTGTGCAGGCCCAGGGCAGGACAGGAGCATTGCGGTTGGGAAGGGCCCCTGTGCCGTGGTGCCCACAGCAGCCTTGGGGCTCTGTGCCCCATGGCCTCCCTGCTGGGCAGCCTCTGCCAGCTCCTGCACAGCCCGGGGCACCTGTGGGCCTGCACAGACAGCCCTGCCCCGGGCTCTGCCAGGCTCTGGGCCAGCAGAGAGGCCGCGCAGGGCTGGCCATGGCCAGCAACAGGCTCTGAGCCCTGCAGGAGGATGGAGCTGGGCCACAGCCAAAGTGCCCCGCAAACCTGGGCTGAGCAGCCAGGGCTGGCAAGGGCTGGGGACAAAGGCTGGTGCTGACAAATGTCCTGGGCCCCCTCCCTGCTCTGGCCATGCCACCCAGGGCACAGAGCAGCCTCCTCTCTGGGCCCCTTGCCTGTTTTCAATGCCTTCCCCAGGCGCTGGCCCTGCCCCACAAGGCCTGGGCTGAGTCCTGCCCCTGCACGCTCACCCAGGCTGAGATGGACACTGATGCTTTCTCTGCCAGGCTCTCTCAGCCCAGCCCAGCTCCCTCCAAGCTCTGCCAGCTGCCCTGAGCTCTGGGCAGCACCAAGGGCCTCTCCCCAGCACAGCCCAGCCCCCTCTGGCCCCACAGCTCTGCTCAGGCCAGGCTGCTCTGGGCAGGGGCCCCACGGCCTCAGCCCCTGGCAAGGGCACAGCAGCAGCTGCAGCTCAGACAGGACTCAGCCCCAGCCATGGGGAAGGGGCTGGGCCAATGGAAAAGGAGGCTCCCTGTGTGCCCTGCTCCCCTGTGGCTGAGGTGCTGAGAGCTCTGCAGCCCCTGCTGCCCTCCCATCTGCCCGGGCCAGCACAACAGCCGCGGCCTTGGGGCCCTCCAGAGCTGCTCCTGCTGCAGGCCCAGGGCCCATTCTGAAGCTGGGGCAGCCAGAAAGCTGTGCCCATTTCTGTTCATTGCTGCTGGTATGAAGATGGATCCTCAGCCACTTGGAAGTTGCTGATGAATTTTACTCCTGAGTAGACCTGTTTTTTTTTGAGCTCTTCCATTCAGGAATTCAGTGACAAAGACACAAAAATATTTGTTCAAAACACTGAACAAGAAAAGCCCTGGGGAATAATTTCAGTTTTCAATTTTTCTGTGGTTAAATAGACAGGTTTTAGAATTGTATTTCAAGTGAATATACTATATGGGAAACAACAGAAAGAGAACTGTTTTGTCCTGTTTTCTTTTCCTGTTTCTAGATTGCTATCAGCAATGTCCAATTGATATTGATCCCTAGCACCTTCTAATGCAGTCTTAACAGGTATGAAAATCAAGACCCTTCATGGATGACAATCAATCAGACTTTGTCCCCACCCCCTCCCCACCATTTCCCTCATCCAACCCCCAGCATTTCAATGGATGAGGTATGGTTGTTGCCAGCAGGAGCAGGGCAGTGATTCTTCCCCTGTGCTCAGCAGTGCTTGGGCAGCATCTTGAGTGCTGTGTCCAGTTCTGGGTCCCCCAATTTAGGAAGGACATGGAGGGGCTGGAGAGTGTCCACACAAGGCTGGTGAGGGGTCTGGATCACAAGTCCTGTGAGGAGTGGCTGAGGGAGCTGTGGTGTTTTATCCTGGAGAAGAGGAGGCTCAGAGGGAGACCTCATCACTCTCTGCAACTCCTAGACAGGAGGGTGCAGCCAGGTGAGGGTTGGGCTATTTTCCCAAGAAACAGTGACAGGACATGACGACACAAACTAAGCTGCACCAGGGAATGTTTAGGTTAGACATTAGGAAATATTCATCACAGAAAGGATGGTTGGGCATTGCAATGGGCTGCCAAGAGAGGTTGGTGAGTCACTGTCCCTGGAGTGTTTAAGGAAAGACTGGATGTGGCACTCAGTGCCATTGTCTGGGTGACAAGGTGTTGTTGGGTCCCAGGTTGGACTTGATGCTCTCCAAGGTCTTTTCCAGCCTGGTGGATTCTCTGATGATGGTGACACTGCAGGGCCCTGGGGAAGCAAGGGGCCATTGTGACACTGTGGGGCCTGGTAGCACTGAGAGGACCAGAGTGACACTGTGTATGACATGGCACCATAGAGCCCAGGGGCCATTGTGACACTGTGGGGCTGAATGGCAGCAAGGAGTCCATGGTGACACTCTGGGGCCTGGTGGAACCACAGAGGCCACGGTGACCCTGCGGGGCCTTGTTGAACCAAGGGGCCATTGTGCCACTGCGGAACCAAGGAGAGCCTTGGGAGAGCCTGGGGCCCAATGGAATGCAGGGGCCATTGTTCCATTCCAAGGACTCCTGGAACAGGGGGAACAATTGTGACCCTGGGGTGCCCCATGGAACCAAGGGTCCCTGGTGACACTGCAGGATCTTGTGTGACCAGGGCTCCATGGTGACCCTGCAGCACCAAGGAATTCATGGTGGCCTCTGAGCCCTGATGGAACCAAGAGGCCCCTGTGACACTGCAGGGCCTTGTGGAACCCTGCAGAGCATTGGGACAGAGCAGGACCTGGTGTCATGATGGGGCCATGGAGACACTGCAGGGCCCCATGGAACCAAGGGGCCAGGGTTGCTCCTCAGTGACTCCTGGAATGAAGGAAACATGTTTGACACCTTTGTGGTGCCCCTTGGGACCCAGAGGCCATTGTGACCCTGTGGAAGCAAGGAGACCATTGCTGCACTGCCAGACTTCATGGTACCAAGGATCCATTGTGACACTGCAGGGCCAAAGGATCCAAGAGACTTTATGACACCATTGGTCCCATGAAACCAAAGGGACACTGAGACACTGGGAGGTCTAATGAAATCATGGAGGCTTTTGTGACACTCTGGGGCCTCATGGAACAGTGGTGACACCAAGTTGGCAGGGAGTGTTGATCTGCTGGAGGGCAGGAGGGCTCTGCACAGGGCCCTGGACAGGCTGGATCCAGGGCCCAAATCCAACAATTTCAAGTTTAACAAGTCCAAGTGCTGGGTCCTGCACTTTGGCCACAACAAGCCCTGCAGCACCACAGGCTGGGAACAGAGTGGCTAGACATCAGCCAGGCAGAAAGGGACCTGCAGGGACTGATGGACAGCAGGCTGGACATGAGGCAGCAGTGTGCCCAGGTGGCCAAAAAGGCCAATGGCTCCTGGCCTGGATCAGGAACAGTGTGGCCAGCAGAAGCAGGGCAGTGATTCTTCCCCTGTGCACAGCACTGCTTGGGCAGAACCTCGAGTGCTGTGTCCAGTTCTGGGCCCCCCAATTCAGAAAAGACATGGAGGGGCTGGAGCATGTCCAGAGAAGGGCAAAAAGGCTGGTGAGAAGTGTGGAACACAAGTCCTGTGAGGAGTGTCTGAGGGAGCTGGGGTTGATTATCCTGGAGAAGAGGAGGCTCAGGGGAGACAAGGCAGTGTCAGGACACAGGTTGGACCTGATGTTGTCAAAGTTCTTTTCCAAACTTGCTGATTCTGGGATTCTCTGAAACAACCCTTGCAGCAATGTCAGGATGAGCCCTGGGCCTCCTCTTCACAAGGTCCAGCAGCCCAGGTTCCTCAGCTTCTCCTCAAAGCCCCCAAGCCCATCCTGTCAGTCCTGCAGAGCCTCTGCCGCTCCTCCTCATTGCCCAGAACAGGGAGCCCCACAGCCGGACACACCAGGCCAGATGGGCCCCCCTGGCCTGTGGTGCCTCTGGCAAGGGAGCAGCATGAGGCACTGCAGGAGCCTGCAGACAATTCCTGCAGCACTTGGAGGATGATCCTGCTCCACAAGGGACGTTCCCATGGTGCCAATCAGGAACTGAAATGGGGAGTGGGGCCAGAGAGGAAAGGGCAACCAGGGATGGGCTGTCTGCTGGGGAGGGAAAAGCGGTGGGCAAGAGTAAGAAGTTTTTACCAGAAAGAGTAAAGGAAGACAAGGTGAAGCAAAGGAAATGGTCAAGGAAGTTTGGGGTTGGCTTCCAGGCAGCCCTGTCTCTGAGCAACAACGTCTGCAGTGGCACAGGAAACTCCCAGCTGATGGGAACAAACTTTCTGTGTGACTTCAGAGGCCACCACAATCCTGAGGGGTTTCCCTGCTGTCCCTCAGCCCTTCCTGGCCCCAGGGGCTGATGGCACTTGTGCTCCCTCAGCTTCATCTCCCCACACCAACACCATGGGGGTGCTGACGCCTGCTCTGGGCAGTGCAAACAGGGGCTCCTGAGGCAGTGCTGCCGTGTCTGTGCCTGCAAGGATGCGACACCTGTGTGAGCTGGGGGAGAGGCCAGGGCTGCAGAGGGGGGATGTTGTTGGCAGGTGCATGAGGACGCTGTGGGACGCTGCCCTGGGGTGTCCAGCACAGTGGGGATGGATCAGCCCCTGCTCTGCTGCTCCTTCCCCTTGTCTCCCCCAGGCACCTTGCAGAGCCCCAGCCATGCTGTTTGCCCCCAGCCTGCCCACGGCCAGCCTGGGGCTGCTCCTGGGGCTTTTCTGTGCTCAGCATTGGCCTGGGCAAAGTGTTCTGGAGAGAGCCTGGGCAAGGAGTCTGCAGCCCCCAGGCCCTGGCCTGAGGCGTCAGCGCTGCCCCAGCAGTGCCCATGGCCTGTCCCTGCTGCAGCCCTGGCACTGCCACCCCCAGCACTGTGCCCGGCCCCGAGAGCACTCAGGCCCTACAGCAACACCAGGGCCAGCAGGGCAGCAGGGCAGGGCCACGGCAGCAGCACTGGCAACACCAAGGGCTGCTGCTGCTGCTGCTGGGCACAGCTGCTGTGCCAGCACTGATCTGCCCCCAGCTCTGCACACAGACATTGCTCCTGCAGCTGCAGAGAAGGGAACCACAGGGGGATCTCTGCAGAAAACTTGGCTGGGAGATCCTTGAGTTCCTTTAAAGCCAACAGGAGTGCCTCCTCTAACCAGCAGTCTGTTGCCAAAGGGAAGGTAGAGAAACAAAATGAGAAATGGCTCAAACAATGACATTTCTTTGTGGAAATTATTTAAATAGTAAAACAAAGAAAAAGAACTTCCAAAGTCAAACCAGCAAGAATAAAAACTGACTTTTATTGCAAGTGATTTGCAAAAATTGGCAAGCAGATTAATGTTTCCTTATCCATCCAGTTACCATTCTCCACACTGCAGCCTTGAGCTCCTGGTTCCTCAGGCTGTAGATGAGGGGTTCAGGACTGGAGGCACCACTGAGTACAGAACTGACACTGACAGATCCAGGGATGGGGAGGAGATGGAGGGAGGTTTAAGATCGGCAAATATTCCAGTGCTGATAAACAGAGAGACCACAGCCAGGTGAGGGAGGCAGGTGGAAAAGGCTTTGTGCCGTCTCTGCTCAGAGGGGATCCTCAGCACAGCCCTGAAGATCTGCACGTAAGAGAAAACAATGAACATAAAGCAGCCAAACACTATACATATGGAAAATGCAATGAGCCCAAGTTCCCTGAGATAGTAGTTTGAGCAGGAGAGCTTAAGGAGCTGGGGGATTTCACAAAAGAACTGGCCCAGGGCATTGCCATGGCACAGGGGCAGGGAAAATGTATTGGCCGTTTGCATGAGAGCAGTGAGAAAGGCACTGGCCCAGGCAGCTGCTGCCATGTGGGCACAAGCTCTGCTGCCCAGGAGGGTCCCGTAGTGCAGGGGTTTGCAGATGGACACGTAGCGGTCGTAGCACATGACAGTCAGGAAATAGTAATCTGCTGACATGAAGAACGTAAAGAAAAAGAGCTGAGTAACACATCCTGCGTAGGAGATGGTGCTGGCATCCCAGAGGGAATTGTGCATGGCTTTGGGGACAGTGGTGCAGATGGAGCCCAGGTCGGTGAGGGCCAGGTTGAGCAGGAAGAAGAACATGGGGCTGTGCAGGAGGTGGCCGCAGGCTACGGCGCAGATGATGAGGCCGTTGCCCAGGAGGGCAGCCAGGGAGATGCCCAGGAAGAGGCAGAAGTGCAGGAGCTGCAGCTGCCGCGTGTCTGCCAATGCCAGCAGGAGGAAGTGGCTGATGGAGCTGCTGTTGGACATTTTTTACTTTGGCCATGGACACCTGTTCATGGAGAAAGTACAGGGACAAGTCAGCAGAGGCTGCTTTCAGCCAAACCTGGGCCATTCCCTGCAGACTGTCCCGCTGTGACTCACCCACCCTTGTTCCTGCTCTGGGAAAACCTTCCCCCAGGTCACTGCCTGAGCTCCACTTTTGTTGTCTGAGTGTGCCAGGAGCAGCCACGCCTGTGCCTCCTCCTCTCGAGGAGCCATCCCTGCCCTGCTGCCCTGAGTTTGTGGCCATGGGGCAGAGGGACAAGGCTGGATATTCAGGATTTGTCACTGGAATCACTCCTAATACAGGCAAGCTTGTTGCCATCTGCACTCCATCTTCTAAAGGACATGGAGAGCACGAAAGAATTTTAGCCATTATTTTTATGCCCACACATCATTTCTTGTTTGCTGAGGTCAGAAATCCCCAGCATTTCTGCTGCACTCACAGTTTGCCACTGAGAGATGTGAGAGGCAAAGGATTCCCTGTGGCTCAGGGAAGGTGAGGGGCTGGATGGGCTTGTTCCCAACTGCCCTGGGTTTTCAGCTTTGGCTGCAATCAGAGCACAATCACACTCCCCTGTCACCCTGGGATAAACCAGACCCTGCCCAGAGCACAGGGATCCCTCAATGTCTCCCCCTCTCCAAAGGGCTCTGGGCAAGGTCTCAGCACCCCCTTCTGCCAAGGACACTCCCGGCTCCCTTGGCAAACCCAGCAGCATTTCCTCAGCTCTGGCATCTCTGCACTTCCCCGTGGCACATTCAGGGAACTCCCAGGGGCTCTGGCACAGATCTGCAGCCAGGAGGGCAGCTCAGAGCTGGGAAGGACACAGCAAGGAGATCCCTGGGTGTGCCCATGATGGGATCTCAGGGAGGGGGCTCAGCTCATTCCCCTTTCCCATGGACTGCTTTGCCCACAGCCCCACAGGGCTCAGGGAAGCTTGGACACCCCATTGCCATGGCCACAGCTGCCTGGCAGGAATGCCAAGGGCAGTGCCTGACTCAGCTGCTGCAAAGGCTAGAGCCTCCCTGAGAGCACCAGATGACAGGGACAGGATCAGGGCAGTGCAGCAACAAGAGCAGATGTGGTGGTGCTGTGCCTGGGAGGGCAGGGCACAGACAGCCGGGCACTCAGGACAGTGTTCCCGTAGCCAGCTGGGCACGGCACCTCCCACACACCCACAGTGCCCTCCTGCCCCCAGCACTGCTCTCTCCAGCCCCCTCTCCTTCCCTCAGCGTCTCCCTGGGCCTGCACATTTCCCTCCTGACAGGAGCCTTGTCCCTGCTAGCGCTCACAGAGCCCATCCCACCCTCTGTGCCCTAGGCCCGGCCCTACAGAAACCTTCCTGTCTGCAGGGCCCTGGCTGGGGCAGGCTCTGTCTGCAGGTGGGCAAGGGCAGCTCAGGAGAGCCCTGCTGGGACCTGCCAAGGTGATGCTGGGGCTGTGCAGGGCTGAGCAGTGGCTGAAGGCACTTTAGGAGGCTCCCAGCAGAGAGACTGACCACCCAAAGTTACAGTTCTGGAGTATCTGTCAAGGTTGAAACATTCCTTTGATGATCCTGGGTGTCCCTTTCAACTCAGAATGTTCTGTGATTCTGTGATTACAATTCCTGTTCTGCTTCTCTCATCCTCCTCTTGCCTGTAATCAAAAGAGAAAAAAACCCTTGCAGCAGCATTAGAACAGTAAAGTAACAACCAGACCTTAATTGAAAGCTTCCAGGTGTCTCAGTGGGGATGGGGAATACCCAGCTCCTGATATGAACAATTTATTAAGGTTGATTAATTAGGATTTTTAACAGGAAGAACAAATACGAGATTCAATTGCCTCAGTTACACTCCCCTGGGTCAACCCCTAGAAGATATCCAAAGGCTGCTTTGTGCCACTTTTTTTTTGACTGTTCGTACTCAAGTTAAAAACCAGAATGTTCTTTTTGTAGGTCCTCTTCCTGATAATAAGACTATACAGTATTTCAGGAATGTATTCAGAAGCTTATTGTTCTAAAACCTAAGAAAAAGGGTAGGAAACATACTAGACTTAATTAAGGATTATAGTAATCCTTATACTTATAAAGATTATGCAATATTAATTACACACTAAAAATTACATTATAATAAACTTCATACTTTCAAGGATCATAAGTTTGTAACAGTACTTGAATATAGGTAATTAAGGATTATAGCTTTATAACTACATATTAGTAGTTAACAAAGCTTCAAATATATGAAAAATGTATATATATATTTGAAAAATACATTTCATATATTTTTCAAATATATGAAAAAGCAAAAATCTCCTTTCCATCACCCCAACTTTCCCATCCTTCTCCAAGTAGGAAATTGAAAACACTCTCAGGAAAGCTCCTGATCTTTACAGCAATGCCAGGCTTACCTTCTTTTGTCAAGTGTCCTCTGCAGCTGTGCCCAGGCTGGTGTGGAGCTGGGAGCAGCCCTGCCCCACACAGCCCCTCTCAGCAGCAGCAGCAGCAGCAGCAGCAGCTGCCCTGCTCAGGGTGGCTCCTTCCCCCCACAGCTTCTCCCCAGTGCTGGCAGCAGCTCCCCGGGCCGGCTGAGAGCTGTCCCTGGCAGGCAGCAGAGTCCCTGGGCCAGCACAGCGCCCTGGGCTGCAGGACCCTGCTCTGCACCACAGCCCTGGGCACCCCTGCCTGCTCGACACAAGAGATCATCAGAGAATGTACTCACAGAGTCTGTAGGCATTGGGATGTTGCAGCTTGAGGAGAGCACTGCAGGAGCTGCAGCTGCATTGTCCTGCAGCCAGAGGTTCCTGTGCCAAGGGCTGGCAGTGATTCTCCCCCAGTCCCTTCTCAGCACCTTCCCAGCCCTGAGTGATTGAAGCTCTCTGTGCCTGTGTGCTGTGCCTGGGGTGGCTGCAGGCAGTGCCCCAGCCCTGCTGGGTTAGGAGAAAAGCTGCTTATCAAGAGAAATGTGTTTTTAAGCTCTTCTTGGTTGCCAGGATCTCCCTCTGGATGATGAGCTCAGCCCAGCTCATCAGCACAGACACAGAACAAGGATTTTAATGACCCTCTCAGGGCTTTGGTGTTGTTTGCGTCAGACTCAGTCCGTCAGGGTGTGATCGAAAACTTCTCCAGAACTCCAAGTCAGAAGCCAACTCCAAAGTTTCTGGAAGTTTTAATGGGTCCCACTGAGGGACACGACACAGAAAGTGTCCCCAGGCCCCAGGCAGAGCAGAGAACTGCAGGCAGTGATGACAGGTGGGGACAAAGAGAAGCCAAGGCTTGGTGCCCTGGGCCACAGCAGCCTCTGTGCCACCAAGGACACTGAGGAGACCCCTTGTCCTGAGGCCCTGGGGCCTCCTGGCACAGCCCCAGCAAGGCTGGGCACTGTCAGCCCCTTGTGCTGCCCTCAGCATCCCCCTGCCATGCCAGTGGCCTCCAGGATGTGCTGGAAGGAGTCCCTGGGGAAGGAGCCTTGGTCAGCAATGGCCCTGGGGGGCTCCTTCATGCTGCCAGGGACTGCAGGTTTTTCCAAGGCCTTTGGGTTTGGCTTTTGCCTTGGAGTCTCTGAGAGGTTTGTGCAATCCTGGCCTCCAATTCTCTGCTTTAATGAGTCCCTTGAGAGGCTTTGTCAGTAACAATACTCAGTGGGGCTCATTAATAATTCACTGTATTTAAAGTTTGGAAAAAAAGGGGGTTTTGACACTGACTGACAGATTTGTGCAATCATGGCCTCTAAAAATCTGCTTTAATGAATCCCTTGAGAATTTTATCCAGTAACAACACTCAGTGGTGCTTATTCATGCTTCAAGGTACTCAGGAGTAATTTAAGTACTTCTTTTTGCCACTGAATCTCTGAGAGGTTTTTGTGCAATCCTGTCCACCAATTCTCTCCTTCAAAGAGTCTATGAGGAGCCTGTGTTGGGGATGGACCTTAGTGGGACCCACGAATGCCTTGACCCACTTTGGGGGTTTCCTCCGACTTTGACTCCTGGCAAGGTTTGTGCAATCTCCTCTCAGGCCCTGAAGTTCCAGGGCTCAGCACCAAATGCACCACGGAGCTCATTAGGATCAAGCAAGTCCGGACAAACCATGGCTGTGCTTGATTTCCCTATGGCCTGGTGCAGTTCATTAGGAAGTCTTTTTTCCTAGAGTTATGGATTAAGATTTCAAAGATCTTCTAAGAAATCCACATTACTATTTTCAAGGGTGTATTTTTCTCTTTAGAGAAGAGGTGTTTGCAGCATTCAGTGATGGATATTAAGCCAGGGACTCTCCTAAGGAGGTCTGGCCTGCTCAGAGAAGCTGTGCCTTGATGTTTCACCCAGTGTGGACAACCTTGATCCACATTCCCCAACACCATCCTGTCTGTCCTCACTCACCTGGGCCTGGCTTTGCTTGGACAACTGGCTGCACTCAGCCAAAACAGGAGCTTTCTTCCTTTTTTAGCAATTTAAACCTCTTAAATTTCAGAAAATCTCCTCAAGTGTGTGCCAAGACCAATGTGCCACCAAGGAGGTTCCACTTCCCCAAGGCAGAACCATGCAAGGAATGTTTGAGACACACAGGAAGTTCTACCATAAACACAAATCCAGAATTGGCTGATAGCAGAACTAGACCAACTGCTGAAGGACAGACAAGCTTTGAACTCCTTGCAGCTCAAAGCTCCAGCTGGGTTGTTGGGAGGTGTGGGAGTGAGGCAAGAGTGAGGGCAAGGGAACTGCAGAGAGCCCTGGAAGTGCTTCTGTGCAGCCAGGCTGTGGGGAAGGGCACTGCAGGCCTGGCCTGGGCCAGGAGTGAGGCTGGATCATCATCCCAAGCTGCCCTGGGCCATTGCAAGGGGCTGTGGCCATGGACACTGCACTGAGCCCACTGTGGCAGCCTCTTGCTCAGGGCTGGTGTCAGTGCCCAGAGGCAGAGGGGATCCCTTGCTGGGGGCTTGTGCCATGGCCACCTGCCCTGTGCCGCGCTGGCTGCTCAGGCACTGCGGAACCAGCAGCAAACGCCACTGCCAGGGCCAAAGGCCAGCTCAGGCAGACAGAAAGGGGCAGGGCTGGGCACTGTTTCCATGGCAGCCCTCACTGGGACACCACCCCTGGGTCACCTGGCATGGCAATTGCCATGGAAACCCGGCTCATGGGAAATGCAGGGGTGGACAAAGGTTTTAGTAGGGCCTGTCCCAATAGGACAAAGGGTGGTGGTTTTAAACTAAAGGAATGGAGGTTCAGATAAAGAGAGATAAGGAGGAAATTTTTAATGGTGAGGTTGGTGATCCAGCAGGACAGGTTCCCAGGGAAGTGATCAATGTTCCATCCCTGGAAACATTCCAGTCCAGCTGGGACAGGGCTCTCAACAACCTGAGCTGCTCAAAGATGTCCCTGCTCATGGCAGGGGTTTGGATGAGATGAGCACTGCAGAGCTCTTCCCATGCAAACCATTCCAGGATTGCATGGGGAGAAGGGGCTGCTCCCTGGACTCCATGCACGGCCTTGACTCCTCCTTGTCTCTGCTGGAGCCCACATGCAGCAGGCAAAGGCAGCCCCTTCTGTGGCCTTTGCTGGCCCTGCCTTCCCCAGGGGCTGACAGAGCCAGGCTGGCCCAGGTGACCTTGAGGCTTTGCAGGGCTCAGGTGCAGCGGCTGTGCCAGGCTCAGGGCTGAGGTCACACTCTGTGGGCTGGGGCAGAGCCCAGGCAGAAAGGAGCCCTGAAGCAGCAGCAGCAGCTCTGCAGTGCTGGCCACCAGGCCGGGCTGCCAAGGGAGGCTTGTGGCCATGGCCTGGGAGCAGCTGCTGCTGCCAAGGTGCCTTTGGTGCCTCAGGCTCTCCCTGGCACAGCTGCCAGCACGGCACTCTGCACTTGTGCCCGAGGCCTTCAGTGTCTTGGGGCTGGCCTGGGGCTTTTCCTGCAGTGGGATCTGCCCTGGTCCTGGCACAGGAAAGGCAGTTCCTGCTGGAGCAGGAGACTCATCCTGCAATGGGCTCAAATACTCCAACAAGGCCCTGCTTACTTGAAAATTGCTTCCTAGAGCACTATATTCAAATAATTGTATATCTCCTATACTGTGAAGTAAATAACTTTTTTAATTTACTCTGTAGTGTAATTAAGTCTTTCTGTCTAATCATTATCCGAATCAATCAATTCTATATTTCTAAGAACATATCTGGTATTTCATTGTTAATCCTGTGGGACAATTTGCATTACAGTTAATTCCATTTGTGCAATCTTTACACATAAACATGGGGCTAGGATTGGATCCATCTACACCCACTCTCCTGTTTTAGATGGAATTTGTAAAGTCTAGGTTTCTGGGAGGAATTTGAGGATCATGGTGGTTTTTGGGTGTCATTTCTCCATCTCATGACTCAGCAGGAGTTTCTCCAATGAAGAAATGAAGCTTTTGCCTGAAGCTCCCACACTGCCCATGACAGGAACCCCTGGGAGTGTCTGGGACATCCCGGCTCTTTGGCAGCCTGGGGACTCCTGGGATGTCACCATGGAGCCCCCGTGAGTGCCTGTGACAGATGGGTGCCTTTGCAGCCCAAGGTGCCCTGGAATGTCCCCATGGAATGGTTGTGACTGCCTCAGAGCACAGGGCTCTTTAGCATCCCCATTAAGCCCTAGTAGGTCTCCATGGAGCCCCTGTCTCCTTCTGTGACATTCCAGGTCTTGAACCGCCGGAAGACTCTCGGACTGTCCCCATGGAATCCCTCTGATGACCAGTGACAATTTGGTTCCTTAGCAGGCAAACATCACCAGCCCCCTGTTGCTATGGTCAGCTCCAGCCCTTCCCTCCAGTCCTGTCCCTGGGCACCAGAGGGAAGAGGTTCCCACAGCCCCAGCCAGGGACCCACTCCCAAGGCTGTTCCAGGGCAGCCAGGGCTGGCACCAGCTGGGATTCTCGGTTTCCATGGGCTGGGGTTTGGGAATGGGATTCCCCAATTTCATGCTTCCTCTAAAACCTTTCTGCTTCCACTCGCTTCCCTCCAGCCTCCTATTGAAA
This sequence comes from Acrocephalus arundinaceus, assembly GCA_021534815.1. Classification (NCBI taxonomy): domain Eukaryota; kingdom Metazoa; phylum Chordata; class Aves; order Passeriformes; family Sylviidae; genus Acrocephalus; species Acrocephalus arundinaceus. Next base: position 323,377 of record JAJEOU010002913.1, read on the forward strand.
GTACAAAAGGCAAAGATCCCAGGGTGGGATAATAACAATTTATTGGGAACAGCAACAAGATAAGCAACAAATAGGAACAGAAATTATATTAAGGAATATAACAATATTAAAGAAATAAAATATTATAGAAATTATATAATATTATAACAAGTAAAACCAACATAGGAACAGAAGGGATAATACATGAGATATAAAGTGAAAAATTAAACCAGAACCACTGCCTCTTCTAGGCCATGTTATTCCTCCTGCCTGGAAAGGACACCCTTCTCATGGGGAGAGAGAGATTCCCTTTCCTGCCCCTGGCAATGACCTGAGATGGGATCAAATACAATGATGGGGCCATGGCCAGACCCTCACATTCTTCAATCCCACCTCACATCATTGCCAGGGGCAGGGAAAGGGACAGGTTTCCTCCCAGAATGAATCACAGCAAACTGTGGGTCGGCAGGGCTCTTCCCAATGTGGGTACTTTGATAGGGGGAGAACTTGGAGACACACAGGAAGCTGTTCCCACAGTAGGGGCACTTGCAGGATATCCCTTACTTGTGCGTCCGTTGGTGTCGGGTACAGTGAGAGCTGTAAGTGAAGCTCTTCCCACACTGGGGACACTCGTAGGGCCTCTCCCCAGTGTGGATGCGTCGGTGGGTTGTAAGGGTGGAGTTGTGTTTGAAGCCCTTCCCGCAGTCAGGGCAGTGGAAGGGCCTCTCCTCTGTGTGAATCCGCTCATGCATGAGAAGATCTGAGCTGGTCAGAAACCCCTTCCCACACTGGGGACATCCATAGGGCCTCTCCCCAGTGTGGATCATCTCGTGGATGATCAGTTTGGACTTCTGGTTGAAGCCCTTCCCACATTCCCCACACTGGTATGGCCTTTCCCCAGCATGGATGTTCTCGTGGCAAATCAAGTGGGAGCGCTGGCTGAAGCTCTTCCCACATTCCCCACACTCATAGGGCCTCTCCCCAGTGTGGGTCCTCTGGTGGACAGTCAGGTTGGAGCTTTTGCTGAAGCTCATCCCACATTCCCCACACTCATAGGGTCTCTCCCCAGTGTGGGTCCTGAGGTGGCGGATCAGGTTGGAGCTGTCTGTGCAGCCCTGCCCACATTCCCCACACACGTTGGGCCATTCCCCAGTGTGGATCCTCTGGTGGCGGGTCAGGTGGGAGCTGCTACTAAAGCTCTTCCCACACTCCAAGCACTCATAGGACTGCACCTTGTCATGACGCTGCTCATGGGCCACCAGCTCAGGGCCCTGGCTAAAGCTCTCTCCATTTTCCTGGCACAGGGTGGGTCTTTCCTCCTCTGAGCTCCCTGGGATGGGTTTGGAGCCCCTCCTTCTGTGGGATCTCTTGAGCTTTTCCTCCCTGTTTGATTCCTGTGCCATGGAGCCACTCAAAACAGCCTCTTTTATGGGGTTCTGCTTTTGGGATTTGTTTTCCCTGGTCTCCATCTTCAGCTCCTTGTCTGGGGGAGGAAGGACAAGGAGAGGATGGAATTTCCTCTGTGCCAGAGGGAAGGACAAGGAGATCCCTCCAGGGAATCCCTGGTAGGACAGCATCAGCAGTGGGGTTGTCCTGCAGCCAGGGGCCATGCTGGGCTGGGAGATGGAGCAGAAGAGAGGGGAAAAGGGGCAGTGACTTCCTCCTCACCTGCCTGGCTGTCCCTGGGAATCTTCCTCTTCCTTGCAGTCGCCTTCTCCGTCCAGCCAAAGTTTGGAAATGAGTAATCCTGGTTTTCAGAAAAATACAATGTATGAGCACATTGGGTTAGGGGGTTCCTCCTGCCCAAGTCCATCTCTAGAAGTCACTGGGCATCTGTTAGCCATATAAACCTCCCAAAACACCAAGATTCATTCCTCCAAAATACAAGAATGACCAAGATTCAGCAGAAACACCCAATTCATGAGTTTCCCCTCTCTGGTCTCTCCATTTTGGGGTCTTGGAGGTTCACCTCTCTCTGGTTTGCTGCAGATAAAGTTTCTATTGGTGTTCCCCTTCTCTGAGCTGCTGTGGCTTCTGGGAATCCAGGAGTTTCCCCTTCTCTGGGCTCACCACTTTGGTATCACAGGTGTCTCAGGGGTCAGCCCTGTCTGGGGTCCCTGTGTCAGGGTCCTGGGATATCCATGGGTCCTCCATGTTCCAAACATGTGCAGGCTTCTGGAATAGCCCCAGCTCGGGTCCTGCCCATTTCTGCTCCCCCCATTCCCAGGTTTCCCTCCCAGCCCTGCTGGTACCGGGCCATCCCCACGTGCCTCTGGGCTGACAATGCAGCCCCTGAGCCGGGCAGACCAAGCCCCAGCATGGGGGGACCCTGCATCCTCCGCTCCCTGGGCAGCCGCGCCCAGCCCCGGGCACAGAGCTCCGTCAGCCCTGCCGCCCCCTCCCCAGGGCCCCCGGGGACCCCCACAGCCGGGGCTGGCTCTGAGCCAGGTGGCCCCCGAGCCCGGCTGAGTGGCCAGGGGGGCACGGGGAGCCCGGGGCCTCTGTGCCAAGGCTTCCCCTTCTCTCCCTCAGCCTTTGCCCGGCCCAGCCCTGCCAGGTCCCGCAGGGCCACAGCCGGCCTGGGCCGCTCCTGGCTCCAACAGCCCACCCGGGGCCGCCCTGCCCGTGCCGGGGCTGCGCCAGCGCTCCCTGCACCCGGGGGGTTCAAACCGCTGGGGGCATCTCACAAAAAAGCATTCCCCCATCTCCCCAAAAAGCACTAACATCCCAACCAGCCATCACCCCACCACAAAAAAAATAATCCAAAAACAAAACCACAAACCAAACACTTCCACCCTGTCCTCAGGCGCCTTCCCAGGGTCCCCAACCCCGCGGTAATGCCCCCGGATTGGGAAAAAAAGCTGCTGCCCTGGAGGCACTTTGAAAACCCACCCGCAGCCAGTCCCTGGCACACGGCTCGCTTTGAGGCAGGGAGGCTCTCCTGCACTTGCATTTCCAGCTGCTGTGCAACCAAAGCTGAGGGATCTGGAGCTGCCTGAATGCAAAAACTGCAATTCAGCCTCTCTCGAAGGGGAAATCTCTCCACCTGTGCCAGCCTGTTGCAGTGCTGCCATTCTCTGCTGCTGCTGCTGGGGCACTTGGAGGTCTGGCTGAGAAGGAAAGGTGACCCTGAGCCAGGACATTTCCTTGGCTGCAGCAAAGCCTCAGCAGGCAAAGATCTTCCTGGTGCTGTGCTGTGGACCAGGGGGGATTGTGCCAGTGGAGCTAACCCTAAATTTCTTCTCCCAGGCAGCTTTAGGACACTGAACATGGAGATATCAGAGCTGTCTCTCACCATTCCAAGTCCTCCAGAAGTATCCTGTGTGTGAAGCAGTCAGGGAGCAGGGTGTACGTGTCAAGGGAGGGGAATTCAGAGCCCTTTTCTCCCCTGTGGGCTGAGGGTCTGCAGCTGCCCAAGGGGCCCTTTTTGCTCAGCTGAGAACAGTTCTGCTGAAAGCCTGTCCTAAACCTGCTTTTCCCACAAATGTGCCCAATGAATCCTGATTTCTTGCAGCCTCAAGTGTGAGATCTGAAGGATGGAACAGCTCTGCTAGGGAGAGGTTCTCTTTTTCTTGTTTGGTGTTTTTTGTTTAGGTTTTTTTTTCTTTTAGTTTGGTTTTTTGGTTTTTTGTTTGGTTTTGGTTTTGGGGGATTTTTATTTGGTTTTTTTTCTCTTTGTTTGGGTGATGGTTTTTTGTTTTGGTATGGTTTTAGTTTTTTGTTGTTTTTGTTTTTTAATTAACTCCCCCTGGAAGCTCTGGGTAGAGCTCTGTAACTGCATTTGACCCTTGTCTGTGACATTGTGGAGGTGGCCAAGGGGACCTTCCCTGAGCTGCCTGCAGAGGAATCCACATCAGCCCAGGCTGGGCTGGTCAGCGGCCAGTCAGTTCTGTTGAGGGGACGCAGCTCTGGACGCTTTCCTTGGAGCATCTCCAGGGAGGGAACTCTGGGGCTGCAACCCCTGTGGTGTCACAGAACCACAGAATCACCATGTTGGAAGAGATGTCCAAGATCATTGAGTCCAACCCAAGCCCTTAGACCTCAACTAGACTATGGCACTGAGTGCCACATCCAGTTTTTTTTCAAAGACATCCAGGGATGGTGATTCCAGTACTTTATCACTCTTTCCATGAAAAAACATTTCCTAATATTCAACCTATATATTTCTTTGGTACAGCTTGAGACTGTGTCCTCTTGTTCTGTCAGTTGCTGCCTGGAGAAAGAGACCAACCCCACCTGACAACAATCACCTTTCAGGCAGTTGTAGAATGATAAGGCCACTCCTGAGTCTCCTTTTCTCCAGGATGAACAACCCCAGCTCCCTCAGCCATTCCTCACAGGGCTTGTGTTCCAAGCCCCTGACTCAGCCTCGTTGCCTCCTCTGGATGCGCTCAAGTGTCTCAACGTCCTTCCTAAACTGAGGGGCCCAGGGCTGGACACAATACTCCAGGTGTGGCCTTACCAGTGCAGAGAACAGGGGAAGAATGACCTCCCTGCTCCTGCTGGCCACACCATTCCTGATCCAGGCCAGGGGCCATTGGCCTTATTGGCCACCAGGGAACACTGCTGCCTCATGTCCAGTCAGCTGTCACCAGTCTCCCCTGGTCCCTTTCTGCCTGGGCACTGTCCAGCCGCTCTGTCCACAGCCTATAACGTTGAAAGGAGTTATTGTGGCCAAAATGCAGGACTTGGCACTTGGACTTATTTAACTTCATCTTATTGGACTCTGCCTATCCATCCAACCATTCCAGGTCTCGCTGCAGAGGCCTCCTACCTTCCAATAGATCAACACATGCTTCTAGATTAGTGTCATCTGCAGATTTACTCATGAAAGACTCAATCCCCTCATCCATGTCATCAATAAAAATATTGAACAGAGCTGGCCCCAGCAGAGAGCCCTGAGGAACACCACTGGTGCCTGGCTGCCAGCTGGATGCAGCACCATTCCCTAGCACTCTCTGGGCCCGGCCATGCAGCCAGTTCCTAACCCAGCACAGAGTGCTCCTGTCCAAGCCTGTCTTGGTTTTGAAAGAAGACAGGTTTCTGCTAAAGAGAGGCAGGGCCTCTCTTGGAATGGATAATTCAAATCTCTTTCCCTCAAATTATTATAATTTAGAAAATTAAAACGGCTCTCAGGCAGAGATGTGGGGATAGGAATAACAGTTCTTTACTAATAGGTATAACAAGGCAAACAAACAACAACAACTACAGCAATTAATAGCGAAAACAGAACCTGGGACCTTGACGGAGCTTGGTCCCACAAAACCCGGGGCAGTCTGGTCTCTGGGGGACTCCAAAAAAAAGGTACCAAGTTGGAACGGTGGGGTATCCCGGGCTGGTGGATCGGATGAAGTTCGGAGCTCAGTCGGTGGTCACTGGAGGGCAGGGATGTCTGGAGGGAGGCCAGTGCGGTCCCGCGGTGCAGCAGCTCTAAAACAACGCTGAGGCAGTGGGACAGGATGCCCAGCCGAGGCAGCTCCAGCAGGGCAGCAAAAAAGAGGAATCCGGATCTGGGCACACGAGCAGACGATGGCAGCTCTCTCTCTCCAGGGTCAGATCCGGGTGGTGCCAGTGAGAAACTCACGCAGCAATGGCAGCCCCGTCCGCTCCCGACGCAGACCACACCAAAAGTGCAGCTGCCCCCCAGCCCCTGTCTTTCTCTCTTCTGCCCCTTGGGGAAAACTCCTGGAGACAAAGGGTGTAGCTAGGTGCTAACCTCTATGCTTTGTTTCACCTGAGCACTGATAAGCACCCGGCAATCAGTTGCCTTGCAACCCTTGGAAAAAAATTCTATAGGTGAAAAGGATAAACAAGTCTAATCCCCAACATTAATCCACCCCGAATTTTTTCCCATACCAACATATTACATTTGAATATAAACTTCTAAACTATATACATACATGCACTACCTCAGTTATATACATATATACATGCAGATATCGGTACAGATACAGTGACATGGGTAGTTCACTTTAAAACAAGGTCTCCTTGAGGTATGCATCGGGTCTATCCATCTTTTTGCATTACTTACCAAGTGCAACTTGGTCTCTGAGCGAAGACAACCCCACGGATGGGATTGTCTTTGCTGGAGGCAGAATTAACCCAAACAGTTTTTCCCAGCATACCTCTCATGTGTACCACGGGAACCTTATCCCCATCCATTGTTCTCAGGGGCTCAGACTGGCCAGGGCCTGCTCGGTTGGTGGAACCTCTGGTGTTCACTAACCATGTGGCCTTTGCTAAATTAATCTCCCAGTTCTTGAAAGACTCTTCACTTAGTGCCTTCAAGGTGGTTTTAAGCAGGCTATTGCATTGTTCAACTTTCCCAGCAGCTGGTGCATGATAAGGGATGTGATATATCCATTCGATGCCATGTTCTCTAGCCCAGGTGTTTACAAGGCTGTTCTTGAAATGGGTCCCATTGTCCGACTCAATTCTCTCAGGGGTGCCATGTCTCCAAAGGACTTGTTTTTCAAGGCCCAGGATGGTATTCCGGGCAGTTGCATGGGGCACAGGGTAGGTCTCCAGCCATCCAGTGGTGGCTTCTACCATGGTCAGCACGTAGCGCTTGCCTTGGTGGGTCTGGGGAAGGGTGATGTAGTCAATCTGCGAGGCTTCTCCATACTTATATTTAGACCACTGTCCCCCATACCATAGGGGCTTCACCCGCTTGGCCTGTTTGATGGCAGCACATGTCTCACAGTCATGGATAACCTGGGAGATACTGTCTATGGTTAGATCCACCCCTCGGTCTCGTGCCCACTTATAGGTGGCATCTCTGCCTTGATGTCCTGAAGCATCATGGGCCCATCGAGCTAGGAACAGCTCTCCCTTGTGCTGCCAGTCTAAGTCTATCTTTGATCCCTCTATCTTGGCAGCTTGATCTACTTGCTCGTTGTTTCAGTCCTCTTCATTAGCTCTGCTCTTGGGGACATGGGCATCTACATGGCGGACTTTCACAGGTAGCTTCTCTACCCAAGTGGCAATGTCCTTCCACTCATCAGCAGCCCAGATTGGTTTTCCCCGACGCTGCCAGTTGGCCTTTTTCCACCTTTCCAGCCAACCCCACAGAGCATTGGCCACCATCCACGAATCAGTGTAGAGGTAGAGCTTTGGCCACTTCTCTCTTTCAGCAATGTCCAGGGCTAACTGAATGGCTTTGAGTTCAGCAAGTTGACTCGATCCACCTTCTCCTTCAGTGGCTTGTGCAACCTGTCGTGTGGGGCTCCATACAGCTGCCTTGTATTTCCGGTTCAGGCCTACAATGCGACAGGAACCATCAGTGAAAAGAGCGTACTGTGTCTCTTCCAATGGCAGTTGGTTTTACGGTGGTGCTTCTTCAGCCCATGTCACTTGTTCCTGCTCCTCTTCATCCATTTGACCAAAGCTTTCACCTTCCGGCCAGTTGATAATAACTTCCAAAATCCCAGGGCGGTTTGGGTTTCCAATATGGGCGCACTGTGTGATGAGGGCAATTCATTTGCTCCATGTGGTGTCGGTGGCATGGTGGGTAGAGGGAACCTTTCCTTTAAACATCCACCCCAGCACAGGCAGTCGGGGTGCCAGGAGGAGTTGTGCTTCTGTGCCAATCACCTCCGAGGCGGCTTGAACTCCTTCATAGGCGGCCAAGGTTTCCTTCTCTGTGGGAGTGTAGTTGGCTTCAGACCCTCTGTAACTTTCACTCCAGAATCCCAGTGGTCGGCCTCAAGTCTCACCTGGCACCTTCTGCCAAATGCTCCAGGAAAAATCATTATTACCAGCTGTGGAGTAGAGCACATTCTTCACCTCTGGTCCTTTCCTGACTGGGCCAAGGGCTACCGCATGAGTGATCTCCTGCTTGATCTGGGCAAAGGCTTGCTGCTGTTCAGGGCCCCAGTGGAAATCATTCTTCTTGCAGGTAACCAGGTAGAGAGGGCTCACAATCTGGCTATACTCGGGAATGTGCATTCTCCAAAAGCCTATGGTGCCTAGGAAAGCTTGTGTTTCCTTCTTGCTGGTTGGTGGAGACATTGCGGTGATCTTGTTGATTACTTCTGTGGGTATCTGGCGACGTCCATCTTGCCACTTTACCCCTAAGAACTGGATCTCTCGGGCAGGTCCCTTGACTTTGTTCTTCTTGATGTCAAAGCCAGCTTCCAGGAGAATCTGGATGATCTTCTCCCCTTTCTCAAACACTTCCATTGCCGTGTTCCCCCACACAATGATGTCATCGATGTACTGCAGATGTTCTGGAGCCTCACCCTTTTCCAGTGCAGCCTGGATCAGTCCATGGCAGATGGTGGGGCTGTGTTTCCACCCCTGGGACAGTCGGTTCCACGTGTACTGCACTCCCCTCCAAGTGAAAGGAAACTGAGGCCTGCATTATGCTGCCAGAGGAATAGATAAAAATGTGTTAGCAATGTCAATTGTGGCGTACGACCTCGCTGCCTTGGACTCCAGCTCATACTGGAGTTCCAGCATGTCCGGCACAGCAGCGCTCAGCGGTGGTGTCACTTCATTCAATGCACGATAGTCCACAGTCAGTCTCCATTCTCCATCAGACTTGCACACAGGCCAGATGGGGCTGTTGAAGGGTGAGTGGGTTTTGCTGACCACCCCTGGGCTCTCCAGCTCCCGGATCATCTTGTGGATGGGGATCACGGCATCTCGATTGGTCCGATACTGCCGGCAGTGCACCGTCGAGGTGGCAACTGGTACTCGTTGCTCTTCTACCTTCAGGAGTCCTACTGCAGATGGGTTCTCTGACAGTCCAGGCAAGGTGTTCAATTTCTTGATGCCCTCTGCCTCCACAGCAGCTATTCCAAAAGCCCATCTGAGTCCCTTAGGGTCTTTGTAATACCCATTCCTGAGGAAGTCAATGCCCAGGATACACGGGGCCTTTGGGCCGGTTGCAATCAGATGTTTCTGCCACTCCTTCCTGGTCAGGCTCACCTCGGCTTCCACCTGAGTCAGTTGCTGTGATCCCCCTGTCACTCCAGCAATGGAAATGGGTTCTGCCCCCACATGTCCCGATGGCATCAGGGTACACTGTGCACCAGTATCTACCAAAGCTTCATATTTCTGTGGCTCTGATGTGCCAGGCCATCGAATCCACACGGTCCAAAAGACTCGGTTTTCCCGTGCCTCTTCCTTGCTAGTGGTAGGGACTCTTTGGCACTGGTTATTATTCCCTTCTTTGGCATACGCAGTAGAGGTTCCTTCAAGGGGATCTGACATATCATCTTCACTTCTATAATACCTGGTGGCTCGGTCATGGGAGGCTGAGGCTCCCTTCATTTTAGTGCGACTCCTCGGTTAGTGTTTCTCTCCTTGAGCTCACGCACTCGTGCTGCCAGGAGAGAAGTGGGTTTCCTATCCCACCTTCCCATGTCTTCCCCATGGAAGAAAGAACCACAGGTCAGCCCTTGGGGTGTACCCTCTCTCACTAGCTGAGGGGCATTGGGCTCTTACTCTGGAGCCTGTGACTCTCACTGGTGCCACATGGGAACTGTTCCTCCTCATCTCCTCCCTCATCTCCCTCATTTCCTCTTTGAGTTCCTTAATCACAGCAGAGACCTGAGCCTGCATTGGGCCATTAATCATACTGTCAAAATTCCTAAGCTTGGTGGCTACAGAACCCACTGTCTCTCTGTTGTCTCCAGCATTAATTGTTGCAATGAAAGTGGCGAATTGAGATGGCCTTAGAGTTTTCAGATTCCACAACATCTGCCCTGTGCACCTGACTTTGTTGGGGTCATTATCATGCTGTCCACCCCTCCCCAAGGGTACCTCCAATACTGCCACTTCTCTCAGGTTTTGGATCCCCTCCTCAAGGGTCTTCCAGTGACTTCTATGATGGTGCTCCTGCATTCTGTCTCTGTAGACAAACCTCTCCCTTACACTCATTAGAAGTCGCTCCCAGAGGGAAAGGGGCCCTGGCTCCCTTACAAATACTTGATTCACCCTTGAGTTCTGGTCAAGGGTCCCAAATTCCTTGTGCTCCTTTCACATGTAGCCTATCTCCTTCACCAGAACCCCCACCCAATCTGGGTGGTTCACTTCAGAGGTGGGCTGCAAGGCAGGCGAAGGCAGTGGGGCAGCATCCCTGTTCTGTGGGGCAGTATCAGGGTCCATGGCAGCATCCCTGGTTTGCTGGGTTAGGTGTCTGTGTGGTGATCCAAGTCGACCTCACCTTATCTCTGAAAGCTAAATAAACCAGGACTATGAGCAACACTTGTCAGTATCTAGAGGAAATTGAAACCCTTCAAAAGCTGGTGGGGTAGGCACAAAGAAGTGGTTGAAGGCCTGGCAGAAAACTTCCCCCACTGGCATTTCCTCACAGAAAGTACCATTCTTAAAGTAACCCCAAAAACATACACTTAGTGTGTGATAGCCATGTATCCAGGTGACCGCCTTCCAGAGGAAGTTAAAAATCCATGAATTCCTCACCTTATCAACCCATAAAATAAACTGGGTAACAACCACAGTAGCCTCAGTTATAGGGCCCATGTTTAGATAAGGGCCTGCAAATGGGAGAAATACAGCCACAAAAACGTGCTACCCAAACCAGGATAAGCTAGACTACATGGTGTTACCTAATGAGGTTTCTATATCCAGCACACACAAAATAATATATTAGGTTACTCAAGAACCAATATTCTTTTTTCACCCCTCTTTTCTCAGGGCACTCAAGCCTCCCATTGGATGACAATCTGTCTTGGTTGGAAAGACAGGGATCTGCTAGGGAGGGGCAGGGCCTCCCTTGGAATGGAGAACTCAAACCCCCTCCCCCCAAATTATTATAATTTAGAAAATTAAAGGGCTCTCAGGCAGAGATATGGGGATAGGAACAACAGTTCTTTACTAGTATTATGTCAAGGCAAACAAAAAAGAACAACTCCAGCATTAACAACAAAACAGAACCAGGAACCTCGAGGGGCTTTGCTTCACAAAGCCCAGGGCAGCCTGATCTCGGTGCCCCTGCAGGACTCTGAGTGAAGCGTAGAATAAGGACTTTACAATTAGAAATTGTAAAGCAGGTATGTTTTATTTCCAGCTGGGACACACGGGGGTATATCTCCTCCAAACCGTGCGTACCTGGTCAAGACAAGGTCCAGGTTTAAATACACATTGATCCCACAGCCTACACATCCTCACCCACCCATTCCTCACCTTCTCTCACTGTCTATTCTAATGAGCTGTCACGCCTCTTGGTGTCTGTGAGTTGGGGTCTTGGGAGGAAGGCCAACGTCTTCCTCAGGTTTATCTTTGCTTCTGGGCAGGCACAGTGGAGGTTTGGCTATTTTTCAGGTCACTTTGCTCTTACCAAAGATGAGGAGCTTGATCTTGCTTGATGAAAGCCACAAAGTTCTGCTATATTGATTTTTGACAAATACCTGGGTCCCACTTTGCTGAGTTTTAACATTACACATTTTACCTATATGACTTCTACTTAGTAACTACCTAACAACCAAGCTTAAAAGCTCATCTTGTGTGTGTTCTCAGTACAAGCTGTTTCTTTACTTCTACAAAATCACCAGAAGCTGCTTCTAAAATCTTGTCTTTTTTACATTCATAAACGTCCTCCATATCATGAGAGCACTAAGCTGGAAGGGTGGAAAATCCCAGGCTGGGGGATGGAATATATCAGAAGCTCCGTGGGTGGTAGCTGGAACGGCAGGGATGTCCCAGCAGGGCAGGGCAGGGCAGGGCAGGGCAGGGGTACAGCACAGCCAAAAGCCTCAAAGCAGTTCCAAAGAGGCGGCAGCAGCGGGACAGGGCCGGCCCAGCTCCAGCAGGGCAGGGGGAGGCGAGCTCAGAATTCCTGGGCACACAGGCAGATGGTGGTAGATTTCCCAGGACCAGACTTGGTGGTGACAGTGAACTCGTCCCGCAGCAAGCAGCAGCCTGGCCGTCCTCTCTCTGATGCCGAGAGCAAGAGACAGCAGAGCTGCCCCCAGCCCCGTCCTTTTTCTGCCCCCCCAAACTCGTGTGATCTCCCCCCTCTGAGAGAAACTCCCAGAGACCCAAAGAAGTGTAACCAGGTGCTACAAATCCTCTCCTTTGGCCCCTTTGTTCTGCTTAAGTACCTGTAAGTACCCAGAAGTGAGTTTCCTTGCAGTTTATAGAAAAAAATTTGGTAAGTAAAAATAAAACAAATCTAACCCTGAACACCCTGGCACCCAAAGCCAGCAGTGGGTCATTGCAGTGTCCATGCCACAGCCCTTGCAATAGCCCAGTGCAGGTTGGGATCATGATCCACCCTCACTCCTGGCCCAGGGCAGGGCTGGAGTGGTCTTGTGCCACCTTGGGCTTAGCACACACTTGGGAGTGTGTCTGTTTCAATAAGGGAAAATCAGGAGTTTTAGGTTGCTTCAATAAAAAAAAAAAAAAAAGAAACCCCTATTTGGTTGTGCGCAGCCAGTTCTCCAGTCAAAGCAAGACCCTGTGACTGAGGAGAGCAGGATGGCTTGGGAATGTGGAGCAAGGTGTCCACACTGGGTCAGACCTCAAGCACAGCTTCTCTGCCCAGGCCAGACCTCCTGAGGAGACCCTGGATCAATATCAATCCCTGAATGTTGCAGTCATCTCTTCTCTGAAAGAAAAATGACCCTTGAAAATAGGAATATTGGGGGTTTTTAAATATTTCCTCATAACTCTAGGAGAAAAGACTTCCTAGTGAACTGCACCAGGCTAGAGGGAAATCAAGGCACAGCCATGGTTTGTCAGGAATTGCTTGATCCCAATGAGCCCCGTGGTGCATTTGGTGCTGAGCCCTGGAACCTCAGGGCCTGAGAGGAGATTGCACAAACTTTGCCAGGAGTCAAAGCCAGAGGAAACACCCAAAGTGAGTCATAGGGTCCCACTATGGTCCATCCCCAACACAGGCTCTTCATGGACTCCTTGGAGGAGAGAACTGGAGGCCGGGATTGCACAAAAACCTCTCAGAGACTTAGCGTGAGATGGAAAATCCAAAGGAAAATCCAAAGTATCTAAAAATCTTGAGTATCTCAAAGCATTACTGAGCCTCACTGTGTGTCAGTGCAAAGCTCTCAAGGGACTCATTAAAGCAGAGAACTGGAGTCCAGGATTGCACAAAAACTTCTCAGAGACTCAGTGGCAAAAAGAAGTACTTAAACTAACCCTGAGTACCTTGAAGTATTAATAAAACCCCACTGAGTGTTGTTACTGGCTAAGAATCCCACGGGACTCGTTAAAGCAGATAATTGGGGCCATGATTGCACAAAACTTTCAGACTTAGTGTCAAAAAACGTTCTGCAATAAACTTTGAGTATGCTGAAGTATTAATGAGCCCCACTGAGTGTTTTTACTGACTAAGAATCCCTAGGGACTTGTTAAAGGAGATAATTGGGGCCATGATAACACAAACTTTTCCTAGAGTCAGTTTTCAAATGGAAACACCAAGTACCCTAAAATAACTGAAGTACTTGAAGCATTAATGAGCCCCACTGAGTGTTGTTACTGAAAAAGCCTCTCAAGGGACTCATTAAAGCAGAGAATTGGAGGCCAGGATTGCACAAACCTCAGAGCCTGCAAGACAAAAGCCAAACCCAAAGTCCTTGG
>JAJEOU010001890.1:0-32317 GCA_021534815.1 Acrocephalus arundinaceus
GAGAGTTAATTGGGTCTGGGTCTTCCAGGGTTCCAGGTTATTTGGGTCTGGTTTTTTGGGTCTGGGGTCCCGGGGTTAATTTGGGTCTGGGGTTCAGGGTTTATTTGGGTCTGGGGTCTCAGGGTTTTTGGGTCTGGGGTCTCAGGGTTTAATTTGGGTCTGGGGTCTCAGGGTTAATTTGGGGATGGGGTCTCCGGGTTAATTTGGGTCTGGGGTCTCAGGGTTTAATTTGGGTCTGGGGTCCGGGTTAAATTTGGGTCTGGGGTTAATTTGGGTCTGGGGTCTCGGGTGATTTGGGTCTGGGGTCCCAGGTTAATTTGGGTCTGGGGTCCCGGGTTAATTTGGGGTGGGGTCTGGGGTCTCAGGGTTAATTTGGGTCTGGGGTCCCGGGGTTAAATGTTAATTTGGGTCTGGGGTCCCGGGTTGATTTGGGTCTGGGGTCTGGGGTTAATTTGCGTCTGGGGTCCCGGGGTTAAATGTTAATTTGGGTCTGGGGTCCCGGGTTAATTTGGGTCTGGGGTCCGGGTTAATTTGGGTCTGGGGTCCCCGGGTTAATTTGGGTCTGGGGTCTCACCCGCCCCAGGCTGGCCCCGAACTCGCGGCCCAACCCCCACCGCAGCCCCCTGGGCACCGGCAATTATGACGTCAACGTGGTGATGGCGGCGCTGGGCACGCTGGGGCTGGCGGCCGTCTGGTGGGACAAGCGGCGGTGAGACCCCTCCCCAAATTAACCCAACCCTCCCGGGACCCCAGACCCAAATTGCAGAGACCCTCCAGGACCCCCCACCCAAATTTGGGACCTCCCCGAGACCCCAGACCCAATTTGGAGACTCTTCAAAGACCCCAACCCCAATTGGGGACCTCTAAAATTTCTCCTTGCTCCTGGACTATACTGGGATAAAGGTGGTGAGACCCCTCCCCAAATGAACCCAAATCCCCCTGAGACCCCAGACCCAAATTCCAGAGACCCTCTGGGACCCCCCACCCAAATTTAGGACCTCCCTGAGACCCCCCACCCAAATTTGGGACCCCCCAACCCAATTTGGGACCTCTCAAACTGCTCCTTTTTTCTGGGGTGTTTTGGGACAAGGGGCAGTGAGACCCCTCCCCAAATTGGGGAGGGACCCCCGAGACCCCAGACCCAAATTCTGGAGACTCTCCGGGATCTCTCCCCCCAAATTTGGGACCTCCCCAAGACCCCCACCCCAATTTGGGACCTCTCAAATGTCTCCTAGCTCCCAGGGTGCATTGGGAAAAGCAATGGTGAGACCCCTCCCCAAATTGGGCACTGACCCCTGAGACCCCAGACCCAAATCCTGGAGACCCTCTGGGACCCCCCACCCAAATTTGAGACCCTCCAAACCCAAATGGGGGCCTCTCAAATCTCTCCTTGTTATTCTGGGCTCTATTGGGATAAAAGGTGGTGAGACCCCTCCCCAAATTGGGAACGGACCCCTGAGACCCCAGACCCAAATTCCAGAGATCCTCTGGGACCCCCCACCCAAATTTAGGACCTCTCCGAGACCCCCGACCCAAATTCTGGACCCCTCTGTGACCCCCACCCCTATTAGGAATCCCTCTTGTCACACTGGTGGGGTGGGACAAGGGGCAGTGAGACCCCTCCCCACATTGGGGAGGGACCCCCGAGACCCCAGACTCAAATTCCAGAGACCCTCTGGGACCCCCCACCCAAATTTGGGACCTCCCTGAGACCCCAGACCCAATTTGGGACCTCTCAAATTTCTCCTTGTTATTCTGGGCTCTATTGGGACTAAAGGTGGTGAGACCTCTCCCCAAACTGGGCACTGAGACCCCAGACCCAAATTCTGGAGACCCTCTGGGACCCCCCACCCAAATTTGGGACCTCCCTGAGACCCCTGACCCAAATTGGGACCCCAAACCCAAATGGGGACCTCAAATCTTCATGTGGGGTGACACCGGTGACAGCACCACCCTTGGGGACCTCCCCAATTAATTCACCCCCCTCCCTAATTAATTAGGGACCCCCTGACGTCACCCGTGTCCCCCCCAGCCCCCTGGAGCGCCTGTCCCTGCCGCACATCCTGGGATTCCTGCTCAATGTCCCCTCCCGGGTGACACTGGGGACGTTGTCCCTGCCCCTGTCCCGCCCTCACTGGCTCGGAGTGCGACAGCTCGGGGACATTTTCTACAACCTGGACTCCAAACTGGCCGCGCCCGCCGCCATCGGGGCTGAACCCCAGCTCAGGTGAGCGCCCAGGGGTCTTGGGGACTCCTCAGGGTGGCTTTGTCACCTCTTTGTCACCTCCTGTTTGTCACCTCTTTTGTCACCTTTGTCATGTCTTTGTCACCTTTGTCACCTCTTTTTTGTCACCGTTTTTGTGACCTCTTTGTCACCTCTTTTGTCACTTCGTCATCTCTTCTTTGTCACCTTTTTGTCACCTCTTTTGTCACCTTTTGTCACCATTTTTGTGACTTTGTCACCTCTTCTTTGTCACCGTTTTTGTCACCTCTTCTTTGTCACCTCTTTTTTGTCACCTTTGTCACCTCTTTGTCACTTCTTTTGTCACCTCTTTGTCACCTTTGTCACGTCTTTGTCACCTCTTGTCACCTCTTCTTTGTCACCTCTTTGTCACATCTTTTTTGTCACCTCTTCTTTGTCACCTTTTTTGTCACCCCTTTGTCCCCTCTTTGTCACCTCTTTTGTCACCTCTTTGTCACCTTTTTTGTCAACCCTTTGTCACCTCTTTTTTGTCACCTCTTTTGTCACCTCTTTGTCACCTCTTTTGTCACCTCTTTGTCACCTCTTTTTTGTCACCTTTGTCACCTCTTTGTCACTTCTTTTGTCACCTCTTTGTCACCTTTGTCACGTCTTTGTCACCTCTTCTCACGTCTTGTCACCTCTTTTGTCACCTTTTTGTCACCGTTTTGTCACCTCTTTGTCACCTCTTCTTGTCACCTCTTTTGTCACCTCTTTTATCACCTCTGTCCCCTCTTTGTCACCTTTTGTCACCTCTTCTTTGTCACCTCTTTTTTGTCACCTTTGTCACCTCTTTGTCACCTTTGTCACGTCTTTGTCACCTCTTCTCACGTCTTCTTTGTCACCTCTTTTGTCACCTTTTTGTCACCGTTTTGTCACTTCTTTGTCACCTCTTCTTTGTCACCACTTTGTCACCTCTTTGTGACCTCTTTGTCACCTCTTTTGTCACCTCTTTGTCACCTCTTTTTTGTCACCTCTTTTGTCACCTCTTTGTCACTTCTTTTGTCACCTCTTTGTCACCTCTTTTATCACCTCTGTCCCCTCTTTGTCACCTTTTGTCACCGTTTTTGTCACCTCTTCGTCACCTCTTTTTGTTACCTCTTTTTTGTCACCTCTTTGTCACCTTTTTGTCACATTTTTGTCACCTCTTTTTTGTCACCTTTGTCACCTCTTTTGTCACCTCAGGGAGTTCCTGCGGGACGCGCTGGCCAAGGGACCCTCGGAGCTGTTCCTGGTGGTGGCGCAGGATGTGGAGGAGGCGGGGACGTGGCTGAGACCCGAGTGACACCCAAGTGACACCTGAGGGTGGCACTGTTGAGTTTTGCCCGGAAATGACCAAATTTTGGGGTTATTTGGGGGATTTCAGCATTTTCACAAAGCTGAGCTGTGCCCCAGGAGTCCAGGTGGGGTCGGTGTCACCTGGATGTCACCTGGGGGCACCTGGGGGCACCCGCAGGCCTTTAAATCCCTCCCCAAAAAAGATTAAAAGTGAGCGTTTGCAGCTTTGTGTCCTTGTGGTTGTACCAAAATCCTCGAATTTCATCCCAAAATGGCTGAATTCCAGCTCAAAACTGAGAACTTCATCCCCAAATCCCCAAATTCTGTCCCCAAATTTCACCCCAAAATGGCTGAATTCCAGCTCAAAACTGAGAACTTCATCCCCAAATCCCCAAATTTTGTCCCCAAATCCCAGAATTTCACCCCAAAATGGCTGAATTCCAGCCCAAATCCCTCAATTTTGCCCCCAAAATCCCTGACTTTCACCCCAAAATGCCCAAATCCCAGCCCAGATCCCTGAATTTCACCTCAAAATGGTCAAATCCGAGCCGAAATCCTCAAATTCCACCCCAAAATCCCAGAAATTCACCCCCAAATTTTGTCCCCAAATTTCATCCCAAAATCCCCAAATTCTGACCCCAAATCCCAGAATTTCACCCCAAAATGGCCGAATTCCAGCCCAAATCCTCAAATTTCACCCCAAATCCCCAAATTTCACCCCCAAATCCCCGAATTTCAAGCCCAAAAGGCCGAATTCCAGCCCAAAATCCTCGAATTTCACCCTCAAATCTCCAAATTTCACCCCCAAATCCCAGAATTCCACTGCAAAATGGCCGAATTCCAGCCCAAATCCTCAAATTCCACCCCAAAATCCCAGAAATTCACCCCCAAATCCCCAAATTTTGTCCCCAAATCCTCAAATTTCATCCCAAAATCCCGAAATTTTGACCCCAAATCCCAGAATTTCACCCCAAAATGGCCGAATTCCAGCCCAAATCCTCAAATTCCACCCCAAAATCCCAGAATTTCACCCCCAAATCCCCAAATTTTGTCCCCAAATCCCAGAATTTCACCCCAAAATTCCAGAATTTCACCCACCCCCAAATTTTGTCTCCACATCCCTGAATTTCACCCTAAAATCCTCAAACTTCACCCCAAAATGGCCAAATTTTGCCCCCAAGTCCCTGGATTTCACCCCAAAATGCCAAAATGGTCCAAATCCTGCCCAAAACCCCCAAATTTCACCCCCAAATCCTCAAATTTCACCTCAAAATCTCCAGAGTTCACCCCAACTCTGTTTTGCCCCAAATTCCCGATTTTTGCCTCCAAATCCCGGAATTCCACCCCCCAAATCCCCGAATTCCCTCAAAAATCCCCAAATTTACCCCCAAAATCTCAATTTTGCCTCAAAACCCTCACTTCCCACCCCCAAAAATCCCTTAATTCTACCCCGATCTCCCCGAATTTCTTCCCAAAATCTCCTTATCCCTCCCCCAAAGCCTGGAATTCATCCCAAAATCCCTGAATTCAACCTCAGACCTCCGAATTTCGCCTAAAACTCCCGAATTTAAACCCCAAAATTCCCGATTTTCTACCCCCTCAGCCCCGGGGGCGGGAAATTCGGGATGGAGGAGTTACCAAGCCTCAAACACGCGCTCTGATTGGCTGTCCTATGTGATTGACAGCTGTATTCATCCCGCGCAGCCAATCAGCGCGTGGCATGCGATTTCAACGGCGCCGGAGCCGCGCAGCTCAAAATCCCCGAATTTCGCCTCAAAATCTCCGTATTTTGCACACAAATCTCCCGATTTCACCCTCAACCCTTCAATTCCACCCTTAAATTCCCGAATTTTCCCCAAAATTCCCAAATTCCACCCGAAAATCCCCAAATTCCCTCCCCACAGCGCCGAGCGCGGGAGGCGGGCAACCTGAGGCGCGGGGCGTGATCACCCTCAGCCGCGCTCTGATTGGCTCTTCATCGTGATTGACAGCGTCTCCGGACCCGCGCAGCCAATCAGCATGCGTGTTCGGCGCCGCGCAGCTCAAAATCCCCCAATTCACACCCGAAATACCCGATTTTTGCCCCAAAATCTTTTTATTTAGCGCTCAAATCTGCAAATTCCCTCCCAAAACTACAAAACCCACCAAGAAACTCCCAAATTCCACCCCAAAATTCCCTAAGTTCTCCCCCACAGCGCCAGGCGCGAGAAGAGGGAAACCTGAGGCAAGGGGGCGTGACCACCCCGCGCCGCCTTCCGATTGGCTCTCCACGTTGATTGACAGCCTCTCCGGACCCGCGCAGCCAATCAGCATGCGTGTTCGGCGCCGCGCAGCTCAAAAATCCCCCAATTCACACCCGAAATACCCGATTTTTGCCCCAAAATCTCTGTGTTTAGCTCGCAAATCTCCGAATTCCCTCCAAAAACTACAAAACCCACCAAGAAACTCCCAAATTCTACTTAAAAATCCCCAAAATTCTTCCCCACAGCGCCGGGCGCGAGAGGCGGGAAACCTGAGGCGGAGGGCGTGACCACCCCGCGCCGCCTTCTGATTGGCTCTCCACGTTGATTGACAGCCTATCAGAACAGATTTGGCCAATCAACGCGTTTCATGATGGCTCTGCTGTCGGTGTTGCAGTAGCTGTCACCACCTTCCCTGGTGGTCTAGTGGTTAGGATTCGGCGCTCTCACCGCCGCGGCCCGGGTTCGATTCCCGGTCAGGGAAGAATGACATTTTTTGTTTAGTTTTTTTTCTTTTTCCAACTTATTTCCGCTTCCGATTTTCCAAACCGCAGGCAGGGCCTCTTTTTTCTCCTCCCCTATATTTAGCGTTTCATTTAAAATTAATACAATAATTTAAAAAAAAGGTGATGTAATTCATTAAAAAAAAAAACAAGCGCAAAGGAACTGTCGTGATATCGCGACAGAGCTGAGGCACCGCTGGGATTCGAACCCAGGATCTCCTGTTTACTAGACAGGCGCTTTAACCAACTAAGCCACGGCGCCGCGCGCTCCCAGCGCCGCCCTCAAACCCCATCACCCCCCCAGCCCCTCCCCCCACCGGGCCCGACCCCCCCAAAAAATGGGGAGACCCCAAAATCCCCCAATTCCCCCACCCCAAAAAAGGGGAGACCCGAAAACCCCCGCCTTCCCCCTTTTCAAGTCCCCGCCTCCCCTAATTTAGGAGACCCCCCCCAAAATGGCCGAATTCCAGCCCAAGTCCTCGAATTTCACCCCAAATCCTCAAATTTCACCCCAAATCTCCGCCTTCCACCCTAAAATCCCCAATTTTCACTCCAAAATCCCCAAATGGCCGAATTCCAGCCCAAATCCTCGAATTTCACCCCAAAAATCTTCAAATTTCACCCCGAAATCCCCAAATTTCAGCCCCAAATGGCCGGATTCTAGCGCAAATCCTCAAATTTCGCCCCAAAATCTTGCCCCAAAATCCCCAAAATTTCACCCCAAAATGTCCGAGTTTCAGCCCAAATCCTCAAACTTCACCGTCAAACCCCCAAATTTCACCTCAACCTCCCCAAATTCCAGCCTGAAATCCCCAGTTTTAATCCTAAATCCTCATATTTCTCCTCCAAACCTCCAAATTCCACCCCGAAATCCCCAATTTTAACCCTAAAACATCAATTTTCACCTCCAAACCCCCAAATTCCGATGCAAATCGCTGAATTTCACCCCAAAATCTCCGAATTTCACCCCAAATTGGCCCAATTCCATCCCACATCCTCAAGTGTCACCCCCAATCCCCGGAATTTCACTTCAAATGCCCCAAATTCCACTCTGAAATCCCCATTTTTAACCCCAAATCCTCCAATTTCACCCCCAGACCCCCAAATTCCACCCCAAATCTCTGAATTTCACCCCGAGACCCTCGAAATCCCCAATTTTTAACCCAAATCCTCCAATTTTACCCCCAAACGGCCGAATTCCAGCCCAAATCCCCTCCCTCAATCTCTCCCCGCGTGTCCCGGAACCCCCCGAGAGTAGAACCCCCCTCAAACCCCCTAAAATTCCCCCAAATCCCCCCAAATCCCTCCAAAGACCCCCAAAATTCAAAAAAAAATCCCCCCAAAACTCCTCAAATCGCCCTCAAAACCCTTCAGGGATCCCCCCACATCCCCCAAACCTCCCTCAAAGCCCCCTCAAAACCCTCAAATGCCCCAAAATCCCTTCAAATGCCCCCAAAACGCCAGCAAAATCCCCCCGGGGATCCCCCAAAACTCCCCTAAACCCCTCAAATCACCCGAAACCCTCATAATTCCCAAAAAATCCCCCTCAAATGCCCCCTAAACCCCTCAAAATCCCCTCAAATCCTCCCCATACCCCCCCAAATCCACAAAATCCTCCCGAAATCCCAAAAAATTCCCCCAAACCCCCCAAATCCCCCAAAACCCCGCCAAATCCTCTCAAATCCCCCAAAAAATCCCCCTCAAATGCTCCCTAAACCCCTCAAAATCGCCCTAAACCCGCCCCATAACCCCCCGAAATCCCCCCGAAATCCCAAAAAATCCCCCCAATCCCCGCCAAATCCTCTCAAATCCTTCAAAATCCCCTCAAAATCTTCCAGAACCCCCCCAAATTCCCTCAAACCCCCCAAATCTCGCTAAAACTCCTCAAAATTTCCCCCAAAATCCCCCCAAGAATAAAATCGGGGGAGGGGAGGCCCCAAAAATTCCCCCCCGCGCCCCTCCCTCCCCGGTGGCGCAGCGGCAGCGGCCCCGCCCCGTACGTGAGAGATCCGGGTTCGATTCCCGGGGCACCCGCGGGACACTTTCCTACTTTTTAATATTTTTTCCTCCGTTTTTCTACTTTTTTGTTGGACCTTTTTTCTTCCCCTCCATCTTTTCTTTTCCCCACTTTTTCCTTTTTTAAAAATATTTTCGCCTTTTTTTTTTTACCTTTCCCGCCTTTTTAAACCCCGAGTTTCCCTTTCCCGCCATCCTGAAAAATCAGAATTTAAATGGAAAAATATTGAGGGGGAAAAATGGGAAAATCGAACGAAAACCGGGGGGAATTTGAAGGGAAAACCGGGAAAATTCAGGGGGGGAAAGGGGGCAAAAAAAAAGGGGGGAAATTAGGGGGGAAATAGGAAAAAATGAGGGGGAAAAAATGAGGGGGAAATTAAGGGGGAAAACGAAAATCTGAGGGAAAATGGGGAAATTCAGGAGAAAATGGGAAAACTGAGGGGAAAATGGGAGAAATTGAGTTTAAAACGGGGCAAAGTGAGGGGGAAAATAGAAAAAAATGAGGGGGGAAGTGGGAAAATTGAGGGAAAATTGAGGGGAAATGGGAAAAATGAGAGGATAAAAAGATATTAAATGGAAAAATTGAGGGAAAACCCGGGGAAAAGAGGGAAAAATGAAGGGAAAAAAAGGGATAAATGAGAGGGGAGAAAAGGAAAAAATGAGGAGAAAATGAGGAGGAAAACTCCGAAATTAAATGGAAAATTTGAGGGGAAAATGAGGGTGAAACCAGGAAAATTGTAGGAAAAACATGGAAATTGAGAGAAAAATTGGGAAAATTGGGGGGTATAATGGAGAAAATTGAGGGAAAAGTGAAAAAAAAATTATGTGGGAAAGGGAAATTTGAGGGAAAACTGGAAAATTGAGGGGAGTGGGGGAAAAATGAGGGGAAAATGGGAAAAATGAGGGAAACCCCCCGAAATTAAATGGGAAAATTGAGGGGAAAATGAGGGGGGGGAAAGGAAAAATGAGGGGAAAACCGAGAAAACTGCGGGGGCAAGCGGGAAACTGAGGGGAAAAATGGGAAAATTTAAAGGAAAATGGGAAAAAATACGGAAAGAAACGGAAAAAAATAGGATTTAGCAGAGGATGGTTTCGATCCATCGACCTCTGGGTTATGGGCCCAGCACGCTCCCGCTGCGCCACTCTGCTGCTCCGGGAAAGCCTCGTTAATTTAATCCTAATTAACCAAAATTGACGTCATCAGAACTAAAAATTTCCGATTTTTCTTTCCTGGATGGCGCCGCTTTTTTCCCGATTTTTATCCCCTCTTTTCATTGATTTTTTTTTTCCCATTTTGCTTATTTTTAATATAATTTTTAATATAATTTTAATATAATTTTTAATATAATTTTTAAAAAACTTTTCCTCCTTTATGATATTTTTTCCTAGTTTTTTTTTTACCCTTCCCTTTTCCCATTTTTTTTCACTTTTTCCCCGTTTTATTTTTTCCCTTTTCCCGTTTTTTTTTTTTTTTCCCAACCTTTTCTCTCCTTTTATTAAAAATTTCTGGATCCGCAGGGGGAGTTTAGGAAATCCCGGGATGCAGAAGAGGCGAAAAGGGAGGAAAAGGACGGGGGGGAAAGGAAAAATTTGGGGTGGAAAAGGGAAAAATGGGAAGAAAAAAAGCAGAAAATTGGGGGGAGGGGGAAGGGAAGGAAAAAATTGGGGGGAAAAGGGAGAAAATTAGGGAAAAAGGGAGAAAATTGGGAAGATAGAAAGCAGAAATTTGGGGGGGAGGGAAAAAATTGGGAAAAATAAAAAGAGGGAATTGGGAAAAAATAAAATTGAAAATAAGGGGAAAGAAGAAAAGAGAAAATTGGGGGGGAAAAGGAGAAATTTTGGGGGAAAGGGAGAAATCTAGGAAAAAATGAAAGGAGAAGATTGGAGGGAAAAGGAAGAAACGGGGGGAAGTGAGAAAATTGGGTTAAAATAAAGCAGAAAATAAGGGAAAGGGAGAAAATTGGGGAAAAAAGGAAAAAAAATGGGTAAAAATAAAAAGAGAAAATTGGGGGGAAAGGGAGAAAATTGGGAAAAATGAAATAGGAAATTGGGTGAAAATAAAAACAGGAAATTATGGGGAAAAGGGATAACATTGGAAAAAATAAAAAGGGGGGAAAAGAAAAAAATAAAAGGAGAAAATTTAGGGGAAAGGGAGAAAATTGGGAAAAATGAGAGGAGAATATTGGGAAAAAAGAAAGGAGAAAATTGGGAAAGAAAGGAGAAAATTGGGGAAAAAATAGAAAAAAGGAGGGGAAGGAGAAAATTGGAAAAAAGGGAAAAAATAATTGGGATAAAGAAAATTGGGAAAAATAAGGACAAAATTGGGAGAAAATACGGAGGAAAAAGAGAAAATTGTGGCGAAAATGGGGAAAAAAGAGAAAATTGCGGAAAAACAAGAAAAATGCAAAAAACGGGGGAAACAGCGGAGAAAAGGGGTGCAGGTGAGGGTGGGGGAAGGGCAAAATCCCACGACCCCCCCCAAATCCTCTCCCCGTCCCCCTCCCGCATTTGGCGCTGCCGGGACTCGAACTCGCGACTTCAACAGCTGAAACCCCGCCCAGACACCGCCCATAACCACGCCCACAGAATGGCCACGCCCGCTTTGCGCACCCCTTGGCGCTTGGGCGCGGCCGCGCAGCCGCGGACGAGGTGGCCGAGTGGTTAAGGCGATGGACTGCTAATCCATTGTGCTCTGCACGCGTGGGTTCGAATCCCACCCTCGTCGGAGGCGCCCATTTTTGGGGGAAAAACCTGGAATTCCCCTCTTTAGGGCTAACCCCAAATCCTACAATTCCCGGAGCTGATTTTTGGGGTCACCCTTGTTTTTCAGTCTCACTCTGGTCGGGAAATGCGATTTTAGGAGTGGAATCCCCGATTTTTGGGGGGAATTCTCGATTTTTTGGAGGAAATCCCTGATTTTGAGGGGGAAATCCCCGATTTTTGGGGCGGCCCCGAATTCCCCAATCCCATCCACGTCGGGAGTCGCTTTTTTGGGGGGGAAAAGCCCCATTTAGGAATCGCTCTCCTTAAAATTCCTTTTTTTGTGGGAGTGATACCCTGTTCTGGAATCCCACCCTGGTTGGGAAATGCGGTTTTGGGGGGAAATCCCCGATTTTGGGGGGAACCCCCGATTTTTGGCCGGGAATTCTCGATTTTTGGGAGGACATCCCCGATTTTGGGGGGGAGATACTCAATTTTGGAGGGAAATTCCCGATTTTGGGGGGGAATCCCCGATTTGGGGGAGAGTTCTCGATTCTGGGGAGGAATTCTCGATTTGGTGAAGAATTCTCGATTTTGGGGGGAAATCCCCCATTTTGGGGGGAAACTCCCGATTTTTGGAGGAATTCCCGGTTTTTGGGAGGAACTCTCGATTTTGGGGGAAAACCCCCAATTTTGGGGGGGAGAATTCTCGATTTTGGGGGTGAAAATTTCCGATTTTTGCAGTGACCTCAATCCTGGAATCCCACCCTGGTTGGGAGCTGATTTTTGGGGGAAAACCCCAGATTTCCACTTTTTTGGGGGGTGATCCCAATCCTACAATCCCCGGAGCTGATTTTTGGGGTAGGACACCCCCAATTTTCAATCCCACCCTCGTCGATAAACGCGTTTTTGGGGGGAAATCCCCGATTTTAGGAAGAAATCCCCAATTTTGGAGGGAATCCCCCCATTTTTTAGGGGGAGTTCTCGATTTCTCGATTTTTGGGGAGAAATCCCCGATTTGCGGGGTGGGTTCTCAATTTTTTGGAGGAAACTCCCGATTTTTGGGACGAACTCTCGATTTTGGAGGGGAATCCCCGTTTTGGGGGAGAATTCCCGATTTGGTGAGGAATTCTCGGTTTTGGGGGGAAATCCCCGATTTTGAGGGGAAATTCCCAATTTTTGGGGAAATCCCCGATTTTGGGAAGGAATTCTCGATTTTTGGGGGGAATTCTCGATTTTGGGGGAAAATTCCCAGTTTTGGGGAGGAATTCTCGATTTTAGGATGGAATCCCGAATTTTTATCTGGAATCCCGGATTTTTGGGGTGAAATCCCCGATTTTGGGATGAAATCCCCGATTTTTGGGGCACCCCCGAGTTCCCCACTCCCCTCCCTGCCCGGAGCCGCTTTTTGGGGTGGAACGCCCCAATTTTGGGATCCCTCTCCCCTCAAAATTCCCCTTCCAAAGTTCCCCCCTCCCCCTCCCAGTTCCTCCCAGTTCCCGCCATGACCACGCCCCTTCCGGAAGTGACGTCACCGCGCGCGAGCGCGGCCGGAAGTGGCTCCGGGGGCGGCGGCGGCGCTGGGTGAGAACTGGGAGAGACTGGGACGGACTGGGATGGGATTAGGGGGGGACTGGAGCGGACTGGGATAAACTGGGATGGACTGGGGGGGAACTGGGAGGGACTGGGATGGGATTGGGGGGGTATTGGGATGGACTGGGAAAAACTGGGATGGACTGGGAGGGAACTGGGATGGACTGGAAGGGGATTGGGAGGGACTGGGATGGGACTGGGATAAACTGGGAGTTACTGGGAGGGGCCCCAGGGGATCCCCAGTCCCAGCTCGAGGCGTTCCCAAGTGGAGCCGGAATCTCGAATTTTGGGGATCCCGAATCCCAAATTCCACCTCAGGGAATTCCCAAATCCCAGAGATCCCTGAGGGGATCCCAAATTCCAGCCCCAGTCCCGTCCTGGGAGATCCCAAATTCCACCTCAGGGAATTCCCAAATCTCAAGTTCCACCTCAGGGGATCCCCAAATCCTAAATCCCATCCCAGGAAATTCCCAAATTCCATCCTGAGGGGTTCCCAAACCCCCAAAATCCCGGCTCAGGGGATCCCAAATTCCCTTTTAGAAGATCCCAAATTCCACCTCAGGGGGAATTCCCAAATCCCACAGATTCCCGAGGGGATCCCAAATTCCAGCCCCAAATCCCATCCCAGGGGATCCCCAAATCCCAGAGATCCCCGATGGGATCCCAAGAAGGGAATTCCCAATTCCCGGCATCCCCCACCCCGCTAATGAGATGCAAATGACTCATTTGCATATTCAACACCTCCTCCATCCCCCCAGCCCATTCCTGGGAGCAGCCACAGGACCCAAAACCGGGAATTCTGTCCCCAAATCCCGGGAGGTGCCACGTGAGGGTGGGAGTGTCGGAATTCCCGGAATTCCGATCCCAGATTTTGGGATTTGGGGCCTCCTCGGTGGTGTCAGAATTCCCACGATTCCCAGAATTCCCAGAATTCTGATCCCAGGTTCCGGGGATTTGGGGCCTCATCGGTGGCGTCAAAACTCCCAGAATTCCCAGAATTCCAATCCCGGATTTTGGAATTTTGGGCCTCATCGGTGGCATCAGGATTCCCAGAATTCCCAAAATTCTGATCCCAGATTTTGGGGATTTGGGGCCTCATACGGTGGTGTCGGAATTCCCAGAATTCCCAAAATTCTGATCCCAGATTCTGGGGATTTGGGGCCTCATTGGTGGCGTCAAAATTCCCAGAATTCCTGGAATTCCGATCCCGGATTTTGGGATTTTGGGATTTTCTGGAACCACTCGAATTCTCTGGAATTCCCGAATTTTTGTTGTCCTTCCTTGGATTGTTCAGATCCCCCAGACTCAGCCCAGGGGGAATCCTTGAGGGGATCCCCAAATCCAGCTGGGAATTCCCAAAGGGATCCCCAAATCCATCCCAGGGGATCCCCAAATCAACCTTAGGGCATTCCCAGGATTCCCCAAATTCTGCTCAGGTGATTCCCAAAGGGATCCCCAAATTCAACTCAAGGGATCCCCAAATCCATTCCAGGGGATCCCTAAATCCAGCTCAGGAGATTCCTGGGATTCCCCAAATCCCGCTCAGGGAATTCCCAAAGTGGATTCCCAAATCCCCCTCTGGGGACATTTCCTGATTTGGGAATCATCAAATCCAGCTGGGAATTCCCAAAGTGGATCCTGAAATCCACTTCAGGGGGGGGGCCCCAAATCCCGCTCAGGGAATTCCCAAGGGATCCCCAAATTCAACTCAAGGGATCCCCAAATCCATTCCAGAGGATTCCCAAAGCGGATCCCCAAATCGATTCCAGGGAGTTCCTGAGGGGATCCCTAAATCCATTCCAGGAAATTCCCAAAGTGGATCCCCAAATCCATCCCAAGGGATCCCCAAATCCATTTCAGGGGATTTCCCCCAAATTCAAGTCAGGGGATCCCCAAATCTATTCCAGAGGATTCATGACGGGATCCCCAAATCCCGCTCAGGGAATTCCCAAAGGGATCCCCAAATCCTGCTCTGGGGGCATTTCCCGATTTGGGAATCATCAAATCCAGCTGGGAATTCCCAGGGGATCCCCAAATCCACCTTAGGACATTCCCGGGATTCCCCAAATTCTGCTCAGGGAATTCCCGATTTAGGAATCCCCAAATTCAACTCAGGGGATCCCCAAATCCAGCTCAGGGATTTTCCAAAGGGATCCCCAAATCCACCTTTGGGCATTCCCAGGATTCCCCAAATCCCACTCAGGGAATTCCCAAATTCAGCTCCAGGGAGATTCCCAATTTAGGAATCCCCAAATCCCACCTAGGAGATTCCCAAAGGGATCCCCAAATTCAGCTCCAGGGATTCCCAAATCGATTCCAGGGTGTTCCTGAGGGGATCCCTAAGTCCAGCTGGGAATTCCCAAAGTGGATCCCCAAATCCCGCTCTGATGAGATTCCCAATTTAGGAATCCCCAAATTCTGTTCAGGTGATTCCCCAAGGGATCCCTAAATCTGTTCCAGGGGATTCCCAAAGGGATCCCCAAATTCAGTCAGGAGATCCCCAAATCTGGCTCAGGAGATTCCCGAGGGATCCCCAAATTCATTCCAGGGAATTCCCAATTTAGGAATCCCCAAATCCATCCCAGGGAATTTCCAACGTGGGGCTCTCCAAACCCCGGGGAAATCCACAAATCCAGCTTGGGGGATTCCCAGGGGAATTCCCAATTTTTTACCTGTCCCACCTGTCCCTCACCTGTCCTACCTGTCTCACCTGTCCCCATTCCAGGTGTGGCCATGGCTGAGCCCCCCTTTCCCCAGGGAATTCCCCCCCTCTCCGAGGAGGAGGAGGAGGAGCAGCCAGGTGAGGAAGGAGCAGGTGAGGAGGAGGAGGAGGAAGGAACAGGTGAAGATCCAGGTGAGGAGGAAGACCCAGGTGAGGAGGATCCAGGTGAAGAGGACCCAGGTGATGAAGATGCAGGTGAAGAGGATCCAGGTGATGATGAAGACCCAGGTGATGAAGACCCAGGTGATGAAGACCCAGGTGATGATGACGATGATCCAGGTGAGGAAGAACCAGGTGCATCCCTCCAGGTGCGCCCCTCTCCAGGTGAGCCCTCCACCTCCCACCTGCGCCCACCCGCGCCGCGCCGGCCCCGCCTTTACCTGCGGCCACGCCCCGCCCTGGAAGAACCCGGCCCCTCCCACCTGCAGCTCCCCTGGGACCGCCCAGGTGAGCCCGGCCTGGAGGACGCCTCACCTGAGCCAGGTGAGTCCGGGGCTTCTCCAGCCTTTGTGCAGCTCATCGACGAGCGCGGCGTCTACTCCACGGCCAAGCTGGTGCTGGGCGGGCGCGCAGGTGCGCCAGGTGCGCCAGGTGCGCCAGGTGACGACGACAACGACTCAGAACCCTCGGAGGAGGTCCCGGCTCACCTGGAGATCCGCCAGGTGATCGTGGCCGAGAAACCTTTCCAGTGCCCCGTGTGCCACAAGGGTTTCAAGCGCGCCTGGGAGCTGCTGAGCCACGAGGTGGTGCACACCGAGGCGCGGCCCTTCACCTGTCACCTGTGCCAGGCCACCTTCAAGCGCCACTCGGACTTCAAGAGCCACGCCCTGGTGCACACGGAGGAGCGGCCGCACAGGTGCGACCTGTGCGGGAAACGTTTCAAGCGTTCCTCCAACCTGCAGGAGCACCGGCGCATCCACAGCGGCGAGCGCCCCTTCACCTGCCCCAGGTGCGCCAAAGGTTTCAAAACCCCGTATGAGCGTCAGCGCCACGCCCTGACTCACCTGGCGGCCGAGAAACCTTTCAGGTGCGGCGAGTGCGGCAAGGATTTCCCGGCGGCCAACGCGCTGCTGCTGCACCGGCGGCAGCGCTGCCAGGACAAGCCGCACACCTGCGGCGTCTGCGGGAAACGCTTCACCTACGGCCACTCGCTGAAGGTGCACGAGCGCGTGCACACCGGGGACCGCCCCTTCAGGTGCGCGCTCTGCGGCAAGGCCTTCAAGCAGAGCAACGCGCTGGCCTCGCACGAGCGCGTGCACACAGGTGAGCGCCCCTTCGCCTGCCGCACCTGCGGCAAGGCCTTCAAGCAATCCTCCTACCTGGCCATCCACCAGCGGGCTCACACGGGTGAGCGGCCGTACAGGTGCGAGGCGTGCGGCAAAGCCTTCGCCCGGCCCTCGCTGCTGCTGCAGCACCGCCGCGTGCACAGCCAGGTGAGGCCGCACCAGTGCGGCCACTGCCACAAGTTCTTCAAGGACCTGGCGTACCTGGCCGTGCACGAGAAGGTGCACACCGGGGAGACACCCTACAAGTGTGGGGTCTGCGCCAAGGGCTTCGCGCACCCCTCCAACCTGCTGCAGCACCAGCGCGTGCACCGCGACACCTGAGCGGGGCGGGGCGGGGCTCACCTGGGCGGGGGGGGCGCTGCTCTGCACCTGAAGCGCCGTGGATGAAGCCACAGGTGGAAGGACTGAGCCTGGACAGGTGTGCAGCCCAAAAATGTGTTTCGGACCCCAGCACCCCAAAAATCTCCTGTGGACACCAAAAGGTGCAGCAGCAACACCTGGACTGCAACACCTGAGCCCCGGGGATGAGCCCCAGGTGTGGGAACCCCAGAACCACACACCTGGACAGGTGTGGCCCTGGAACTGCACACCTGGGCGGGGGGGGCGCTCCTCTGCACCTGAAGCGCCGTGGATGAAGCCACAGGTGGAAGGACTGAGCCCCGACAGGTGTGCACCCCAAAAATCTCCTGTGGACACCAAAAGGTGCAGCAGCAACACCTGGACAGTGACACCTGAGCCCCAGGTGGAAGGACTCAGTACCTGTGAGCCCCGACAGGTGTGCACCCCAGAAATGTGTTTCGGACCCCAAGAGCAACACCTGGACTGCAACACCTGAGCTTCAGGTGAGGGAACCTCAGAACTGCACACCTGGACAGGTGTGGACTCTGAAAAGGTGTGGTGGCTTCACCTGAAGCACCTGAGCCCCGTGGATGAAGCCACAGGTGGAAGGACTGAGCCCTGACAGGTGTGCAGCCCAAAAATCTCCTGTGAACCCCAAAAATCATCAGCAGCAACACCTGGACAGTGGCACCTGAGCCCCAGGTGGAAGGACTTGGTACCTGTGAGCCCAGACAGGTGTGCACCCCGAAAATCTCCTGTGGACACCGAGAGGTGCAGCAGCAACACCTGGACTGCAACACCTGAGCCTCAGGTGAGGGAACCTCAGAACTGCACACCTGGACAGGTGTGGACTCTCAAAAGGTGCGGTGGCGTCACCTGAAGCGCCTGAGCCCCGTGGATGAAGCCCCAGGTGGAAGGACACAGTACCTGTAACCCTGGACAGGTGTGCACCCCAAAAATCTGATTTGGACCCCAAAAATCATCAGAAGCAACACCTGGACTGCAACACCTGAGCCCCGTGGATGATCCCCAGGTGCAGGGACCCAGGATCTGAACCCCAGGACAGGTGTGGCCCTGGAACTGTACACCTGGACAGGTGTGGACTCCAAAACTGCAGCAGCAACACCTGGACTGCAACACCTGAGCCCCGGGGATGAAGCCCCAGGTGGAAGGACTCGGTACCTGTGAGCCCTGACAGGTGTGCACCCCAAAAATGTGCTTTGGACCCCAAGAGCAACACCTGGACTGCAACACCTGAGCCCCAGGTGAGGGGACTCTGGTCCTCTGCTCCAGGACAGGTGTGAACTCCAAAACTGCAGCTAAAACACCTGGACTGCAACACCTGAGCCCCGTGGATGAGCCCCAGGTGTGGGGACCCTGAATCTGCACCCCAGGACAGGTGTGGCCCTGGAACTGCACACCTGGACAGGTGGGGGCTCTTCTCTGCACCTGAAGCGCTGTGGATGAAGCCACAGGTGGAAGGACTGAGCCCCAACAGGTGTGCACCCCAAAAATCTCCTGTGAACCCCAAAAATCATCAGCAGCAACACCTGGACAGTGACACCTGAGCCCCAGGTGGAAGGACTTGGTACCTGTGAGCCCAGACAGGTGTGCACCCCAAAAATCTCCTGTGGACACCAAAAGGTGCAGCAGCAACACCTGGACTGCAACACCTGAGCCTCAGGTGAGGGAACCTCAGAACTGCACACCTGGACAGGTGTGGACTCTGAAAAGGTGCGGTGGCGTCACCTGAAGCACCTGAGCCCCGTGGATGAAGCCCCAGGTGGAAGGACTGAGCCCAGGCAGGTGTGAACCCCAAAAATCTCCTGTGGACACCAAAAGGTGCAGCAGCAACACCTGGACTGCAACACCTGAGCCCCAGGTGAGGGAACCCCAGAACTGCACACCTGGACAGGTGTGGATTCCAAAACTGCAGCTTCAACACCTGAACTGCAGCACCTGAGCTACAGATGAGGGGATCTCAGCAGGTGTGGACCCTGAACTCTGCTACACCTGGACAGCAACACCTGAGCTGCAGGTGAGGAGCCCCAGCATGGCCACACCTGAGCTGTGATGTCATCAGCAGCAGACACTGCAGGACCCCGAAGGTTCACCTGCGGCCAGGTGTGACCCCAGAACTGCGAGGTCTCACCTGAGGCCAGGACGGACTCACCTGGATTTTGGGGGGCTCCAGGTGCACCTGGGACTGGCCGGGTGCACACCTGGGTGGGGCGGGGCCTGGATTATTTCCCCTGTTCGATGATGGGACAAGGACAGCTCACCTGAGCTCACCTGGGCACACCTGAGCTCACCTGGGTACACCTGGGGCACACCTGAGCTCACCTGGGGTTCACCTGGGGCACACCTGAGCTCACCTGGGGTTCACCTGAGCTCACCTGGGGCACACCTGAGCTCACCTGAGCTCACCTGGGGTTCACCTGGGCACACCTGGGGCACACCTGTCCCACCTTTCTGGGCGGTACCTGTAGCGTTGGGGGCGGGGCACACCTGGATCGTTCATTAAAGGTTCGTTAATTGATGACGTCATCACTGGTCTCACCTGAGTCCCACCTGGAGCTTCAGGGGCGGAGTCACCGGGCAGGTGAGGGAGGGGGAGACCCCCAAAATTCACACCTGGGGGAGTGGGGATCCCCCAAAATTCACACCTGTCACACCTGGAGGAGTGGGAAGCCCCAGAATTCACACCTGGGGGGTTGGGAACCTCCCCAAATTAACATCTGTCACACCTGGACAGGTTGGAGATCCCCAAAATTCACACCTGGAGGGTGGGAGGTCCCCAAAATCCACACCTGGCACACCTGGAGGAGTGGGAACCCCCAGAATTCTCACCTGGAGGGTGGTGAACCTCCAGAAATTCACACCTGTCACACCTGGGGGGTTTGGGACTCTAAATTCACACCTGGAGAGCGAGAACTTCCCAAATTCACACCTGGAGGACTCTGAACCCCCCAAAATTCACACCTGGAGGGGTGGGAAGCTCCCAAAATTCACACCTGGAGGATGGGGAAGCCCCAGAATTCACACCTGTCACACCTGGGGGGCTTGGGACCCCCCAAATTCACACCTGGAGGATGGGGAACCGCCAAAATCCACACCTGGAGGGGTGGGAAGCTCCCAAAATTCACACCTGGAGGCCCCAGATGCCATTTTTAATTTATTCACCTGCCCAGGTGTGCAGGGACACCTGAGCCCCTCAGGGGCTGCCAAGGAGGGGGGGCGGGGGAGGGGACAGGTGAGAGGGGACAGGTGAGTTCCAGGTGAGAGATTCCAGGTGAGAGATTCCAGGGAAGAATTTCAGGTGAGAGGAGCCAGGTGAGGTTCAGGTGAGAAGTTCCAGGTACGAGGTGAGTTCCAGGTGAGCTCCGCCAGGTGAGCTCCAGGTGAACTCCTTCAGGTGAGCTCCGCCAGGTGAGTTCCAGGTGCCAGGTGAGCTCCTCCAGGTGAATTCCAGGTGAGTTCCAGGTGAGCTCCTCCAGGTGAGCTCAGGGGGCGTCGTCCATTAGCTGCAGCCCCTCAACGTCACCAGGTGAGGCCCTCCCGGGCAGGTAAATGGTGCCGGAGGCCTTTGGGCCGCCCAGGTGAGCTGGGGACACACCTGAGGACACACCTGGGTCACCTGAGATCACCTGGGGGTCACCTGAGGAGGGGCAGGGCAGGTGCGGGACTCACCTGGGACACACCTGGCCCGCAAGGTGAGCCAGAGCAGGGCCCCGCTCAGGGACGTCAGCAGCACCAGCAGCGCCACCAGGTACGCACAGGTGGGGGCCGCACCTGGGGGACAGGTGAGGGACAGGTGGGACAGGTGAGAGGTGAGGGACAGGTGAGGGACAGGTGGGACAGGTGAGGGGGACAGGGGGAGCCCTTACCTGTCCCACCCCCCTCACCTGTCCCACCCTCCTCACCTGTCCCAGCTTTACCTGTCCCACCTGTCCTGGCTCCTCCCTCCTCACCTGTCTCACCTTTCTCTGTCACACCTGTCTGCTCTTCCCTTCTCACCTGTCCAGCCTTCACCTGTCTCACCTGTCCTGGCTCCTTTTATCTGTCTTAAGCTCCTCCCTCCTCACCTGTCCCAGCTTTATCTGTCACACCTGTCCTGGCTCTTCCTTTCTCACCTGTCCTGGCTCCTGTCACACCTGTGCTGGTTCCACCTTTCACACCTGTCCAACCTTCACCTGTCACACCTGTCCCAAATCTTTACGCCTGACCTGGCTCCTCCCTTTGCACCTGTCCAACCTTCACCTGGCACACCTGGCCCCTCCCTTCTCACCTGTCCTGGCTCACTCACACCTGTCCTGGTTTTTCCTTTCACACCTGTCCCACCTTTACCTGTCCCACCTGTCCTGGCTCCTCCCTTTGCACTTGTCCTGGTTTAACCCTGCACACCTGTCCCACCTTTACCTGTCCCACCTTTACCTGTCCCAGCTTTACCTGTCCCACCTGTCCTGGCTCCTCCCTTTGCACTTGTTCTGGTTTAACCCTGCACACCTGTCCCACCTTTACCTGTCCCAGCTTTACCTGTCACACCTGGCCTGGTTTAACCCTGCACACCTGGCCTAGCTGTGCTCACCTGTCCCGGTTCTTTCCCTCAGCTGGCTGCCACCTGGATCCCTTTGCTACACCTGGGGCTCACCTGGGCCCCGCCCCCAACACCTGAGCCCCTCCCTCACACCTGAGGCTCACCTGAAGCCCCTCACCTGGGGCTCACCTGAAGCCCCTCCCCCCCACACCTGGAGCTCCTCCCCCACACCTGGAGCCCCTCCCCCCCACCTGGAGCTCCTCCCCCCTCACCTGTGCTCACCTGGAGCCCCCCCCGCACTCACCTGCGGGCATGGTGCAGCGCACCTGGGCGGCCCCACCTGCGCAGGTGCTCGGCCCCGCCCCCTGGCGCAGACACTCGATCAGCTGCGACTCGGAGCCCCGACAGGTGAGCCCGGCCAGGTGCGGCCCCTCCGCGGGCAGGTGCGGCCCCACAGGTGCGCTGAGGGCGGGGCCGCAGCCCAGCTGCCGGCACAGCACCTGCGCCTCCAGCAGCCCCCAGGTGAGGCCGCACACCTGCAGCCAGGTGCGGTTCAGCTGCACCTGCACCTGCCCCGCGCAGGGCCCGGGGCCGCCCCGCAGCCGCACCTGGGGGGGGTCGGCACCTGCGGGGAGGGGCGGGTCAGGCACACCTGGGGGCACCTGGGAGCACCTGGGAGCTCCTGGGAGCACCTGGGGCACCTGGGAGCACCTGGGCACACCTGGGGGCACCTGGGGACACACCTGGGGGCACCTGGGGGCACCTGGGAGCACCTGAGAGCTCCTGAGAGCACCTGGGCACACCTGGGGGAACCTGGGGGTACCTGGGAGCACCTGGGGGCACCTGGGCACACCTGGGGGCACCTGGGGACACACCTGGGGGCACCTGGGCACACCTGGGGGTACCTGGGGTCACCAGGGCACCTCACCCCATCAGTATCTGAGCACACCTGTTCACACCTGTGAGCCCACCTGTGTTACCTGAGCACACCTGAGCCCCCCAGCGCTCACCTGGGTGCACCTGGGTACTGCCAGAACCCACCTGAGCACCCCCAGAGTCACCTGAGCCCCCCAAACACACCTGAGCCCCCCACAGGGCACACCTGAGTCCTCCCCAACCCCACCTGTCTCCCCCAAACCACACCTGAGCCCTCAAGGACACACCTGAACTACCCAAGGACACACCTGTGCCCCCCAGCCCCCACCTGAGCCCTCCCAGCCCTCACCTGAGCTCCTCCAAACCACACCTGAGCCCCCCCCCCGCCCTCACCTGTCTCCCCAAGGACACACCTGAAACCCCCCAACCCTCACCTGAGATCCCCAGCCCTTACCTGTCCCCCCCCAGCCCTCACCTGTCCCCCCAAGGTGCTCACCTGTGCACACCCAAACACACCTGAGCCCCTCCCAACCACACCTGTCCCTCCCAACCCTCACCTGTTCCCCTCAAACAACACCTGAGCCCCCTCAAACCACACCTGAGCCTTCCCCACCCTCACCTGTCCCCTCCCAGCCATCACCTGTCCCCCTCAGGTGCTCACCTGTGCACACCCAAACACATCTGAGCCCTCACCTGTCCCCCCCAGGTGCTCATCTGTCCCCTCCAACCACACCTGAGTCCCCCAAGGACACACCTGTCCCTCCCCACCCTCACCTGTGCACACCCAAACACACCTGAGCCCCTCAAGGACACACCTGTCCCTCCTCATCCTCACCTGTCCCCCAGGTGCTCACCTGTCCCACCCTAGGCCTCACCTGTTCTGCAGGTGCTCACCTGTGCACACCCAAACACACCTGTCCCCCCAGCCCTCACCTGTCCCACCTGAGCTCACCTGAGCACACCCAAACACACCTGAGCCCCCCAGCCCTCACCTGTCCCCCCGGGGCTCACCTGTGCACACCCAAACACACCTGAGCCTCCAAGGACACACCTGAGCCCCCAGCCCTCAGCTGAGCCCTCACCTGTCCCACCTGAGCTCACCTGAGCACACCCAAACACACCTGAGCCCCCCAGCCCTCACCTGAGCTCTCACCTGTCCCCCAGGTGCTCACCTGAGCACACCCAAACACACCTGAGCCCCCCAGCCCTCAGCTGAGCCCTCACCTGTCCCACCTGAGCTCACCTGAGCACACCCAAACACACCTGAGCCCCCCAGCCCTCACCTGAGCTCTCACCTGTCCCCCAGGTGCTCACCTGAGCACACCCAAACACACCTGAGCCCCCCAAGGACACACCTGAGCCCCCCAGCCCTCACCTGTCCCCAGGTGCTCACCTGAGCACACCCAAACACACCTGAGCCCTCACCTGTCCCACCTGAGCTCACCTGTGCACACCACCCCCGCGTCCTCCTCGTGGCCGCAGTTGTGCTCTCCCCAGGCCTGGCGCTCGCACCTGTCCAAGGTGAGCTCCTCACCTGTGCAGCGCACCTGGTCCAGCCACACCGGGTCCCGGCCGGGCCCGAAGTGGGCGTGGCCAGGTGCGCTGATGGCGGAGCCGCAGCCCAGGTGGCGGCAGGTGACGCGCGCCGCCCGCAGGTCCCAGGTGTCGTCGCAGACCGTGCCCCACCTGCCCAGGTGCAGCACCTCCACACGGCCCGCGCACCTGTGCGGCCCCGCGGCCAGGCGCACCTGGAGGGTGTCCCGGGGGGGCGCAGGTGAGGGCGTGGAGGGCGGGGCTGTGGGGATGGACAGGTGAGAGACAGGTAAGGGACGGGACAGGTGAGGGACAGGTGCGGCCCCGCGGCCAGGTGCACCTGGAGGGTGTCCCGGGGGGGCGCAGGTGAGGGCGAGGAGGGCGGGGCTGTGGGGATGGACAGGTGAGAGATGGACAGGTGAGGGATGGACAGGTGAGGGACAGGTGAGAGGTGAGGGATGAGACAGGTAAGGGACAGGTGAGGGATGGGACAGGTGAGGGATGGATAGGTGAGGGGTGAGGGACAGGTGAGGGATGGACAGGTAAGGGACAGGTGAGGAACAGGTGAGGGATGGGACAGGTGAGGGATTGGGGACAGGTAAGGGACAGGTGAGGGACAGGTGCGGCCCCGCGGCCAGGCACACCTGGAGGGGCTCCAGGGAGGCCGCAGGTGAGGGTGAGGAGGGCGGGGCTGCGGGGGTGGACAGGTGAGACAGGTGAGGGATGGACAGGTGAGGGATGGACAGGTGAGACACAGGTGAGACAGGTGAGAGATGGACAGGTGAGGGATGGGACAGGTGAGGGACAGGTGAGGGATTGGGGACAGGTGAGGGACGGACAGGTGAAGGACAGGTAAGGGAGTGGACAGGTAAGGGATGCCCAGGTAAAGGAACGGACAGGTGAGAAGACAGGGACAGGTGAGGTGAGGGACAGGTAGGGATAGGTAAGGGAATGGGCAGGTAATGGGATGGACAGGTGAGGGACAGGGACAGGTGAATAAATGTAAGGCACAGGTGAAGGGAGGTGAGGGACAGGTGTGGGACAGGTGAGTGGGACAGGTGATGGAAAGGACAGGTGAGGGCAGGTAGTGACACCTCACAGTGCCCCACTTGTGCTCACCTGCACACACACCTGTCCATATCTCACCTGTGCCCACCTGTCCCTGCTCACCTGTGCTCACCTGTTCCCCCCGCACTCACCTGTCCAGGTGTCCCCGATGCAGAACACGCCCGCGTCCCTCTCGTGCCCGCAGGTGTTGTTGCCCCAGGTGGGGGCGGGGCAGTGCGCCAGGTGTCGCTCGCCGCCCGTGCAGGTGAGGTCGCTCAGCCACACCTGGCCCGAGCCCTGCCCGAACCGCGCCCCGCCCGGAGCCGCCAGCGCCGGCCCGCAGCCAGCCTGGTGGCACGCTACCTGTGCGGGCAGGTAAGCACACCTGAGTGAGTGGAACCTCACCTGAGGGCAGGTAAGCACACCTGAGTGAGTGGAACCTCACCTGAGGGCAGGTAAGCACACCTGAGAGACCTTAAACACACCTGAGTGAGCTAAACCACACCTGTGCACAGGTAAACACACCTGAGTGAGTGGAACCTCACCTGAGGGCAGGTAAGCACACCTGAGAGACCTTAAACACACCTGAGTGAGCCCAAACACACCTGTGCACAGGTAACCACACCTGAGTGAGTGAAACCTCACCTGAGTGACTTTAAACCACACCTGTGCACAGGTAAACACACCTGAGTGACCTTAAACACACCTGAGGGCAGGTAAGCACACCTGAGTGACCTTAAACATACCTGAGGGCAGGTACATGCACCTGAGTGACCCTAAACACACCTGAGGGCAGGTAAGAACACCTGAGTGAGGGAAACCACACCTGAGTGAGCTAAAACACACCTGAGGGCAGGTAAGCACACCTGAGTGAGTGAAACCTCACCTGAGTGACTTTAAACCACACCTGTGCACAGGTAAACACACCTGAGTGACCTTAAACACACCTGAGGGCAGGTAAGCACACCTGAGTGAGTGAAACCTCACCTGAGTGAGCCCAAACACACCTGAGGGCAGGTAAACACACCTGAATGACCTTAAACCACACCTGTGCACAGGTAAACACACCTGAGTGACCCCAAACACACCTGAGCTCACTTAGGCATCCCCAGGCCTCACCTGTTCCTCCCCAGCCTCACCTGAGCACTCCCCAACCTCACCTGGATGCACCTGTGCCCACCCCGGGCTCACCTGAGCACCTCCAGCCTCACCTGTGCCCCCCCTAGAACTCACCTGTCCCTGCCCAAACCTCACCTGAGCACCCCAACCTCACCTGTGCCCCCCTAAACCTCATCTGTGCCCACCTCAGGACCTACCCAGCCTCACCTGTCCCCTCCCAAACCTCACCTGTCCCCCCCGGGCTCACCTGTCCCCTCCCTAAACCTCACCTGAGCATCTCCAGGCCTCACCTGTTCCCTCCCAAACCTCACCTGTCCCCCCGAGCTCACCTGGGCGTCTCTCAGGTCCCAGCCGTGGTCGCAGACCGTCCCCCAGCGCCCCTCGTGCAGCACCTCCACCCTACCTGCGCACAGGTGAGGCCCGGCCGCCAGCCGCAGCTGGCCTGAGGTGGTGTTACCTGTGGGACACGGACAGGTGAGAGCCCAGCGCCAGGTGAGGCTCACCTGAGATGGAGTTACCTGTGGGGCATGGACAGGTGAGGTCTGAGCACCCGCCATAGGGGGCTCCCTGCCTCACCTGTGCACAGCACACCTGTGCTCACCTGTGCACACCTCTCACCTGTGCACACCTGTCCCTGCGCACCTGAGCATGTTCACCTGTGCACACGTTTCCATGCACACCTGCACACACCTGTACACACCATGCCTGTGCACACCTGTCCGGGCTCATCTGCACTCACCTGTCCCTGCACACCTGCGCACACCTGTCCTCACCTGCACTCACACCTGCCCATGCACACCTGTGCACCCCTGTCCAGGCTTACCTACACTCACCTGTCTCCGCACACCTGCGCACACCTTTCCGTGCGCACCTGCACTCACCTGCACACACCTGCCCTTACATACTAAACTCACCTGTGCACACCTGTCCTTGCACACCTGTGCACACCTGCACACACCACACCTGTCCATACACACCTGCACACACCTGTCCATGCTCACCTGTCCATACACACCTGTCCGTGCTCACCTGTGCACACCTGTCCATACACACCTGTCCATATCTCACCTGTCCATATCTCACCTGTCCATATCTCACCTGCACACACCTGTCCATACACACCTGTCCATATCTCACCTGTCCATATCTCACCTGCACACACCTGTCCATATCTCACCTGTCCGTATCTCACCTGCACACACCTGTCCATGCACACCTGTCCATACACACCTGTCCGTATCTCACCTGCACACACCTGTCCATATCTCACCTGTCCATATCTCACCTGTCTGTATCTCACCTGCACATACCTGTCCGTATCTCACCTGCACACACCTGTCCATGCACACCTGTCCATACACACCTGTCCATGCACACCTGTCCATATCTCACCTGTCCATGCACACCTGTCCATGCACACCTGTCCGTGCTCACCTGTCCATATCTCACCTGTCCATGCTCACCTGCACACACCACTCCCGCGTCCTCTCCGTGGTGGCAGTTGTGGCGCCCCCAGGTGCGGTGGGCGCACCTGAAGAAGTCTCGCTCCTCCCCCGTGCAGGTGACGTCATCGAGCCAGATGGGCCCCGAGCCCCGCCCGTACTTGGCCGCACCTGGCGCCTCCAGGGCGCGGCCGCAGCCCAGGTGAGCGCAGAGCACCTGAGCCTGGCTCAGCCCCCAGGAGTCGTCGCAGACGGTGCCCCACAGGTGCTGGTGCAGCACCTCCACCCGCCCCGCACACCTGTCGGGAGCACCTGAGAGACGCACCTGGGGCACGGCCGGCAGCCCCGAGTCTGCAACGGGAACGGGGGCGGGGTCACCTGGGGGGCACCTGGGGGACACCTGGGGGTCAGCTGAGGGGTCAGCTGGGGGTCAGCTGGAGGGTCACCTGGGGGGTCAGCTGGGGGTCAGCTGGGGGTGATCTGGGGGTCACCTGGGGGGCACCTAGGGGTCAGCTGGGGGTCACCTGAGGGGTCACCTGGGGGGTCACCTTAGACAGGTGTGGGACAGGTGTGGGGCAGGGAGGGAGGGGTCACCTGGGGGCTCACCTGGGGGGTCACCTGGGGGGTCACCTGGGGGTCACCTGGGGGTCACCTGAGGGGTCACCTGGGGGTCACCTGAGGGGTCACCTGGGGGTCAGCTGGGGGTCACCTGAGGGGTCACCTGAGAGGTCACCTGAGGGGTCACCTGGGGGTCACCTGGGGGTCACCTGGGGGTCACCTGAGGGTCACCTGGGGGTCAGCTGGGGGGCACCTGGGGGGCACCTGGGGGCACCTGGGGGTCACCTGCAGGGTCACCTGGGGGTCAGCTGGGGGTCACCTGAGGGTCACCTGAGGGGTCAGCTGAGGGGTCAGCTGGGGGTCACCTGAAGGGTCACCTGGGGGTCAGCTGGGGGTCACCTGGGGGTGATCTGGGGGTCACCTGGGGGTCAGCTGGGGGTCAGCTGAGGGGTCACCTGAGGGGTCACCTGGGGGCTCACCCCTCCCTCCCAGCCCCACACCTGTCACACACCTGTCCTGTCCCTGCCCCACACCTGTCCCCAGTTAAGACCCTAGGTGACCCCTCCCTCCCTTCCCCACACCTGGGGATCACCTGTCCCACACCTGTTGCACACCTGTCCTCCCCCAGATCCCCCCTCACCCAGATGTGCTCACCTGTCCTCCCCCAGGTCCCCCCTCACCCAGGTGCTCTCACCTGTCCCCCCCAGGTATTCCCAACCCAGGTGAGCTCACCTGTCTCCCCCAGGTCCCCCCTCACCCAGGTGCTCTCACCTGTCCCCCCCGGTCCCCCCTCACCCAGATGTGCTCACCTGTCCCCCCCAGGTGCACTCACCTGTGCTCTCACCTGCGCAGATGGCGCTGGCGTCCTCCACGTGGTTACAGTTGTGCTCCCCCCAGGGCTGGGCGGGGCACTGGGCCAGGTGAGCCTCGCTGCCCGCACACCTGACCCCGTCCAGCCAGACGGGCCCCGCCCCCTCCCCGAACCGCGCCTCACCTGGCGCCCAGAGGGCGGGGCCGCAGCGCACCTGGCGGCACACCACCTGCGCCGCCGGCAGCTCCCAGGTGTCGTCGCACACCGTGCCCCACCTGCCCGCGTGGAACACCTCGACGCGCCCCGCGCACCTGTGCGGGCCCCCGGCCAGGCGCACCTGGCCCTCCTGGGGCTCACCTGGGACAGGGAACACACAGGTGAGCTCACCTGGGCACCTGTGGGGGGCACCTGGGGCATGGGACACACACAGGTGAGCTCACCTGGGCACTGGGGGGCACCTGGAGGGGCACACCTGGGGGTGCTCACCTGGGCACTGAGAGCTCACCTGGGGGGGCAGGAGCTCACCTGGGGGGGCTCACCTGGGGGGCGGGGGCTCACCTGAGGCATGGGACAGCTACAGGTGAGCTCACCTGGGCATGGGGGCATGGGGCTGCCAGGGGTTCACCTGGGACATTGGACACCCACAGGTGAGCTCACCTGGGCACCTGGGCTCACCTGGGGCACGGGACACACACAGGTGAGCTCACCTGGGCACCTGGGCTCACCTGAGCATGCCAGGGATCACCTGAGGGCACCAGGGGCTCACCTGGGGGGCCCAGGGGCTCACCTGGACCTGCCCACCTGGGCACCAGGAGCTCACCTGGCCATGCCAGGGATCACCTGGGGGGGGCAGGAGCTCACCTGGGCACCAGGGGCTCACCTGGCAGTGCCCCAGGCTCACCTGGGGGCACAAGGGACTCACCTGAGGGTGCCGGGATCGCACTCGAGGGCACACCTGGAACACGGAACACGGACAGGTGAGCTCACCTGGGCTCACCTGGGCATGCCAGGAGCTCACCTGGGCACCCGGGCTCACCTGGGACACGGGACACCAACAGGTGAGCTCACCTGGGCACCGGGACACACCTGGGTGCCAGGGGTTCACCTGGGGGTGTCAGGAACTCACCTGGGGGGGTCGGGGTCCCACCTGAGGGCGCACCTGGAACACGGAACACGGACAGGTGAGCTCACCTGGGCGGGGCTCAGCCAGGTGGGGGCGCTGCTCAGCAGCCCCACCTCACCTGGGGGTGCCAGGAGCTCAGCTGGGCACACCTGGGGCTCACCTGGGGGTGCTGAGGTCGCACCTGGGGGTGCTGAGGTCACACCTGGGTGTGATGGGGACACACCTGGAACACAAAGTGTGGCCAGGTGAGCTCACCTGGGGGTGCCAGGGCCTCACCTGGGCACCGGGGCTCACCTGGGCACACCTGGGGCTCACCTGGGGGTGCCGTGGTCACACCTGGCTGGGGTGGGGTCGCACCTGAGTGTGTCGTGGTCACACCTGAGGGGGTCACGGCCTCACCTGAGAATCAAAGCAGGGCAGGTGTGATCACCTGACCAGTGCCACAGGTGGGTCCCAGGTGTGCCCAGGTGTGCCCAGGTGTGCCCCAGGTGTGCCCAGGTGTGCCCAGGTGCATTTCCTGCCTGCCAGGTGTGTTACCTGCACACAGCTGTGGCTGTGCCACACCCTCACCTGGGCACACCTGTCAGTTCTCACCTGGGCACACTTGT
Organism: Acrocephalus arundinaceus; assembly: GCA_021534815.1. Lineage (NCBI taxonomy): Eukaryota > Metazoa > Chordata > Aves > Passeriformes > Sylviidae > Acrocephalus > Acrocephalus arundinaceus. The sequence continues at coordinate 30,571 of JAJEOU010001890.1, forward strand.
CTATGTGACACCTGTCCATGTCTCACCTGTGCACACCTGGGCTCACCTGGGCACACCTGGACTCACCTGAACATGCCTATCCCTGCTCACCTGGGCTCACCTGGGCTCACCTGGGCACACCTGTCCATGCTCACCTGGACACGCCTGGGCACACCTGTCCATGCTCACCTGGGCACACCTGGGCACACCTGGACTCACTTGTCAGTTCTCACCTGGGCACACCTGGGCACACCTGGACTCACCTGTCAGTTCTCACCTGGGCACACCTGTCCATGCTCACCTGGGCACACCTGGACTCACCTGAGCACACCTGGACTCACCTGAGCACACCTGGACTCACCTGTGCACAGCACACCTGTGGGAAAGAGAAAGGACAGGTGAGCTCAGGTGAGCTCAGGTGAGCTCAGGTGAGGGAAAGGGGATTTAGGGAATGGGGGAAAGGAGGGAAAATTTTGGGAAAATGTGGGAAAATGAGGAGAAAAATGGGGAAATCGGGAAAAAGTGAAAAAAATGGGGAAAAAAACCAGGAAAAAATGAGGAGGAAATGGGAAAAATGGAAAAAATCCAAAGTGAAAATTGGGAAAATTGGGGAAAATTGGGGAAAATTGGGGGAATTGGGGAAATTGGGGGAATTTGGGGAAAAATTGGGGGAAATTGTGGAAAATTGGGGAAAAATTGGGGAAAAATTGGGGAAAATGCAGGGAAAGGAGGAGAAAAAATAGGAAAAATTGGGAAAAATCGGAAAAATCCAGGGAAAAGGGAGGGGAAAGGGGAAAATTGGGGGAAATTGGGTAAAACTGGGGGAATTGGGGGAAATCTGGGGAAATTTGGGAAAAAGGAGGAGAAAATTGGGGAAAATGGGGGGGAAATCTGGGAAAAAGGGAGGGAAAATGGGAGAAAAATGGGGAAATTTGGGAAAAAGTGGAGAAAAGTCAGGAAAAGTGGGGAAAGGAGGAGGAAAACGGGGAAAAATTGGGGGGAAATTAGGGAAAAGAAGGAAAAAAATGGGGAAAATCAGGGGAAAACTGAGGGGAAAAGGGGGGGAAATGGGGAAAATAAGGGAAAAAGGAGGAAAAAGATTGAGAAAAATTGGGGGGAAAATGGGGAAAAAGGTGAAAATGAAAAATGAATAAAATGTGGGAGAAGTGGGGAAAAGGAGGAGAAAAAAATGGGGGAAAATTGAGGAAAAATTGGGAAAAATGGGGAAAATTTGGGGAAAATTGGGAAAAATTGGGGGAAAATTGGGGGGAAATGGGAAAAATGGAAAAAAATTGGGGAAAAAATTGGGAAAATGGGGAAAAATGGAAAAAAAATTGGGGAAAATGGGGAAAATGGAGAAAAAAGTTGGGGAAAAAATGGAAAAAATTGGAGGAAATTGGAGAAAAATTGGGGAAAAAATGGAAAAAATGGGAAGGGGGAGGGGAAAGCCGGGAATTCTGGGGCAAAAGTGGGGAAAATCGGGAAAAGCCGAAGGTCGCCCCCGTGGCGCAATCCCGGGAATGCGGAATGAGCCAAAATCCCGGAATTTGACCCCAAAAAATCGATCGGGGCCCCAAAGGACGAGGCGGCCCCGGAATTCCTGGAAAAAGGGGCGGGAATGGGAAAAAATCCCGAATTTTGGGGGGGGTGGGAATGGCGGGGGAGGGGGAACCGAGGGGGTTGAGAATTTCAGGATTTGGGGCAAAAAAAAATTGGGATTTTGGGGGAAATCCTTGAATTTTGGCGGAAATCCCTGAATATCTCTTTT
>JAJEOU010001702.1:0-12475 GCA_021534815.1 Acrocephalus arundinaceus
AGCGTGCAAGCAGGGCGCACACCCACCAAACACCGGACACAACAAACCAGGGAGACACAACGGACAGAAAACTCTCAGCAAGAATGACTGTGATGACCAAGAGAACTCAGAATGAGATGACTGAGATGAGACTAAAGCTGAGCTGGCCAGGCTCAGAGATCTGTGAAGGAACAAGATGATGACAAGATGACTTTTATTCCAAGAACCACAAAGATGGATGCCTGAGAATGCTGTGCTCAGAATCCCCTGCCTATCTCTGCACTCTTACAAGACCTAACCTGCCATAATGGATCAGGGCAGGGCACAGCTGTGGACACAGCTGGGAACAAGACCTGGATGCTTTGAAGAGAGATGGGATTGAGATGCCTGTCCAAGATCAGAATTGCTCAGACTGATGCCAGAGTTTCCAAGAGGCCCCTTGAGGGCTAAGGCAAAAGACAAGACACACAAAAGACACAGAAGGCACAACAGACAAGTGAAAAAAACATGCACTGGGACTGCTCTGCCATGCACACCACAGCACTGTGATCAAAAATGAGACTTCTCCTTTATGTAGTCCAAGGGATCACATCTTGGACATCCCTGCCTCCAAACCTGACTCAAAAACCCCTCCCACTGACTCCTGACCCTGCACCCCACTTTGATCCCCCCCGTAGCCCCCCACTTATCTTTGGGATGGTCCAGGATGAGAATCCAAGTCGGGTGCCATGGAGGGTCACTCGTCCTCTGGGAGTTCCCTGCTGTCCCTGGGCTGTTGTCTCTCAGTCAGCTGCAAGAAAGAAAGCCAAACATGAATGCCTGATTTTAGCAGCACATCCCCCAAACCCCACAACTCTGGTACTCACCCTCTCCCAGGAATGCCCTCGGGCCGCACGCCTCGGAGGCTGACGCTGATGGCGCAGGGTGTGCCTGGGTAAAGAGGGACAAGGGATGGGGCACTGCTGAAACTTGAGGGGACCCTCGCTCCTCCTCCCCTGCCTCCATGACTCACCCCCTGCTCCTCAGGCATTACACCAAAGTGTACCTGGAGGGCACCTTCAAATGGAGAAGATCAAGGCTTCATCACAGACTCCTGTCACGCTCCTGGAGGGCTCACGAGGGAGGAGAATCGGCTCTGTCGTCAGCTTGGTGAGGGATGTTCGGCCTCGTGTGGGTGGGCTGCCCTAAACACACAGCAATGGATGCTTAGAGTTGCACCAGAAAGTGAGACTGCAGCAACAGCAACTGCTTCTGTCACCCATCACTGCTCACCTTGCCCACTTCACCTTGACTGCTGATATCTGCCTTTAATTCCTACAAATAAAGAGAAAGAACAGAGCTGTAACAGAGCCACCATTTCCACTTCTACCAACAGAAACAGTGACTGACCTGCTCAGGGGAACTCCCTCCTCACCCAGCAGGGGGCGCTCTGCCATGGATTTAAATCCATCTGCATCTGAAAGAAAGTTAGAACAAAAGTCAGAGTGCTGCAGGATAATTTAAAAAGCTCCAGCCATCTTGTGGCAATCAAGGAATACCCTCTAGAGTCCAAGTACACCCAGCATTACAAATTTCAAGTCCCCACCACTTGTCCTATTACCCCTACACCCAGCTGTGCAGCAGGGCAGAGCAGTCCAGGCCAAACACACACCAACCCCAGTGACACAGGACACAACAAACCAGGGGACACAACAGGGACAGAAAACTCTCAGCAAGAAGAATGACTGTGATGACCAAGAGAACTCAGAATGAGATGACTGAGATGAGACTAAAGCTGAGCTGGCCAGGCTCAGAGATCTGTGAAGGAACAAGATGATGACAAGATGACTCTTATTCCAAGAACCACAAAGATGGATGCCTGAGAATGCTGTGCTCAGAATCCCCTGCCTATCTCTGCACTCTTACAAGACCTAACCTGCCATAATGGATCAGGGCAGGGCACAGCTGTGGACACAGCTGGGAACAAGACCTGGATGCTTTGAAGAGAGATGGGATTGAGATGCCTGTCCAAGATCAGAATTGCTCAGACTCATGCCAGAGTTTCCAAGAGGCCCCTTGAGGGCTAAGGCAAAAGACACAGAAGGCACAACACACAAGTGAAAAAAACATGCACTGGGACTGCTCTGCCATGCACACCACAGCACTGTGATCAAAAATGAGACTTCTCCTTTATGTAGTCCAAGGGATCACATCTTGGACATCCCTGCCTCCAAACCTGACTCAAAAACCCCTCCCACTGACTCCTGACCCCGCACCCCACTTTGATCCCCCCCATAGCCCCCCACTTATCTTTGGGATGGTCCAGGATGAGAATCCAAGTCGGGTGCCATGGAGGGTCACTCGTCCTCTGGGAATTCCCTGCTGTCCCTGGGCTGTTGTCTCTCAGTCAGCTGCAAGAAAGAAAGCCAAACATGAATGCCTGATTTTAGCAGCACATCCCCCAAACCCCACAACTCTGCTACTCACCCTCTCCCAGGAATGCCCTCGGGCCGCACGCCTCGGCCGCACTCGGAGGCTGACGCTGATGGCGCAGGGTGTGCCTGGGTAAAGAGGAGACAAGGGGATGGGGCACTGCTGAAACTTGAGGGGACCCTCGCTCCTCCTCCCTGCCTCCATGACTCACCCCCTGCTCCTCAGGCATTACACCAAAGTGTACCTGGAGGGCACCTTCAAATGGAGAAGATCAAGGCTTCATCACAGACTCCTGTCACGCTCCTGGAGGGCTCACGAGGGAGGAGAATCGGCTCTGTCGTCAGCTTGGTGAGGGATGTTCGGCCTCGTGTGGGTGGGCTGCCCTAAACACACAGCAATGGATGCTTAGAGGTGCACCAGAAAGTGAGACTGCAGCAACAGCAACTGCTTCTGTCCACCCATCACTGCTCACCTTGCCCACTTCACCTTGACTGCTGATATCTGCCTTTAATTCCTACAAATAAAGAGAAAGAACAGAGCTGTAACAGAGCCACCATTTCCACTTCTACCAACAGAAACAGTGACTGACCTGCTCAGGGGAACTCCCTCCTCACCCAGCAGGGGGCGCTCTGCCATGGATTTAAATCCATCTGCATCTGAAAGAAAGTTAGAACAAAAGTCAGAGTGCTGCAGGATAATTTAAAAGCTCCAGCCATCTTGTGGCAATCAAGGAATACCCTCTAGAGTCCAAGTACACCCAGCATTACAAATTTCAAGTCCCCACCACTTGTCCTATTACCCCTACACCCAGCTGTGCAGCAGGGCAGAGCAGTCCAGGCCAAACACACACCAACCCCAGTGACACAGGACACAACAAACCAGGGGACACAACAGGGACAGAAAACTCTCAGCAAGAAGAATGACTGTGATGACCAAGAGAACTCAGAATGAGATGACTGAGATGAGACTAAAGCTGAGCTGGCCAGGCTCAGAGATCTGTGAAGGAACAAGATGATGACAAGATGACTCTTATTCCAAGAACCACAAAGATGGATGCCTGAGAATGCTGTGCTCAGAATCCCCTGCCTATCTCTGCACTCTTACAAGACCTAACCTGCCATAATGGATCAGGGCAGGGCACAGCTGTGGACACAGCTGGGAACAAGACCTGGATGCTTTGAAGAGAGATGGGATTGAGATGCCTGTCCAAGATCAGAATTGCTCAGACTCATGCCAGAGTTTCCAAGAGGCCCCTTGAGGGCTAAGGCAAAAGACACAGAAGGCACAACACACAAGTGAAAAAAAAACATGCACTGGGACTGCTCTGCCATGCACACCACAGCACTGTGATCAAAAATGAGACTTCTCCTTTATGTAGTCCAAGGGATCACATCTTGGACATCCCTGCCTCCAAACCTGACTCAAAAACCCCTCCCACTGACTCCTGACCCCGCACCCCACTTTGATCCCCCCCATAGCCCCCCACTTATCTTTGGGATGGTCCAGGATGAGAATCCAAGTCGGGTGCCATGGAGGGTCACTCGTCCTCTGGGAATTCCCTGCTGTCCCTGGGCTGTTGTCTCTCAGTCAGCTGCAAGAAAGAAAGCCAAACATGAATGCCTGATTTTAGCAGCACATCCCCCAAACCCCACAACTCTGCTACTCACCCTCTCCCAGGAATGCCCTCGGGCCGCACGCCTCGGCCGCACTCGGAGGCTGACGCTGATGGCGCAGGGTGTGCCTGGGTAAAGAGGAGACAAGGGGATGGGGCACTGCTGAAACTTGAGGGGACCCTCGCTCCTCCTCCCTGCCTCCATGACTCACCCCCTGCTCCTCAGGCATTACACCAAAGTGTACCTGGAGGGCACCTTCAATGGAGAAGATCAAGGCTTCATCACAGACTCCTGTCACGCTCCTGGAGGGCTCACGAGGGAGGAGAATCGGCTCTGTCGTCAGCTTGGTGAGGGATGTTCGGCCTCGTGTGGGTGGGCTGCCCTAAACACACAGCAATGGATGCTTAGAGGTGCACCAGAAAGTGAGACTGCAGCAACAGCAACTGCTTCTGTCCACCCATCACTGCTCACCTTGCCCACTTCACCTTGACTGCTGATATCTGCCTTTAATTCCTACAAATAAAGGAAAAGAACAGAGCTGTAACAGAGCCACCATTTCCACTTCTACCAACAGAAACAGTGACTGACCTGCTCAGGGGAACTCCCTCCTCACCCAGCAGGGGGCGCTCTGCCATGGATTTAAATCCATCTGCATCTGAAAGAAAGTTAGAACAAAAGTCAGAGTGCTGCAGGATAATTTAAAAGCTCCAGCCATCTTGTGGCAATCAAGGAATACCCTCTAGAGTCCAAGTACACCCAGCATTACAAATTTCAAGTCCCCACCACTTGTCCTATTACCCCTACACCCAGCTGTGCAGCAGGGCAGAGCAGTCCAGGCCAAACACACACCAACCCCAGTGACACAGGACACAACAAACCAGGGGACACAACAGGGACAGAAAACTCTCAGCAAGAAGAATGACTGTGATGACCAAGAGAACTCAGAATGAGATGACTGAGATGAGACTAAAGCTGAGCTGGCCAGGCTCAGAGATCTGTGAAGGAACAAGATGACTTTTATTCCAAGAACCACAAAGATGGATGCCTGAGAATGCTGTGCTCAGAATCCCCTGCCTTTCTCTGCACTCTTACAAGACCTAACCTGCCATAATGGATCAGGGCAGGGCACAGCTGTGGACACAGCTGGGAACAAGACCTGGATGCTTTGAAGAGAGATGGGATTGCAATGCCTGTCCAAGATCAGAATTGCTCAGACTGATGCCAGAGTTTCCAAGAGGCCCTTTGAGGGCCAAGACAAAAGACAAGACACACAAAAGAAAAAAAAGGAACAACACACAAGTGAAAAAAAAACATGCACTGGGACTGCTCTGCCATGCACACCACAGCACTGTGATCAAAAATGAGACTTCTCCTTTATGTAGTCCAAGGGATCACATCTTGGACATCCCTGCCTCCAAACCTGACTCAAAAACCCCTCCCACTGACTCCTGACCCTGCACCCCACTTTGATCCCCCCGTAGCCCCCCGCTTATCTTTGGGATGGTCCAGGATGAGAACCCAAGTCGGGTGCCATGGAAGGTCACTCGTCCTCTGGGAGTTCCCTGCTGTCCCTGGGCTGTTGTCTCTCAGTCAGCTGCAAGAAAGAAAACCAAATATCAAAGCCTGATTTTAGCAGGACATCACCCAAACCCCCACAACTCTGCTACTCACCGTCTCCTAGGAATGCCCGGGTCCTTGGGCCGCACACACTTGGAGGGTGACACTTGCAGAGCCAAAGCCTTCACGGAGCTGTTGGCACTGAGCACACACGGCCTCCCTAAGGGGTGTGAGCATCCCTGGTTGCAGCAGGACAGGGATCCCAGGGTGGGCATCCCCCAGCTGTCCCCAACCCTCCAGACTCTGCTCCCCACTATCTCTCCCTGCCTAGCCCTAGCCTTAGGGTTGCTGCCTGCACCTGCTCTCAGGGAATCAGGGGCACTGTGCCTGTACTCTAATTTGCATCCTAGCCTGTACCCTATTTTCACCCTGTGCTCTCTGGCCCCTGAGTCCTTTTTCTCTCAAGCTCTCCCTCAGCCTCTGTCACTGTCACTGTCACACCCCTGTGCTGAACACCAATTCTTTAAGGCCCTACACTTGCAGCCAGGGACGCTCCTTAACACAGGGTCCCAAGAGTGTCCCGACGCCGGGAACACAAAATCCACAGTTTGTCCTGCCCTAAGGAAAGGTGGCCCTGAGGTCAGGGCAGAGGCTGACAGAGCCGAACTCTTGGCGATGGCAAAGGCGCGAAGCCTACCAATCGCCGCCTCGAGGAGGGAAGGAAGGAAGCAATCCCTGGCTGCGGAGAGACAGGAGACCGCAGGGAGGGGCGGGGCGGGAAACCCCCTGTTTCCCCAACCCTGTCGACCCTGCTCCCCACTATCCTCCTGGCCTGGCTCTAGCCCTAGGGTTACTGCCAGCATGGTTCAGGGCTTCTGGCACTGTCCTGCACTGGTGTTGCTGCCTACACCTGCCCTCAGTGAAACAGGGGTGGTGTGTGGGCTGGTATGCCTGTACTCTAATTTGCATCCTAGCCTGTACCTCTCCTTTTCACTGCATGCTCTCTAGTCCTTAAGTCCTTTACCTTTCAAGCCCTACAAATCTGACTCAAAAGTCCTCCCCCCCCCCCGCACCCTCCTTCCGTCCCGTCTGTGAGCCGTAGCCCCCCCACTTATCTTTTGGATGTCCGGGGATGAGAATCCACGCCGGGTGTGAAAGAAGGCTGTCTCGCCGTCTAGGAATTTCCTGCTATCAGCGGGCTGTTATCTCTTTGTCAGCTACAAAAAAAAAAAAAAAAAAAAAGAAAAACAAACATCAATGCCGGGACTCGCTCCGGGGCTGGCGCCGTTCCACGGTGGGGGAGGACCAGGGAGACCCCAGGAGCGGAGGCGCTCGGTGCCCGAGCCAGCCCCGCACTCCCGGCACAGAACGGAACCCAGCTCCCGGTACCAAAGCCGCTCCTACGCCAGGCTGAGGCTGCCCCGCGCTCCCCGTACCAAAGCCACTCCTCCGCCAGGCTGAGGCTGCCCCGCGCTCCCGGCACGGAACGGAACCCAACTCCCGGTACCAAAGCCGCCCCTCCGCCAGGCTGAGGCTGCCCCGCACTCCCGGCACGGAACGGAACCCAACTCCCGGTACCAAAGCCGCCCCTCCGCCAGGCTGAGGCTGCCCCGCACTCCCGGCACGGAACGGAACCCAGCTCCCGGTACCAAAGCCGCCCCTCCGCCAGGCTGAGGCTGCCCCGCACTCCCGGCACGGAATGGAACCCAGCTCCCGGTACCAAAGCCGCCCCTCTGCCAGGCTGAGGCTGCCCTATACGAGACCCCCGCCCACCCGCCCCGCGGTACCGGGCCGGGGGTGTCCCGGCTGAGCCCAAACCGGAGCGGGCAGAGAGCTCCGTGCCGCGGCTCCCGCCTCCCGGCCCCGCTCAGCTGCGACATCCCCCCCCCAAAACAATGCTCGGCTACGACATCCCCCCCCAAACAATGCTCGGCTACGACATTCCACCCCAAAACAATGCTCGGCTACGACATTCCACCCCAAAACAATGCTCGGCTACGACATCCCCCCCAAAACAACGAATACCAGCAGTGAACGCACTCAAGGCACTCACGGGCAGGGCACGGGCACACGTGTCCCCAAAGACAGCAGCAGAGGGATTAACAAAGCAAAATTGAAACTAGAAAAGAGAAAAGCTCCCCGTAAAAACCCACACTGACTTACCTGTTCAGCCGGCACAAAGGGTCGTTCCTCGGCACCTCCTTTGAGCAAAGCTGCACATCCAAGAGCACCCCCAAATCTAACGAGATGCTCTCACCGTCCTTCCAGGCGACACTCACAGGAACACATGGCAAAGGTCCCTTCTCCAGGAGCTCCAAGGCGGAGTGAGCTGAGGGTCCCCTTTTAAAGCAGCCCCCTTATCCTAACAGCCCTCACCTGTGGCTGCCCTGGTTGCTCATTGTTCTCCTTAATTGCCCTCACGTGGCACTGCCGTGTGACTTCATTATCCTAACAGCACTCACCTGTGGCTGTCTCACCTGCTGTGTGTCTCCTCTTCGTCCTTTACATCTCACCTGTGGCTGCCACTCTGAGTGTGACAGCAGGGGCAGAGTGGATTTGCTGCTCCTTCCCTGGACACCTCATTGTCTGACACACTGGATCCCTCTTCTCCTGCAGGTGTACAAGGCTGAAATCGGGATCCACTTCCAAAATTCCGTATGTGTGAGGTTCATAATTCCTAAGGAAATTCCCCCAGCCATCATTAGCCTTCATTTACAATTTTTCCTTTGGAATCGTTACTAACAGCAAGGGCTGGCAGGGAGGCAAGGATCTCGGGGCAAAGTCAAAATCCAAGCGCTGCATGCACAGCTCCTCTGCCTGGTTTCCAAGTAATAATCCATCACATCCCAGGCACTCCAATAGAGGGGAACATCATCCCGGGAGTGCAAAATTGTTGGCATAGGAGCCGAGTGCCTCCATAGCAAATTTAATACGTGGATTCCTTAGGTTTCTCCTCAAATTCCTTCGATTTCTCCTCAAATCCCTTAGATTTCTGTGACGTGGGGAACACAGATCTCAGGAAATCTGCCTTGAGCTTCCCTGTGTGCTCACTGCCACAGGCTGAGGAGGCACAAACGGCTCCTCCAGCAGAGCACAGCCCATGCTGGGAGTGTCACTGGACTTGGAAAGTAAAGAAATTGACCAACACTCACCACAGCGTGGACCGGGGGAACGGGGCGGGGCCGGGCCCTCAGCGCCGGCCGGGGGGCGGAGCCGGGCCCTCAGCGCCGGCCCGAAGGGGCGGAGCCGGGAGAGAGGGGCCGGGCTCGGGGCGGAGCCGGGCCCTCAGCGCCCGCCCGAGGGGGCGGAGCCGGGCCCTCAGCGCCGGCCCGAGGGGGCGGAGCGGGGGGGATCGGGGCGGGGCTCGGGGCGGAGCCGGGGGAGCGGGGCCGGACTCGGGGCGGAGCCGGGGCGGGGGCGGTTCCCGGGGCTTTCTGTCCAATCAGTGCTGCCGCTGCCTCAGCGAGCTCTCCAATCACGAGCCGAGAGGGGGTTCAAAAGGGTCCCAAAATTGGCGACCGCTCATTTATGGGCTTGATGTGGAAGTCTTCGGGTTGTCTGTGTGGGTGTGCGGCTTTTTCAGGCTATTTTATTGCAGTGAGAACATATTCATTTATTTCTTATTCATTTACTTCTCCATAAGGTGCGGTGTGTGGGACTGTATTTAGGTATGTCTAATATCATAGGCGGTAACAGGTACAGCTGTGGTGGGGTTCAGGGGCTGTTGTTCTGTGGGAGTTTGCTTCAGAAACCCACAGCCTTTTCGTGTGTGGGGTTAGGAGACAAAAGTTATTGTAGTTTGGCTTGTTTCTGGTCTTTTTTGGTGCCGAATTAGGGTTTTTTTTTCCTGTATATTCTGTCTCAGTTTTCCATTTGCTTGTAGTTTCCTATGGCTCAGGTGGAGGAAGCATGAAGAGTTTTGCTCTGTGCTGGAAAATTACCTTGAGAAGCTCTTCTGTAAATCAGAGTTATGCTGATCCTCGGTGTTTGTGCAGGTAAGAGGGGATGTGTGCTCTAGGGAGAAGCACAGAGGCTTTCCTGCCTTTGTTTCTCCCCCTTTAATCTCTTGTGGTGTGTGGGCCTGGCTGGGGGCTGTGTTTGGATGCATTTCAAAATGGCAAAAGCTTTGTTCAGTGTCTAGGCATTTATCTTGGGCATCAATTGTATTGCTTTCACATATAAACCCTTGTTGTCCTCGGTAACGCAAGAATCTAGATTTATAGTTTTGTGTTTGACAAGTTGTACTCTTTTTCCAGGAGCTAGATCCTTGCATCCCTGGGCAGGGGGATAAGGCTGTTTTTTATTATTTCAGACTCCTGCTGAGGGGTGGAAGTTGCAAACTAAAACCCTTGCAGGGAAAGCTCTCTAATCTGCTTACATGATGGAGTTCACATGATACTAAAGATTTAAATTAGCCTTTAACTTGGTGAGAACACAGCAGGGAGAAACGACCTTTTGAGGTTTGTGTTCTTGGCTGATTTATGAAGTGACTGTAATAATAAAATTTCTGTGGAAGTTGCCATCGAGTTTGTAAGAGATTTATTGGAAGTAGAGGCAGCTTTTGAGTAATGTTATTTCTGCCAGCTTAAGTTTTCTTTTCCAAGGCTTTCAGGTGGCCTCAGCCCCAGGCAGAACAAGGATGCCTGAGGGGAAGGGAAGGGACAGAGGAGTTGGGAAAGGAGTGTGAGCCTTTCCTTAGATGTCCCTAGTCTGGGAAGGTGGTGGACATCCAATGAAACTCAGAACAGCCTGGGGCTTGTTTGGTTTTGGGTTGGTGGTATGTTTTTGGGGCTTTTGTCACTGGGGCAAGGGGTATTTAACCTTTCTTGCCTGGAGGAACTTTTTTCCTTATCTCAGTTTTGTCATGAGGTGTGATGACATTGTTATAAATGCACAGTATATAGTTGGCTTTTTGCAAATATTAAAATGAACGCTGTATGTAGAATGTAGGAAGGTTGTACTGTATTTTCTTTTATTAATAGAGTTTAGAAACGTGGTGAATGGATATTTTTGATTGTAACATAGTGTTAAAAGTAGAAGACTGATTTTTTTTTTTCTGTAAACTGACAAACCAGAAGGAAGGGGGTCCTGCATCCTGCATGAAACTATTGAACTTGTGTTATCAAGTATTTTATTCAAATAAAGAACCCTGGGAGAAGAATTTATGGGACCTGTGCTATTGGATGGAATGGAGCCACCCACAGACAGATCCACCAGATAAAATGGCTGGGGGGAGTTGAAACTGAACAAAGAAATTCACCCCTCAAAAGGAATGTTTGAATCGTGCATGTGAATTTTTAAATAAGCAACAGGCTGATGTTTTTAAGGAACAAACTTTTTGTTGACAGGTGTGCTAATTGGCCCTGTGCCAGGCACCCTGGGCAGAGAAATTGAATTTTGCTTTTGTATTCCTGTCTATTTTTTTTTATTATTCTTTTATTAAACTTCTAAGTTTTTCCAAGAAGTGAACCTTGTTTTTCACAGCTTTGCACCCAGAACTTTGTGTCCTGGGCCCAGTGTTTGGTGCTTTTGTCTGGCTTGGGAATATTTCCCATTCTCAATGGCTTTTTGAGTTCTTTGGGATATGTTCAAAGTATTTCCTAACGTATAGGATTTTCTTATGTTTTTTGTTTCTGTTTGGTTTTATTTCTGGAGCATCCCCTATGGATAAACTGCTTTTCTTTTGTGGGTTGTGCTGCAGTGCTGAGGGGTTTGTGAGAGCAGAGCAGAGAATGGTCCAGTCAGCCCCAGCAGGGTGAGGAGTGTCTGCTTCTGTTTCCAGGAGGCTGAACCCAAAGCCTGTGGCCCACTGCACAGAACTAATTGCAGGTTTTCTTCTCTCCAGCTCCCTGGCAAGTGTTGAAACAAGAACTTGTGGGTGCCCTGGCAGAGAGAGGAGCAGCAAATGGAGTTGGGGGAGTTTCTGTGAGTCCCAGCTTGATGAGTTCCTGTTTGTGAGGCTTGTTTGGTGTTGTCCCTTTGTTACTCTTTGTTTCTCTTCACAGAATCACAGAATTTTACTGCTGTGTTTGATTCTGTAAGTTTTAGATGGAGCTTCTGTTTAGCTTTCAGTCCTACAGGAATGTGACAATCTGCAGGAGGTGTTCCCAGAGCTGTTTGCATCAGTGCTGTCTCTTTGCTCTGCTTTTATTATTTATTTTATTTAATACTCGCATTAAATGGGGAATTGTTCCTTTGGGTTTTTCTTTGCAATCTCTGTGGGCCGAGGTGGTTAGGCTCAGCCCAAAGGAGAATTCCCAGTGGAGTTTTAGTGAGAGCTGCTCTTGGGGTGTCCCAAATTGGTTGTTTAGTGTTGATTTCATGCAATGAACAGTTGAGGATGATTTCTCCTAGGATTTTCTCAGGAAAATAAGAAAAATCCCTGTCACTGCTGTGCCACTGCTTATCTAAGCAATCAAATTGCTTTATTTGGTGTTTGGTGATCAAACGAGTCTCTCCTCTCTTCTGAGTATCTCGTATTTTCATCAGAAAATCATCTTTAGTTGTTTAAATTGGAATTTCTCTTGTCATCCACAGGGAAGAAACTGAAGTTGTGTCAGGAGCACTTGGGAGAGGCAGAGCAGAGCTTTTCTTTGCTGAGCTCTTCAGAGGAAAACGTCAAACAAATCAGGTACAAGCTTCAAAAATAAGTTTTATTGTATTATTGACCTCATGGAAATTAAGCTAAGTTCTTGGTGTGATTTGGAGATGGATTTTAGGTTCTTTGTGAGGCTCTTCCAAGGAAAATGTCAACCCAATCAGATACAAGCCTCAAAAATAATTCCAGTTTTTCTGCTAATAATGGCATAATGGAAATAAAGGACAGGGTTTGGTGTGATTTGGAGATGTAGTTTAAGAAGTACAAATTTCAGAAAATTATCTCAGCAAGGTGGGAGACATGCCTGCTTGTTCCT
>JAJEOU010003003.1:0-167528 GCA_021534815.1 Acrocephalus arundinaceus
ATTCCCAATCCCCTTTTCCCAATTTTTTCTCCCTTTTCCCAATTTTTTGCTCCCCTTCCCCATTTTTTGCTCCCTTTTCCCATTTTTTTTCTCCTTTCCCCATTCCCAATCCCATTTTCCCAATTTTTCCCTCTTTTCCCCTTTTCCCTGCCCCTCTCCCCGCTCCTCCCCCCTCTCTCCCGGCCGGAATTCCCTCTGGAATTCCCTCCGGGCTCAGCCCCGGCAGCAGCTGCGCCTTTGGAATTCCCAATTCCCGCTTGCCCAGATTGATGGGAAAACAAAAACTAAAAAAATAAATTAAAAAAAGGGAGGAGGGAGCGCCGGGAGGGGCCGGGCCCGGGTGGATAAATCGGGAATTTCGGGAGGAGGAGGAAAATTCCTCCTTGGGAGCTGCGCGGGCGCTGCAGCCCCGGGAATTCCGGGATTTTCCCCAATTTCCAGCCCGAAAATTTCGGGATTTTTCCTCAATTTCCAGCCCCGGGAATTCCGGGATTTTCCCCAATTTTCAGCCCGAAAATTCTGGGTTTTTTCTCCAATTTCCGTCCCGGGAAAATCGGGATTTTTCCCCAATTTCCAGCCCGGGAATTCTGAGTTTTTTCCCTAATTTCCAGCACGGGAATTCCGGGATTTTTCCCCAATTTCCAGCCCGGGAATTTCGGGATTTTCCCCCAGTTTCTTCCCCGGGACCTCCTTGAGAATTCCGGGATTTTTTCTTCAATTTCCAGCCCGGGAATTTCGGGATTTTTTCCCCAATTTCCAGCCTGGGAAAATCGGGATTTTCCCCAATTTCTTCCCCGAGACATCCCTGAGAATTCCGGGGTTTCCCCCAATTTCCAGCCCGGGAATTCTGAGTTTTTATCCCAATTTCCAACCCGGGAATCCCGGAATTTGTTCCCGAATTTCCAGCCCGGATCCATCGCGGGAGCTGCCCCAAAATTCCGGAGTTTTCTCCAATTTTCAGCCCGGGAACTCCGGGGTTTTTCCCAAATTTCTTCCCCGGGAATTCCGGGATTTTTTTGTTTTTTCCCCAATTTCCATCCCGGATCCATCGCGGCGCCTCGGGAGAATCCAGGAAAACTTTTTAAAATCCTTTTTTCTCCATGGATGGATGAGCCGAGAGGATTTTCCCAAACCTCGGGAAAACCTGGAGGAAAAACCTCGGGAATGCTGCGGGAATTTGAGGGTAAGGCGACTTTTCCAAAAATCGGGAATGGCTCCAAAAAAAACCCCAAAAATCCGGGATGGGAGCGGGAATTCTGCCCCAAATTCCCCCCCCCCCCCAAAAAAATCCTCGATCCCACTTCGGGTTTGGAATTTTTTTCTGGAAAAAATGGAATTTTTGGGAGGGTTTGGGGGGGAAAAGAAGGAAAAAAAATCCCGCCTGGAATCCTTGGAGAATCGGGATTTTGGGATTTTTGGGGTGGTTTCCCCCCCCCAAAAAAATTAAAATAAAAAAGGGGAAAGAGGCGCTGGGAGAGGGAATTTCACATCCGGGGAAAAAAAAAAAAAAACAAAAAAAATTGGGATAATGGGGTGAGTTTTCCCAAAAAAATCTGGATTCTTACCCGGGTGTGGAATCCAGCCCGAATTCCCTCTCCGGGGGCCAAATTCCCAAATAATTCCCAAATAATTCCCCAAAAATTCCCAGATTCACTGGGCAGCTCCAGGGGGCCAAATTAAAAAAAAAAAAATTCCCGCAAATTCCCGAATATTCCCAAATTAATTCCCAAATAATTCCCAAATTAATTCCCAAATTAATTCCCAGATTAATTCCCAAATTTCCCAAAAATCCCCAGATTCATGGGGCAGCTCCAGGGGGCCAAATTTCCAAATAATTCCCAAATTAATTCCCAGATTAATTCCCAAATTTCCCAGGAATCCCAGATTCATGGGGCAGCTCCAGGGGGCCAAATTCTCAAAAATTCCCAAATTAATTCCCAAATTCCCAGGAATTTCAGATTCACTGGGCAGTTCCAGGGGGCCAAATTCCCAAAAATTCCCAAATAATTCCTAAAAATTCCCCAAAATTCCCCAAAATTCCCAAAAATCCCCAAATTTCCAACGGGAAGGGAGAGGGGTGGGAAGAGGAGGAGGAGGATGATGCAGATGAGGAAGATGAGGATGAAGAAAATTATGAGGATGAGGATGATGAGGATGAGGATGATGAGGATGAAGATGCAGATGAAGATGAGGGAGCATGAGGGAAATGAGGATGAGGATGAAGATGAGGAAGGTGAGGATCATTATGAGGATGATGAGGATCAGGATGAAGATACAGATGAGGATGAGGATGATGAAGATGAAGATGAGGAGAATGAGGGAAATGAGGATCAGGATCAAGATGAAGATGAGGATGAGACGAGGAAGATGAAGATGAGGAAGATGAGGATGAGGAAGATGAGGATGAGGAAGATTATGAGGATGATGAGGATCGGGATGAAGATACAGATGAGGATGAGGAAGATGAGGATGAGAATCAGGATGATGATGAAGATGATGAGGATGAGGATCAGGAAGATGATGATGAAGATGAAGATAAGTGAAGATGAGGGAAATGAGGATGATGAAGATGAGGATGAGGGAAATGAGGATGATGAAGATGAGGATGAGGAAGATGATGATGATGAAGACGATGATGCCGAGCGGGCTCAGCGGTGCTCGGGGCTCTCCCCGGCGCAGCTGCGGCTGCTCCGCCCGCGGGACAGAGAGAGGGACAGAGAGGGGACAGACAGAGGGACAGAGAGGGACAGAGAGAGGGGACGGAGAGAGGGACAGAGAGGGACAGAGAGAGGGACAGACAGAGGGACAGAGGGACAGAGAGGGACAGACAGAGGGACAGACAGAGGGACAGAGGGACAGAGAGGGACAGAGAGGGACAGAGAGGGACACACAGAGGGACAGAGAGGGACAGAGAGAGGGACAGAGAGAGGGACAGAGGGACAGAGAGGGACAGAGGGACAGAGGGACACAGAGGGACAGACAGAGGGACAGAGGGACAGAGAGGGACAGAGAGGGGACAGAGAGGGACAGAGAGGGGACAGAGAGGGGACAGACAGAGGGACAGACAGAGGGACAGAGAGGGACAGAGAGAGGGACAGAGGGACAGACAGAGGGACAGAGAGCGACAGAGAGGGGACAGAGAGGGACAGAGGGACAGAGAGAGGGACAGAGAGAGGGACAGAGAGGGGGACAGAGAGAGGGACAGAGGGACGGACAGACAGAGGGACAGAGAGAGGGGACAGAGAGAGGGACAGACAGAGGGACAGAGGGACAGAGAGGGACAGAGAGAGGGGACGGAGAGAGGGACAGACAGAGGGACAGAGGGACAGAGAGGGACAGAGAGAGGGACAGAGAGGGACAGAGGGACAGACAGAGAGAGGGACAGACAGAGGGACAGACAGAGGGACAGACAGAGGGACAGAGAGGGACAGAGAGAGGGACAGAGAGGGACAGAGGGACAGAGAGAGGGGACGGAGAGAGGGACAGAGGGACAGACAGAGGGACAGAGAGGGGACAGAGAGGGGACAGAGAGGGACAGACAGAGGGACAGAGAGGGACAGAGAGAGGGACAGACAGAGGGACAGAGAGGGACAGAGAGAGGGACAGAGGGACAGACAGAGGGACAGAGAGAGGGGACAGCCCGGGGGGACAGCGGCGACAGCGGGGACAGCCCCAGGGACAGCAGGGACAGCCCGGAGGGACAGCCCGGGGATAGAGAGGACAGACAGAGGGGACAGCCCTGGGGGACAGAGGGGACAGACAGCAGGGACATAGGGGACAGCGGGGATGGCCCGGGGGAACAGAGAGAGGGGACAGGAGGGGACAGCCCTGGGGACAGCGGGGACAGCCGGGGAGACAGACAGAGGGACAGCGGGGACAGCCCGGGGCAGCACTGGGGACAGCGGGGACAGACGGAAGGGACAGCCCGGGGGACAGAGCGGACAGAGGGGACAGAAGGGATGGCCCGGGGGGACAGCCCTGGGGACAGCCCGGGGGGGGACAGAGGGGACAGACGGACAGACAGAGGGGACAGAGGGACAGAGAGAGGGGACAGAGGGACAGAGAGAGGGGATGGCCCGGGGGGACAGCCCTGGGGACAGAAGGGACAGCCCGGGGGGACAGAGGGGACAGACGGACAGACAGAAGGGACAGAGGGACAGAGAGAGGGGATGGCCCGGGGGGACAGCCCTGGGGACAGAAGGGACAGCCCGGGGGGACAGAGGGGACAGACGGACAGACAGAAGGGACAGAGGGAGGGACAGCCCCGGGGACAGAGGGGACAGAAGGGACGGCCCGGGGGCACAGCGGGGACAGCCCGGGGGGACAGACAGAGGGACAGCGGGGACAGACGAATTCCCGGATTTCCCCAATTCCTCCAATTTCCCCAGTTTCTCCAATTTTACCGATATTTTTATTTTAATTTTATTTTATTTTATTTTATTTTGTTTTATTTTTATTTTATTTTATTTTATTTTATTTTATTTTATTTTATTTTATTTTATCTTATTCTATTCTATTCTATTCTATTACTTCATTTTATTATTTTATTTTAATTTATTTTATTTTATTTATTTATTCTTTTATTTTAGTTTTATTTATTTATTTATTTTATTACTTCATTTTATTATTTTATTTTAATTTTATTTATTTATTTATTTATTGCTTCATTTTATTATTTTATTTTATTTTATATTTTATTTTATTTTATATTTTATTTTATTTTATTTTAACTTATTTCATTTCATTATTTTATTTTATTTTATTTTATTATTTCATTTTATTATTTTATTTTATCTTGTTTTATTTCTTAATTTTATCATTTCATGATTTCATTTTATTTTATTCTATTTTATTCTATTCTATTCTATTCTATTCTATTCTATTCTATTCTATTCTATTACTTCATTTTATTATTTTATTTTAATTTATTTTATTTTATTTATTTATTCTTTTATTTTAGTTTTATTTATTTATTTATTTATTTATTTATTTTATTACTTCATTTTATTATTTTATTTTAATTTTATTTATTTATTTATTTATTACTTCATTTTATTATTTTATTTTATTTTATATTTTATTTTATTTTATTTTATTTTATTTTATTTTATTTTATTAACTTATTTCATTTATTTTATTTTATTTTATTTTATTTTATTTTATTTTATATTTTATTTTATTTTATTTTAACTTATTTCATTTCATTTCATTATTTTATTTTATTTTATTATTTCATTTTATTATTTTATTTTAACTTGTTTTATTTCTTCATTTTATCATTTCATTATTTCATTTTGTTACCTCATTTCTATATATTTTTTTTTAAATTTTGATTTCTCTGCCGGCTCCTTCCCCACCCGGAGCTGAAATTCCCAATCCTCCTTTTCCAGACCCAAAATTCCCGATCCTTCTTTTCCACACCCCCCCAAAAAAGCCCCAAAACCACAAAAAAAACCTCCTTGAAACATTAAAAAAAATTCCTTTCGATATTAAAAATCTCCTTTAGATATTAAAAAACTCTTTAATTTATTTAAAAACTCCTTGAAGTTCAAATTTTAAATTTTTAAATGTTATTAAATGTTATTAAATTTTGTTAAATTTTGTGAAATTTTGTGAAATTTTGTGAAATTTTGTGAATTTTTTTTAAATTTTGCCAAATTTTAGTAAATTTTATGAGATTTTATTAAAATTTTCTGCATCCCCTCATCTCCCCACCCCGAGCTGAAATTCCCGATTTTTCTTTTTCCAGAACCGTCGGGATCTGACCCCTGAGGAATCCAAAGCCTCGTCCTGACCCCAAAAACCCCAAAAAACCTCGGAAAACCCAAGGGAAAAACGCCAAAACTTCGGGAAAAACTAAAAAAAAACCCTTGGAAAACCCCAAAAAACATTGGGAAAATCCCCAAACCTCGGGAAAATCCCAAAAAACATCGGGAAAAACCCTAAAAAACATCGGGAAAAACTCAAAAAAACCTTTGGAAAAACCCCTAAAATCTCAGGAAATCCCAAAAAAAAAACCCTTGGAAAAACTCAAAAAAACCTTGGAAAAACCCCCAAATTTTGGGAAATCCCAAAAATTTTCAGGAAATCCCAAAAAACCTCCGGAAAAACTCTTGGGATCCTTTTTGATGCCTCCGTCCTCGCTCCCGGATTTTTCCACCGGGGAATTTCACTCCCGGAACTCCGAAATTCCCAGGAAAATTCCTCAAATCCCGCCCGGAATGTGATGAGGAGGAGGAGGAGGAGAATCCCCACAGGCCTGGGAACCCCAAATCCGGGGAATTCTCCTGCTGGGGTGACCCCAAACATCGGGATTGGCTTGGAAGTGACCCCAAAATCCCCAGGATCGGCTTGGGGTGTCCCTAAATCCTTGGGATTGGCTCAGAGGTGACCCTAAAGTCCTCAGGATCAGCTTGGAAGTGACCCCAAAATCCTTGGGATCGGCTTGGAAGTGACACCAAATCATCGGGATCGGTTTGGAAGTGACACCAAAATCCTCGGGATCGGCTCGGAAGTGACCCCAAAATCCTTGGGATCGGCTTGGAAGTGACACCAAATCATCGGGATCGGTTTGGAAGTGACCCCAAAATCCTCGGGATCGGCTTGGAAGTGACACCAAATCATTGGGATCGGTTTGGAAGTGACCCTAAAGTCCTCAGGATCGGCTCAGAGGTGACCCTAAAGTCCTCGGGATCAGCTCAGAAGTGACCCCAAATCATTGGGATCGGCTTGGAAGTGACCCCAAATCATTGGGATCAGCTCAGAAGTGACCGCAAATCATCGGGATCGGCTTTTGCAGAGGTGACCCCAAATTTGGGGAATTCTCCAGCTGAGGTGACCCCAAAACACCGGGATCAGCTTGGGGTGTCCCTACATTATTTGGATCAGCTTGGAGGTGACCCCGAAATCCTCGGGATCGGCTTGGAAGTGACCCCAAATTATTGGGATCGGCTTGGAGGTGACCCTGAAATCCTCGGGATCAGCTTGGAAGTGTCCCCAAATCATTGGGATCAGCTTTTCCAGAGGTGATCCCAAATTTGGGGAATTCTCCAGCTGAGGTGACCCCAAAACACCAGGATTGGCTGAGAGGTGACCCCAAAACACCAGGATCGGTGTGGAAGTGACCCCAAAACACTGGGATCATTTTGGGGTGTCCCTAAATTATTGGGATCAACTTTTCCAGAGGTGACCCCAAATCATCGGGATTGGCTTGGATGTGACCCCGAAGTCCTCGGGGTCGGCTTTTGCAGAGGTGACCCCAAATTCAGGGAATTCTCCAGCTGAGGTGACCCCAAAACACTGGGATTGGCTTGAAGTGACCCCAAAACATTGGGATCAGCTTGGGGTGTCCCTAAATTATTTGGATCAGCTTGGGGTGTCCCTAAATTATTGGGATCAGCTTGGAGGTGACCCCAAAGTCCTTGGGACTGGCTCAGAAGTGACCCCAAATCATTGGGATCAGCTTTTCCAGAGGTGACCCCAAATTCAGGGAATTCTCCAGCTGAGGTGACCCCAAAACACCGGGATCGGCTTGGAAGTGACACCAAAACATTGGGATTGGCTCGGAAGTGGCCCCAAAACATCGGGGTCAGCTTGGGGTGTCCCTAAATTATTGGGATCAGTTTGGAGGTGACCCCAAAGTCCTCGGGATTGGCTCAGATGTGACCCCAAACCATTGGGATCGGCTTTTCCAGAGGTGACCCCAAAAATCTCCAGGACCAGCTCAGAGTGTCCCTAAATTATTGGGATCCACTTGAAGGTGTCCCCAGATCATCGGGATCAGCTTGGAATTGTCCCCAGATCCCCGGGATTGTCCCCAAACCTTTGGGATCCATTCGGGATTGTCCCCAAATCTCCAGAATTGTCCCCAAAACATCGTAACCTGTTTGGGATTGTCCCCAAATCCTCGGGATCCGTTCGGAATCGTCCGCAAACCCCTGGGATCAGTTCGGGATTGTCCCCAAAGCCCCAGAATTGTCCCCAACTCTCCGGGATCTGTTCAGGATTGTCCCCAAATCCTTGGGATTTTCCCCAAACCCCTGGGATCCATCCAAAATTGTCCCCAAAGCTCCAAGATCTGTTTGGGATTGTCCCCAAACCTCTGGGATCCATTCAGGATTGTCCCCAAATCCCCAGAATTGTCCCCAAAACATCGTAACCCATTTGGGATCATCCCCAAATCCTCGGGATCTGTTTGGGATTGTCCCCAGATCTCCAGAATTGTCCCCAAACCTCCAGAATTGTCCCCAAAGCCCCAGGATCTGTTTGCGATTGTCCCCAAACCCCCAGAATTGTCCCCAAACCCCCAGAATCTCCCCCAACCCCCTGAAATCCATTTGGGATTGTCTCCAAATCTCCAGAATTGTCCCCAAAACCTCATAACCCATTTGGGATTGTCCCCAAATCCTTGGGATCAGTTTGGGATTGTCCCTAAACCCCCAGAATTGTCCCCAAATCTCCAGGATTGTCCCCAAAACCTTGTAACCCATTTGAAATTGTCCCCAAATCCTCAGGATCCATTTGGGATTGTCCCCAAAGCCCCAGAATTGTCCCCAAACCCCTGAGATCCATTCGGGATTGTCCCCAAATCTCCAGGATTGTCCCCAAAAGCTCATAACCCTTTCGGAATCGTTCCCAAACCCGCAGAATTGTCCGAATTGTCCCCAAATCCTTGGGATCCATTCAGAATCGTCCCTAAATCTTCAGAATTATCCCCAAACCCCAAGAATCGTCCCCAAACCCCTGGGATCAGTTTGGGATTGTCCCCAAACCCCCGGAATTGTCCCCAAACCCCCGGAATTGTCCCCAAACCCCAAGAATCGTCCCCAAACCCCTGGGATCAGTTCAGGATTGTCCCCAAACCCCCGGAATTGTCCCCAAACCCCCGGAATTGTCCCCAAACCCCAAGAATCGTCCCCAAACCCCTGGGATCAGTTCAGGATTGTCCCCAAACCCCAAGAATCGTCCCCAAACCCCCGGAATTGTCCCCAAACCCCAACAATCGTCCCCAAACCCCCGGAATTGTCCCCAAACCCCAAGAATCGTCCCTAAACCCCTGGGATCAGTTTGGGATTGTCCCCAAACCCCCAGAATTGTCCCCAAACCCCCAGAATTGTCCCCAAACCCCAAGAATCGTCCCCAAACCCCTGGGATCAGTTCAGGATTGTCCCCAAACCCTGGAATTGTCCCCAAACCCCAAGAATTGTCCCCAAACCCCAAGAATTGTCCCCAAACCCGCCATATCCACCCAGAACCGTCCCCACCCCGTGACGATGATGCTGAACCCCGACCCCGCCGCCCTCACCGTCCCCTCGGCTCGCCCCGACCCCGACCCCGCTCTCGGGGCCGCCCCGGTGCCCCCAAACCCGGCGGTGGCCGTCCCGGCCGAGGAGGCGGCACGGAAGGAGCCGCTGAGCCGCGAGGAGCGCCGGCGCCGGCGCCGCGCCACGGCCAAGTACCGGACGGCGCACGCCACGCGGGAGAGGATCCGCGTGGAGGCCTTCAACGTGGCCTTCGGGGAGCTGAGGAGGCTCCTGCCAACACTGCCCCCCGATAAAAAACTGTCCAAGATCGAGATCCTGCGCCTGGCCATCTGCTACATCTCCTACCTGAACCACGTCCTGGATGTGTGAGGTGTCCGTGTGTCCATCTGTCCATCCGTGTGTCCATCTGGCCATCTGCTACATCTCCTACCTGAACCATGTCCTGGATGTGTGACCTGTCCATGTGTCCATCCATGTGTCCGTGTGTCCATCTGTCCATCCATGTGTCCATCTGGCCATCTGCTACATCTCCTACCTGAACCACGTCCTGGATGTGTGAGGTGTCCATCTGGCCATTTGTCCATCTGTCCATCCCTGTGTCCATCTGTCCATCTGCTACATCTCCTACCTGAACCATGTCCTGGATGTGTGACCTGTCCGTGTGTCCATCCATGTGTCCGTGTGTCCATCTGTCCATGTGTCCATCTGTCCATCTGCTACATCTCCTACCTGAACCACGTCCTGGATGTGTGAGGTGTCCATCTGGCCATTTGTCCATCTGTCCATCCCCGTGTCCATCTGTCCATCCCTGTGTCCATCCATGAGTCCATCTGGCCATCTGTCCATCCCTGTGTCCATCTGGCCATCTGCTACATCTCCTACCTGAACCATGTCCTGGATGTGTGAGGTGTCCGTGTGTCCATCTGACCTGTCCATGTGTCCATCTGTCCATGTGTCCATCTGGCCATCTGCTACATCTCCTACCTGAACCATGTCCTGGATGTGTGACCTGTCCGTGTGTCCATCCATGTGTCCGTGTGTCCATCTGTCCATCCATGTGTCCATCTGGCCATCTGCTACATCTCCTACCTGAACCACGTCCTGGATGTGTGAGGTGTCCGTGTGTCCATCTGTCCATCTGTCCATCCCCGTGTCCATCTGTCCATCCCTGTGTCCATGCATGAGTCCATCTGGCCATCTGTCCATCCCTGTGTCCACCTGGCCATCTGCTACATCTCCTACCTGAACCATGTCCTGGATGTGTGACCTGTCCGTGTGTCCATCTGAGGTGTCCACCTGTCCATTTGTGTGTCCATCTGTCCATCTGCTACATCTCCTACCTAAACCATGTCCTGGATGTGTGACCTGTCCGTGTGTCCATCTGTCCATCCATGTGTCCCACCCTGCCCTGCTCCCAGGGATTTGGAGCAGCAGTTCCAGAGGAACTGGAGCCACAAATTCCAGGGGTTTGGAGCCACAAATTCCAGAGGAACTGGAGCAGCAATTCCCGGAGGGATGGAGCTGAGGATTCCAGGGGTTTGGAGCTGCAAATTCCAGGGGTTTGGAGCCACAAATTTCAGAGGAATTGGAGCAGCAATTCCCGGAGGGATGGGACAGCAAATCCCAGCGGGATGGAGCTGCAGATTCCAGGTGTTTGGAGCTGCAGATTCCAGGGGTTTGGAGCCACCATTCCCAGGGGGTTGGAGCAGCAATTCCAGAGGAACTGGAGCAGCAATTCCCAGCGGGATGGAGCTGAGGATTCCAGGAGTTTAGAGCTGCAAATTCCAGGTGTTTGGAGCTGCAATTCCCAGGGGGTTGGAGCAGCAGTTCCAGAGGAATTGGAGCAGCAATTCCCGGAGGGATGGGACAGCAAATCCCAGGGGGATGGAGCTGCAAAACCACAAAAGTTTGGAAGAGCAAAATCCCGGAGGAACTGGAGCAGCAATTCCCAAAATGTTGGAGCAGCAGTTCCAGAGGGACGGGACAGCAAACCCCAAAAGGTTGGAGCAGGAGTTCCCAGAGGAACCGGAGCAGGAATTCCCAGAGAATTGGAGCAGGAATTCCCAGAGAATTGGAGCAGGAATTCCCAGAGAATTGGAGCAGGAATTCCCAGAGAATTGGAGCAGGAATTCCCAGAGAATTGGAGCAGGAATTCCCAGAGAATTGGAGCAGGAATTCCCAGAGAATTGGAGCAGGAATTCCTGGAGCTGCTCCCCCTTTTCCCTCCCCAAACCCTTCCCCTCCCATCCCTGTGCCACGAGGGTATTTATGGGATTAATTAATTTATCGAGAATCATTATCTATTTATTACTATTATTATTTATTAATAATTATTATTAATAATTTATCTACTGTGTCCTTGTGCACTTTTGGGGGGAAAGGAAAAAGCCCCATTCCCAAACCCTTTAGGGCTGATTTGCCCTATCCCACAGACCCCAAACCCCTTTAGGGCCCTGTCCCACAGACCCCAAACCCCTTTTAGGGCCGGTCTCAGAGCCCAAACCCCTTTAGGGTCAATTTCCCCCATTCCCAAACCCTTTAGGGCACTGGCCCAAATCCCAAACCCTTTTTAGGGTTGGTGTGAGACCCCAAACCCCTTTAGGGCCCTGTCCCCATTCCCAAACCCCTTTAGGGTCAGTGTCAGACCCCAAACCCCGTTGGGACCCAGCCCTAATCCCAAACCCCTTTAGGTCAGTTTCAGACCCCAAACCCCTTTAGGGTCAGTTTTCCCCATCCCACAGACCCCAAACCCCTTTAGGGCACCGGCCCCATTCCCAAACCCTTTTAGGGCTGGTTTTCCCCAATCCCAAACCCCTTTAGGCTCAGTTTCAGACCCCAAACCCCTTTAGGATCAGTTTCCCCATTCTCAAACCCCTTTAGGGTTGATTTTCCCTGTCCCACAGACCCCAAACCCCTTTAGGGCACCGGCCCCAATCCCAAACCCCTTTTAGGGTCAGTTTCAAACCCCAAACCCCTTTTAGGATCAGTTTCCCCAGTCCCAAACCCCTTTAGGGTTGATTTTCCCCATCCCACAGACCCCAAACCCCTTTAGGGCCCTGTCCCCATTCCCAAAGCCCTTTAGGGCTGGTTTCAGACCCTAAACCCCTTTAGGATCACTTTTACCCATTCCCAAACCCCTTTAGGGTCCTGTCCCCATTCCCAAACCCCTTTAGGACCAGTTTCAGACCCCAAACTCCTTTTAGGATCAGTTTCCCCATTCTCAAACCCCTCTAGGGTTGATTTTCCCCATCCCACAGACCCCAAACTCCTTTTAGGACCAGTTTCAGACCCCAAACCCCTTTAGGGCTGGTCTCTGACCCCAAACTCCTTTAGGGTTGATTTCCCCCATCCCATAGACCCCAAACCCCTTTTAGGACCAGTTTCAGACCCCAAACCCCTTTAGGATCAGTCTAAACCCTTTTTAGGGTCGGTCTCAGACCCCAAACCCATTTAGGATCGGTCTCAAGCCCTTTTTAGGATCAGTTTCAGACCCCAAACCCCTTTAGGATCGGTCCCAAGCCCTTTTTAGGATCAGTTTCAGACCCCAAACCCCTTTAGGATCGGTCCCAAACTCTTTTTAGGATCAGTTTCAGACCCCAAACCCCTTTAGGATCGGTCCCAAACCCTTTTTAGGATCAGTTTCAGACCCCAAACCCCTTTAGAATCGGTCTCAAATCCTTTTTAGGATCAGTTTCAGACCCCAAACCCCTTTAGGATCGGTCCCAAACCCTTTTTAGGATCAGTTTCAGACCCCAAACCCCTTTAGGATCGGTCCCAAACCCTTTTTAGGATCAGTTTCAGACCCCAAACCCCTTTAGGATCGGTCTCAGACCCCAAACCCTTTTTAGGGTCGGTCCCAAACCCTTTTTAGGATCAGTTTCAGACCCCAAACCCCTTTAGGATCAGTTTCAGACCCCGAACCCCTTTAGGATCGGTCCCAAACCCCTTTTAGGATCAGTTTCAGACCCCAAACCCCTTTAGGATCGGTCCCAAACCCCTTTTAGGATCAGTTTCAGACCCCAAACCCCTTTAGGATCAGTCCCAAACCCTTTTTAGGGTCGGTCTCAGACCCCAAACCCCTTTAGGATCGGTCCCAAACCCCTTTTAGGATCAGTTTCAGACCCCAAACCCCTTTAGGATCGGTCCCAAACCCTTTTTAGGGCCGGTCTCAGCCCCGTTCCCCTTTGGGGCCCGGCCCATCTGTTCCATTGTTCGCTCTCCGTGGGGGCCCCGCGGGCTCATTGAGATTCCGGCCCGGGAATTCCTCCCTTTGTCCGCCCTTCTCCGGGGCTGCCGCCGCAATTCCCGAGGGTTTTCCCCATTCCCGAATTTTTTTCACCCCTATTCCCAATTTTTTCCCTTTATCCCCCATTTCCCCCTCTTTATTCCCGATTTTTCCCCCTTTAGTCCCGATTTTTTTCCACTTTATTTCTGATTTTTTCCTTTTATTCCCCATTTTTTCCCCTTTATTCCCCATTTCTCCCCTATTCCCGATTTTTTCCCCTTTATTCCAGAGTTTTCCCATTTATTCCCAATTTTTTTCCCTTTTATTCCCCATTTTCCACCATTCCCAACTTTTTCCCCCTATTCTCAATTTCCCCCCCATTCCCGACTTTCCACCCCCATTTCCCATTTTTCCATTTATTCCCGATTTTCCCCCATTTCCCAATTTTCCCCCCCATTCCCCGTTTTTTTCCCTATTCCAAATTTCCCCCCCTATTCCCGATGTTTTCCCCCATTCCCCTTTTTTCCCTTTATTCCCCATTTTTCCCCTTTATTCCCCATTTTCCTCCCATTCCCAATCTTTTCCCCTCACTCCAATTTTTTCCCCCCATTCCCAATTTTTCCCCCATTCCCAGTTTTTCCTCCTATTCCCCATTTTCCCCCATTCCCAATTTTTCCCCTTTATTCCCCATTTTCCCCCATTCCCGATTTCCCCCCTTTATTCCCCATTTTTCCCCTTTATTTCTGATTTTTTCCATTTATTCCCCATTTTCCCCTTTATTCCCCATTTTCCTCCCATTCCCAATCTTTTCCCCCCATTCCAAATTTTTCCCCATTCCTGATTTCCCCCCTATTCTCGATTTTTCCCATTCCCAATTTTCCCTTTATTCCCCATTTTTTCTTCTTTATTCCCATTTTCCTCCCATTCCCAATCTTCCCCCCCCTCCAATTTTTCCCCCCATTCCCAATTTTTCCCCCATTCCCAGTTTTTCCTCCTATTCCCCATTTCCCCCCATTCCCAATTTTTCCCCTTTATTCCCCATTTTCCCCCATTCCCGATTTCCCCCCTTTATTCCCAATTTTCCCCTTTATTTCTGATTTTTTCCCTTTATTCCCCATTTTTCCCCTTTATTCCCCATTTTCCTCCCATTCCCAATCTTTTCCCCCCATTCCAAATTTTTCCCCATTCCTGATTTCCCCCCTATTCTCGATTTTTCCCATTCCCAATTTTTCCCCCCATTCCCAGTTTTTCCCCCCATTCCCCATTCCCGATTTCCCCCCTTAATTCCCCATTTTCCCCCTTTATTCCCCATTTTCCTCCCATTCCCAATCTTTTCCCCCATTCCAAGTTTTTCCCCATTCCTGATTTCCCCCCTATTCTCGATTTTTCCCATTCCCAATTTCCCCCCTTTATTCCCCATTTTCCCCTTTATTTCTGATTTTTTCCATTTATTCCCCATTTTCCCCTTTATTCCCCATTTTCCTCCCACTCCCAATCTTTTCCCCCCATTCCAAATTTTTTCCCCATTCCTGATTTCCCCCCTATTCTCGATTTTTCCCATTCCCAATTTTCCCCCCCATTCGCAGTTTTTCCCCCCATTCCCCATTCCCGATTTCCCCCCTTAATTCCCCATTTTCCCCCTTTATTCCCCATTTTCCTCCCATTCCCAATCTTTTCCCCCATTCCAATTTTTCCCCCATTCCTGATTTTTCCCCCTATTCTCGATTTTTCCCATTCCAAATTTCCCCCATTCCCATTTCCCCCCATTCCCAGTTTTAACTCCTATTCCCCATTCCCGATTTTTCCCCTTTATTCCCCATTTTTTTCCTTTATTCCCCATTTCCCCCCCTATTCCCCATTTTTCCCCATTCCAAATTTTCCCCCCATTCCCGATTTTCTCCCCCATTCCCGATTTTTCCCTTTATTCCCCATTTTTTCCCCACTCCCCATTTTTCCCCCTATTCCCCATTTCCCCCCTATTCTCAATTTTCCCCCATTCCCAATTTTTTCCCCCATTCCCCATTTTTTTCCCTATTCCCGAGTGTCCCCCAGGGGTGTCTCGGTGTCCCCTCGCTGTCCCCGGGGATGTCCCGGCGTCCCCTGGGGGTGTCCCCGTGTCCCCACCCTGGTCCCACGGAGGTGTCCCCCGTGTCCCCCAGGGGTGTCCCGGTGTCCCAGGGGTGTCTCGGTGTCCCCTCGCTGTCCCCGGTGTCCCCAGAGGTGTCCCTGTGTCCCCCAGGGGTGTCCCCGTGTCCCCTCGCTGTCCCCAGTGTCCCCCAGGGGTGCCCCGGTGTCCCCTCGCTGTCCCCGGGGATGTCCCGGCGTCCCCTGGGGGTGTCCCCACCTTGGTCCCACGGAGTGTCCCCGTGTCCCCTCCCTGTCCCCCAGGGGTGTCCCGGTGTCCCCGGGGGTGTCCCCGTGTCCCCCAGCGATGTCCCCGTGTCCCCACCCTGGTCCCACGGAGGTGTCCCCCGTGTCCCCCAGGGGTGTCCCGGTGTCCCCAGGGGTGTCTCGGTGTCCCCTCGCTGTCCCCGTGTCCCCCGGGATGTCCCTGTGTCCCCAGGGGTGTCCCGGTGTCCCCTCGCTGTCCCCAAGGGCCACCGGGGCAGCAGCGCCCCCTGCCGAGCCCCGCCAGCCCCCCCAAATTTGGGGACATCGCCCCTGTCCCCTCCTGTCCCCCAAACCCCTTTAGGGTTTCTTTTCCCTTTTACGGGGTTCCCCCAACCCCTTTAGGGTTCATTGTCCTCAAACCCTTTAGGATTCATTGTCCCCTCCTGGCAGACCCCAAACCCCTTTAGGGTTCCTTTTCCCCTTTGTGACAGACCCCAAACCCCTTTAGGGTTCATTGAGAAACCCCAAACCCTTTTAGGGTTCATTGTCCTCAAACCCCTTTAGGGTTCATTGTCCCCCTGACAGACCCCAAACCCCTTTAGGGCCATGTCCCTATTGTGACATCCCAAACCCCTTTAGGGTTTATTTTTCCCTTTATTGGGGTCCCCAACCCCCTTTAGGGTTTCTTTTCCTTTTGTGACAGACCCCAAACCCCTCGCAGGGGAGGGGCGGCCCCATAAAATCCCGGGTGGGGCCGAGAGTCCCTTCCCAGCTGCCGTGGCCCCATCTGGCCGGGAACGACCCCGGACCCCATAAATCACCCCCGGGGGACGATCCCGATCCCATAAATCATCCCGGGGTCCCCCGATCCCATAAATCATCCCTGGGACCTCCCGATCCCATAAATCATCCCGGGACCCCCCGATCCCATAAATCATCCCTGGGGTCCCCCCGATCCCATAAATCATCCCCGGAGTGGGGCGGGGCAGCTGTAGGGTCGATCCCGGGACCCCCCATTACTGACCCCATAACAATGGGGTGGGCACCCCCCGACCCAAATCACCCCAAATCCCCTCGACCCCAGCCCCAAAATTCCCCCTAAAATCCGCCCCAACTCCCCCATCTCGTTTCACCCCAAATCCCCTCAAATTTCCCCCAATTCCCACACCCTAAATTCTCCCCAAATCCCCCCCAATTTCCCCATCTCCCCTCACCCCAAAATCCCCCCCAAAATTCCCCCCAATCTCCCTCACCCCAAATCCCCCCCTCACCCCCAAATTCCCCCTAATCCCCCAAATTCGGCCCAATTCCCCCTCACCCCAAATCCACCAAATCCCCCAGCTCCTCCCCATCTCCCCTCACCCCAAAATCCTCCCAAATTCCGCCCAAAAACCCAAAATTCCCCCAAAATCCCCCCAATCCCCTCACCCCAAATCTCTCCCCAAATCCCCCCAATCCCCCCCAAATATCCCCCAAATCCAAACCTCAATTCCCCTCGGTCTCCCCTCACCCCAAAATTCCCCCAATCCCCCCAAAAGCCCCAAATTTCCCCCCAAAAATCCCTCAAATCCCCCCCGCGCCCCTTTCCCCTCCCGCCCCATTGATCCCCGCGCACGCATTTCAATCCCACCAATGGCAGCGCCGCTCTCCCTCCCCGCCTCATTCCATTGGCCAGCGCTGGGGGGAGGGCGTGGCCTGCGCGTTCCGACCCCGCCCATTGATACCGGCTGCTCCTCAGGGGGCGTGACTGCCTCGCTCTCATTGGCCAGCGCTTTAGGGGGCGTGGCCTGTGCGGTCTCACCCCGCCCATTCAAGTGGCTGTTCCTCAGGGGGCGTGACTCCCTCACCCTCATTGGCCAGCGCCGAAGGGGGCGTGGCCTACGCTGTCTCAGAACGGCTGTTCCGGATATCGGCCGCGCCTCCCCGCGCTCCACGCTCATTTTTGGGGGTATTTTTTGGGTTTTGGGGGGTTTGGGGTCCCTCCCCGGGGGTTCTGAAGGTGCGGGGACCCCCCCTGTGTGTCCCCAGCACTCGGGACGCGGTTCCGAGGGTCCTGAACCCCCTTCCCCCCCAAAAAATCTCTCCCATCCCCCTGGCGCCCCCTTTTCCTGCAGGTTGGGGGTCCCAAACCCGGGGGTCCCTCACCAGGATCCCCCAAACCCCAAAACAAATGAGGGAGCAGCCAGGCCGTGCTCCCCACGTGGGAGCAAATTTTGGGGTGCTGGGATCCCTTTGGGGACAATTTTGGGGGGGCTGCGACCCTTTGGGGGGCGCTTTGGGGTGCTGAGAACCCTTGGGGGCACTTTTGAGGGGGTTTAGACTCCTGGGGGGCAATTTTGGGGTCCCTGGGGTTTCCCACGGGGGTCTCTGGATGTTCTGGAGGGGTCTCTGTGAGTCCGGGGGTGTCCCTGACTGTCCGGGGGTGTCCCCGACTATCCGGGGGGGGTCCTCGGGTGTCCCTGGGGGGTCCCAGGGGTGTCCCCAACTGTCTGGGGGTGTCCCCGGCTGTCCCTGAGTGTTCGGGGGTGTCCCAGAGGTGTCCCTGACAACCCGGGGGTGTCCCCGCTGTCCCTGGGTGTCCCAGGGGTGTCCCCGACTGTCCGGGGATGTCCCTGGGGTGTCCCGGGGATGTCCCTGACTATCCGGGGGTGTCCCTGGGGTGTCCCCGGCTGTCTCTGGGTGTCCAGGGGTGTCCCCAGGTTTCCAGGGGTATCCCTGATGTGTCCCCGATTGTCCCTGTATGTGCCGGGGGTGTCGCCGAGTGTCCCCGCCTGTCCGGGGGTGTCCCTGGGGTGTCCCCGGCTCTCCCCGTCTATCCGGGGGTGTCCCTGGGTGTCCCTGGGGGTGTCCTCGCTGTCCCTGGGTGTCCCCGACTATCCGGGAGTGTCCCCGGCTGTCCCTGGGTGTCCCGGGGGTGTCCCTGGTGTCCCTGGGGTGTCCCCCGGCTGTCCGGGGCTGTCCCCTCTGACCCTGGGTATCCCGGGGGTGTCCCCGACTATCTGGGGGTGTCCCCGCTGTCCCTGGGGTGTCCCCGGCTGTCCCTGTGTGTCCCAGGGGTGTCCCCGCTGTCCCTGGGTGTCCCTGACTATCCGAGGGTGTCCCAGGGGTGTCCCCGTGTCCCCACTGTCCCGGGGGTATCCCTGAGTGTCCCAGGGGTGTCCCCGCTGTTCCTGGGATGTCCCCGGGCTGTCCCCGCTGTCCCGGGGGGTTCCCAGATGTCCCCGACTGTCCAGGGATGTCCCTGGCTATCCGAGGGTGTCCCCGCTGTCCCTGTGTGTCCCAGGGGTGTCCCCGGCTGTCCAGGGCTGTTCCCGCTGTCCCGGGGGTGTCCCTGGGTGTCCGGGGCTGTCCCCTCTGACCCTGGGTGTCCGGGGGTGTCCCGGAGGTGTCCCTGGGTGTCTCTGGTGTCCGGGGGTGTCCCCTCTGTCCCTGGGTATCCCCGCTCTCCCTGGGGTGTCCCCCAGCTGTCTGAGGCTGTCCCCGCAGTCCCGGGGGGTTCCCAGATGTCCCCGACTGTCCGGGGGTGTCCCTGGGTGTCCAGGAGTGTCCCCGCTGTCCCTGGGGTGTCCCAGGGGGGTCGAAGGTGTCCCTGGGGTGTCCCCCGGCTGTCCAGGGCTGTCCCCTGTGTCCCGGGGGGGTCCCAGATGTCCACGACTATCCGGGGCTGTCCCTGTGTGTCCCAGGGGTGTCCCCTCTGTCCCCGGGGTGTCCCCGCTGTCCCTAGGGTATCCCCCGGCTGTCCCCGCTGTCTCGGGGGTGTCCCTGGCTATCTGGGGGTGTCTCTGGGTGTCCCGGGGGTGTCCCCTCTGTCCCTGGCTATCCGGGGGTGTCCCTGGGGTGTCCCCCGACTGTCCGAGGTTGTCCCCGCCTGTCCCTGGGTGTCCCCGACTATCCGGGGGTGTCCCAGGGGTGTCCCCGCTGTCCCGGGGGTTCCCAGATGTCCCCGATTGTCCGGGGATGTCCCTGAGTATCCGGGGTTGTCCCCCGGCTGTCTGGGGCTGTCCCCTCTGTCCCGGGGTGTTCCCAGATGTTCCCCACTGTCCGGGGGTGTCCCTGACAATCCGGGGGCTTCCCCCGGCTGTCCCCCGGCTGTCCAGGGGTGTCCTAGGGGTGTCCCCGCTGTCCCTGGGTGTCCCTGACAATCCGAGGGTGTCTCTGGGTGTCCCTGGGTGTCCCTGGGGCTGTCCCCTCTGACCCTGACTATCCGGACGTGTCCCTGGGGTGTCCCCGCTGTCCCTGGGTGTCCCTGGGGTATCCGTGAGTGTCCGGGGGTGTCCCCGCCTGTCCGGGGTGCCTCTGGGTGTCCCTGGGGTGTCCCCTCTGTTCCTGGTGTCCCTGGGGTGTCCCCCGGCTGTCCGGGGCTGTCCCCTCTGACCCTGGGTATCCCGGGGGTGTCCCCGACTATCTGGGGGTGTCCCCGCTGTCCCTGGGGTGTCCCCGGCTGTCCCTGTGTGTCCCAGGGGTGTCCCCGCTGTCCCTGGGTGTCCCAAGGGTGTCCCCGCTGTCCCTGGGTGTCCCTGACTATCCGAGGGTGTTCCAGGGGTGTTCCCGTGTCCCCACTGTCCCGGGGGTGTCCCTGGCTGTCCGGGGGTGTCCCCCGGCTGTCCTCGCTCTCCCTGGGGTGTCCCCCCGCTGTCCCGGGGGTGTCCCCGCCTGTCCCTGGGTGTCCCCGGGTTTTCCCCCGGCTGTCCCCGCTGTCCCGGGGGTGTCCCCCGGCTCTCCAGGGGTGTCCCCCGGCTGTCCCCGCTGTCCCAGGGGTGTCCCCCGGCTGTCCCCGCTGTCGCCGCTGTCCCCGCTCCCCGAACAATGGCCCCGGCGCGGCGGCGGCGGCGGCGCGGAGCGCAGACAATGGGGCGGGAGGGAGCGGGGGGGGCTCGGCTGGGAACCGGCGCTTCCTCCGCCTCCTCCTCCTCCTCTTCCTCCTCCTCCTCCTCTCCTCCTCCTCCTCCTCCTCGGCCGCCGCCGCCGGGATTTCGGTGCGGGGGGGACGCGCACAAAGGTGCGGCGGCGATGGTGAGTGCGGGAGGATTTTTTTTTTGGGGTGCGGAGGGATTTTTGGGGGTGGATTTTTTGGGGGTTCTCGGGATGCGGAGCCGAGGCCGGAGGAGCTGCGGGGCCCAGGCGGGGCCGGGCTGGGCGCGTTCCCCGCTGCGGGAAGGGCCCGCGGGAGCCGCGGAGGCTGCGGGGGCTGCGGGGGTGCGGAGGGGGCGGTGGGACACCCCGGGGACACCCCTGGGACACCCCGGGGACCCCTCCTGGGACTCCTTCCAGGGACTCCTCGGGGACCCTTCTGGGACCCCCCCGGGACCCTTTCGGGGACCCTCCCGGGGCTCCGCTGGAGCCTCTTCGGGGACCCCTCCGGGGACCCTCCGTGACTCCCCCCGGGGACCCCTCCGTGACCCCTCCCAGGGACCCTCCCTGGGACCCTGCTGGGACACCCCTGGGACACCTCCCAGGGACCCCCTTTTACCCCCCCAGGCACCTCCTGGGATCCCCCTGGGACCCTTTCGGGGACCCTCCCGGGGCTCTGCTGGAGCCTCTTCGGGGACCCCTCCGTGACCGCCGCTGTGACCCCCAAGGGACCCTCCTGTGACCCCCCTGTGATCCCTCCAGGACCCCTCCCTGAGCCCCCCTGTGACGCCCTCCTGGGACACCCCGGGGACCCTCCCAGGGCTCCGCTGGAGCTCTTCGGGGACCCCTCCTATGACCCCCCCGTGACCCCTCCAGGGACTGCCCAAGGACCCCTCCCAGGGACCCTCCCTGGGACCCTCCCTGGGACCCTGCTGAGATACCCCTGGACACCTCCCAGGGACCCTGGGACCCCCCCAGTGACTTCCTGGGACCCTCCTGGGACTCCCCTGTGGCCCCCATGAAGACCCCTCCTGTGACCCCTCAGGGACCCTCCGTGACACCCCCAGGAACCCCTATGTGACCCCTCCGGGGACCCTCCTGGGGACCCTCCTGTGACCCCCCAGGGACCCTCCCGGGGAACATCTCGGGGCTCTGCTGGAGCCTCTTTGGGGACTTTCCTGGGACCCCCCAGAGACTCCCTCGTGACCCCCCAAGGCACTCCTCTGGGACCCCTCCTGGGACCCCCTGTGACCCCTCCCAGGGACCTTCCCAGGGACCCCCTGTGACCTCCCCCAGGGATCTCCTGGGACCCCCCTGAGACCCCTCCTGTGACCCTTCTTGGGACTCTCCTGGGACCCCACCAGGGACCCCCTGGGACCCCCCCCAGGATCTCCTGGGACCCCTGGGACCCTTCCTGGAACCCCTCCTGGGACTTCCTGGGACCCTTCTGTGACCCCCTTGGGGTCCCCCCCTGTGAAACCCCAGGGACCCCCTTTTACTCCCCCCAGGGACCTCCTGGGACCCTCCTGTGACCCCACCCGTGACCCCTCCCAGGGACCCCCTGTGACTCCCCTGAGACCCCTCACATGACCCCTCTTGGGACCTTCCTGGAACACCCCTGGGACACCCCAAGGACCCTCCTGGGACCCTCCTGTGACCCCCCTGGGGACCCCTGGGACCCTCCCAGGGACTTCCTGGGCCCCCCCTCTGACCCTCCTATGACCCCCCCGAGACCCCTCCCGTCACCCCTCTGAGGACCCTCCTGAGACCCTCCTGGGACCCTCCTGGGACCCTCTTGAGACCCCCTGAGACCCCTCCGTGTCCCCCCTGTGATCCCCCTGTGACCCCCCGCAGACCCTTCCTGTGACACCCCTGTGACCCCCTCGGGGACCCCCCTGTGACCCCCAGGGACCCCCCGGATCCCCCCCCACCCACCGCGGGTGTGGCGGCCTCGGAGCGCTTTGTGCCCGTCCCGGGTGGCCCCGGTGTCGCTGTCACCTGCAGGGTGTCCCCAAGACGTCGCTGTCACCCTCGGGATGTCCCCTGGTGTCCCCAGGGTGTCGCTATCACCTTAGGGGTGTCCCCCGGTGTCCCTGGTGTCCCCCCATTACCTGTGGGGTGTCCCCTATGTGTCCCCTCATCACGGTCCCGGTGTGTCCCCCTCGAAGTCCCCACTGTCCCCCATCACCCTCACGGTGGCTCCGGTGTCCTCCGGTGTCCCCAAGCCCTGCCCGGTGCCCGGGAGTCCCTGGGCCGGAGGTGTCCCTGCTGTCCCCGCTGTCCCCACTGTCCCCACTGTCCCTGCTGTTCCCCAGGTCTCCCATTGTCCCCTGGTGTCGCCGCTGTCCCCACGCCCTGCCTGGTGCCCGAGGCTCCCTGCCCGATGTCCCCACTGTCCCCTGGTGTCCCCACGCCCTGCCCGGTGCCCGATGTCCCCACTGTCCCCGCTGTCCCCATCCCCTCCCCAGTCACGGGTGTCCCCATGTCCTGTCTGGTCCCCACTGTCCCTCGTGTCCCCTGCTGTCCCCATTGTCCCCCAGTGTCCCCCAAGCCCTGCCCGGTGCCCGGGGCTCCCTGCCCGGGGTGTCCCCACTGTCCCCCCATTTCCCCACTGTCCCCCAGTGTCCCTGGTGTCCCTCATTGTCCCCCATTCTCCCCCAGTGTCTTGACGTCCTGTCTGGTCCTCACTGTCCCCTGCTGTCACCACTGTCCCCATTCTCTTCCAGGTCCTGGGGGTCCCTGGGCCCAGTGTCTCCTGGTGTCCCCCAGTGTCCCCACGCTCTGCCCGGTCCCTGGGCCAGGTGTCCCCGGTGTCCCCACACCCTGCCCGGTGCCTGGTGTCCCCGCTGCCCCCCACTGTCCCCACTGTCCCCATCCTCTCCCCAGTCCTGGGGCTCCCAAGTGTCCCCGCTGTCCCCACACTCTGCCCGCTGTCCCCGCTGTCACCACTGTCCCTGCTGTCCCCACACTCTCCCCGGTACCCGCAGGTCCCTGGGCCTGGTGTCCCCACTGTCCCTCGCTGTCCCCACACCCTGCTCAGTCCCCGGTGTCGCCCTACCCCGTGCCCGATGTCCCCACTGTCCCCCCTGTCCCTGTTGTCCCCATTGTCTCCATGCCCTGCCCGGTGCCCAATGTCCCTGCCCGATGTCCCCGGTGTCCCCAAGCCCGGTGTCCCCTCCCGGGCTGTCCCCGGTGTCTCCACTGTCCCCGGTGTCCCCAAGCCCTCCCCGGTGTCCCCAGTGTCCCCAAGCCTTGCCCGGTGTCCCCTCCCGGGCTGTCCACGGTGTCCCCGGTGTCCCCATCCCCTCCCTAGTCCTGGGTGTCCCCACTGTCCCAGGTGTTCCCATCCCCTCCCCAGTCCCACGTGTCCCCAATGTCCCCACACCCTTCCCGGTGTCCCCTCCCGGGCTGTCCCTCGTGTCCCCGCTGTCCCCACACCCTCCCCAGTCCTGGGTGTCCCCACTGTCCCTGGTGTCCCCAATGTCCCCCACTGTCCCCACTGTCCCTGGTGTCCCCACTGTCCCTGGTGTCCCCACTGTCCCCGGTGTCCCCACTGTCCCCGGTGTCCCCAAGCCCTCCCTGGTGTCCCCGATGTCCCCAAGCTCTGCCCGGTGTCCCCTCCCGGGCTGTCCCCAATGTTCCCACAGTCCCAGGTGTCCCCATTGTCCAAGGTGTCCCCATTGTCCCCAATGTCTCCATCCCCTCCCCAGTCCCAGGTGTCCCCACTGTCCCCAGTGTCCCCAAGCCCTCCCCGGTGTCCCCTCCTGGGCTGTCCCCGCTGTCCCCCGGCTCCGGGACAGCCCCGGCCGGATCCCGAGCCGGTTTCTCTCCCCAGAGCCGCCGGGGGAGTTCCCGCAGCTCCGGCTTGGAGGAATTTTCCCTTTGGGAGGAGCTGGAAAAGAAATCCCAAAAAAACCAAAACAAAACAAAAAAACCCACCCCAAAAAAGAGGAGATTTCAGAAAAATTAAAATCTTCTGGCCAAAAAAACAATGATAAAAAAAAGAAGATTTCAGAATAATTAAAATTTTCTCCTAGCCAAAAAACAACAAAAAAAGAGGAGATTTCAGAATAATTAAAATCTTCTCCTGGCCAAAAAAACAACAACAAAAAAAAGGAAATTTCAGAATAATTAAAATCTTCTGGCGGAAATTCTGGGATTGGCCAGATGGGATCGCGAGGATTTTCCAGGGACTTTAACGATTTAATTAATTAACCATTAATTAACCATTAATTAACAGGTGGCGTCTGCGGCTTAATTTGGGATTTGGGGAGGAGTTTTCTGAAGGTTTTTATGGATTTGTTGTCCAGTCTGGACACTTGAGAAGAAGCCTGGGCGAGGGATTTGGGATTTTTCCAGGGAATTCTGAGCTTTTCCCTGGAAATTTAGGGATTTCTGCAGGGAATTCTGAGCGATTTTCCAGAAATTTGGGATTTTTCCAGAGAATCTTGAGCGATTCTCCAGAAATTTGGGATTTTTGCAGGAAATCCTGAGCAATTCTTGGGAATTAGGGATTTTTCTGGAGAATTCTGAGCGATTCCCCGGGAATTTGGGACTGGGGAATTTAGGGATTTTTGGGGCTGGGAATTCTGGAATTTTTGCCAGGAACTTGGGATTCCAGGATCCTCCAGCTCCGGGATTTGGTTCATCCCGGGATTTTGGGATTTTCCAGGGGAAATTTGGGATCTGATCCCAGGAAACAGGGCCAGGACAAGAGGGAACAGCCTCGAGTGATTTTTCCAGAAATTCGGGATTTTTCCAGGGAATCTTGGATGATTTTCCAGAAATTTGGGATTTTTCCAGGGAATCCTGAGTGATTTTTCCCTTTCTGGGCCAGGGTGGGAAATTTGGGATGATTTTTCCAAGGAAAAAGAGTTGGGAAGCACCAGGAGGGGCTCAGGGATCCCCATCCCTGGAGTTTTCTAAAGGAATCCCCGGAATTCTGGATGTTGATCCATCCCAGCCTGGACTGGGTGACCTCAGAGCTTTTTCCTGGAATTTTGGGATTCTCACCTCCTTCCTTTGGAACCACATCCCAGATTCCCGACCTGGATCCCAGAATTCTCCTGGAAAAGGAGAATTCCAGCCATTCCCAACCCCTCCAGCACAGGAATCCTGGATTCTGAGCAGGATTTTTCCGGGGAAAATTCATTCCCAACTTTCCCAGACCCCCGGATCCATCAGGAGCAGATTTTCCTCTTGGAATTCTCCCTCTGGAAGAAAGAAGACGCTTTTTTGTCTGGAAACACTTGGATCTATTTTTTATTTTTAATTATTTTAATCTTTTTCTCTTTTTTTGGGAATATTTAAATCCCAAACTTTGATCCCCGAGCCCCATCCCAGGAAAAATTCCAGCCTGGACTTGAAGACGTCGGGAATGGTGAAGCCTCTCCGAGCCTGAGGGGATTTTTTGGGAGCTTTGATCATCCTGGGATTAAAAAAAAATGGGAATTTTCCTCCTCCTCCTCCTCTTTTGCATCCGCCTCCGGCTCCCGGCGGCTCCCGGAGTCCGGGAATCCGTTCCCGACTTTTCCCGGCCTTGCGGAACCGGCTTGGTTGGAAAAGATTCCAAGAAAAATCCTTTTTTTATATTTCACCCTGAAGAGGAGCTCCTGGA
The DNA here is from genome assembly GCA_021534815.1 of Acrocephalus arundinaceus. Classification (NCBI taxonomy): domain Eukaryota; kingdom Metazoa; phylum Chordata; class Aves; order Passeriformes; family Sylviidae; genus Acrocephalus; species Acrocephalus arundinaceus. The sequence goes on from JAJEOU010003003.1 coordinate 26,288, forward strand.
TTCCTGCTGGAATTCCCCCAAAATTTCCTTTGGAAAACTGCTGGGATGGGGGTAATACCTGGAAAATTCCCGGATTCCTGGAAAATCCCAAATTTATTTTGGCCAAATCCTCAAGACCTCAGAACGCTTGGGAAAATCCAGGGATTTGTATAAAAACCTCCAGGATTTTGGGGAAATCCCAAGTTGGCTTCAGCTGGGATTTCCGGAAAACTCAGGGATTCATGGGAAAATCCCAAATGCCAAAAAAAATTTGGGAATATCTGGGGTGGGGTGTCCAACCCACACCCATCACTTTTCCCCAGTGCTACCAAGGAATCCCCGAGCGCTGGGAATTCGGGAATTGGCAGGATTCGGGAATTTGCAGGGGGTGGGAATTCACGAGATTCAGGAATTTTAGTGGGATTCGTGAATTTATGGGATTAGGAATGCGCAGGATTCGAAAATGTGCAGGATTTAGGAATTCACAAGATTCGGGAATTTGCAGAATTCACAGGATTCAGGAATTGGCGGGAAATTTGGTGGGTTTGGCGGGAATTTGTGGGCTTCTGGAATTGGCGGCTTTAGCGGGAATTCGCGGGACATCGCGGGATTCGGGAATTGGCGGAATTCGCGGATTGGAGGATTTTAGCGGGAATTCCAGAATTAGCGGGTTTAGCGGGAATTTGTGGGATTCCAGAATTGGTGGATTTCGGGTTTAGCAGGATTTGGGAATTGCTGGATTTGGCGGGAATTCATGGGATTCGGGAATTGGCGGGTTTGGTGGGAATTTGCGGGTTTCCAGAGTTGGTGGATTTGGTGGGATTTTTTGAATTGGCGGATTTGGCAGGATTCAGAAACTGGCGGATTTGGGAGGAATTCGCAGGATTCCAGAGCTGGTGGCTTTAGCGGGAACTCGGGAGTTGGCGGATTTAGAAGGAATTCGCAGGATTTCGGAATTGGCGGATTTAGCGGGAATTCACGGGCTTCAGGAATTGGTTTATTTAGCGGGAATTCACAGGATTCAGGGATTGGCAGAACTGGCAGGATTTGGGAATCCGTGGGATTAATAATCTGCGGGATTTGGGGATTTCGGGGATTTCAGGAATCAGTTCAATCTCCCACATTCCCATTTTTAGTTTTGTGTCTCCCCAGCTGACAGGTGTTCCCCCAGTGCCCTGAGCCTCCTGGTTCCACCTCCCGCAATCCCATTTTTATTTTAATTTATCTTTATTTTAATTTATTTTTATTTTAATTTAATTTTTTATTGTCATTTTTAATTTTCATTTTTAATTTTCATTTTTATTTTTGTCTCTCCCCAGCTGGCGGCCGTTCCCCCCGTGCCCTGAGCCCCCCATGCCCGGCCCAGTTCCCATGCCGGCCCCTCCGGAGGCTCCGCAGGCCCCGGTGAGCGCCGGGACGGAGCCACCGCCACCGCCGGAGCCGCCTGGTGAGTACTGGGGGGACTGGGACAGACTGGGACACACTGGGACCCCCAGTGTCCTCTTCTTACTGGGGTTACTGGGGGGCTGGGACATGCTGGGACAGGATCCAGCCATTACTGGGGGAACTGGGAGACAGGATTTAACCCTTACTGGGGTTACTGGGACACACTGGGACATGCTGGGACCCCCAGTGTCCTCTTCTTACTGGGGGGACTGGGACAGGATCCAGCCATTACTGGCATTACTGGGGTGACTGGGACACATTAAGACATCCTGGAATCTCCATTATCAGTCCCTTACTGGGGTTACTGGGACAGGATTCAGCCTTTATTGGGGTGACTGGGACATGCTGGGACCCCCAGTGTCCTCTTCTTACTGGGGTTACTGGGGGGACTGGGACAGGATCCAGCCATTATTGGGGTTAGTGGGAGGACTGGGACACACTGGGACATCCTGGAAACTCCAATATCAGTCCCTTACTGGGGTTACTGGGACAGGATTCAGCCTTTATTTGGGTTGCTGGGATAGACTGGGACACGCTGGGACCCCCAGTGTCCTCTTCTTACTGGGGTTACTGGGACATACTGGGATAGGATCCAGCAATTACTGGGGGGACTGGGACAGACTGGGACACGCTGGGACACGCTGGGACAGACTGGGACACGATCCAGCCCTTTCTGGGATTACTGGGACATACTTGGGGTTACTGGGATTACTGGGACAGGATCCAGCCCTTACTGGAGTTACTGGGACATACTGGGACATACTGGGTGTCTCCTGGCCCCATTCCTATCTAACAGGATAGGGCCTATCCTAAGGCCTCAGTTCCCATGGGGTTTCCATGGAGATTCGTGAGGGATCCCCGGGAATTCCAGACAAAGGAATTCCCAGCCCCTTCCAGCCCTTACTGGGATAGACTGGGACATACTGGGACACACTGGGAGTGCAAGGCCTCGGTTTCCATAGGGTTTCTGTGGGGTTTCCATGGGGTTTCCATGGAGATCCGTGCGGGATCCTCAGGAATTCCGGACAAAGGAATTCCCAGCCCCTTCCCCCTCTGCGTTCCCCAGGCCTCGGGATTTTTCTGCTGGGATTTTTTTGGGAATGGGATTTCCATGGAAACCTGGGACGGCTCCTGAAGGCAGCCGGGGCCTCCCGGATTGGGGTGTGTGGATTCCCCCAAAAAAGCCTTGGGAAAAGGCAGCAGGATTTGGCGGGATTATCCTGATGGAATCCTGCATTCCCAAATTCCCAGCCTCAGATCCCGAATTCCTTTTCCCTACCAATCCCAAATTCCCATTCCCCACTATTCCCAAATTCCCTTTCCCTGATCCAAATTCCCTCTCCCTCATCCCAAATTCCCTTTCTCTGCCAATCCCAAATTCTCTTTCCCCACTATTCCCAAATTCCCTCTCCCTGCTGATCCCAAATTCCCTTTCCTGGCCATTCTGGGCCATACTGGGCTGCACAGGGCCATTCTAGACCATTCTAGACCATTCTGGGCTGTACTGGGCCATACTGGGACCTTCTAGGACATTCTGGGCCATACTGGACCATTCTAGACCATTCTAGGCCATATTGGGCTGTACTGGGCCACACTGGGTCATTCTAGACCATTCTAGACCATTCCAGGCCATACTGGTCCATACTGGGCCAGCCCCAGCAACGCTCCCCGCGTGTCCCCACAGGCCGGCGCGTCCTTTTCTCCTGAGCGAGGCCATCCCACCCCAAGGTGACAAAATTGAGCCCCTCAAGGTGACGGTGGATCTGCTGAGGGCGCCCCTGGGCCTGAAGAAGGCGCCGCTGAAGGAGGCCCTGGCGGCTCTCCCGGGAAAAACCAAATCCCAACTCCCGGAGCAGCGCAAAGCGCGGCGCAGCGACGCCATGGACAACGAGTCGCAATATTCTGGTTATTCCTACAAATCCGGCCACTCCCGTGGCTCCCGCAAGCACAGGTGAGGGAGCCCCGGGGTTCCCGGTGTGGTTTTGGGGTGTCCCCATCGCGGTGGGTGTCCCAATCCTCATGGGTGTTCCCATCTCTGTCCCCATCCCATTTTTGGGGTGTCTCCATCCCATTTTTGGGGTATCCCCATTGGTGTTCCCATCCTGGTTTTGGGGTGTCACCATTCCTGTCCCCATCCCAATGGGTGTCCCCATCCCGTTTTTGGGGTGTCCTCATGGTGGTGGGTGTCCCAATCCTCATGGGTGTTCCCATCTCTGTCCCCCACCCATTTGGGTGTCCCCGTCCCCATCTCATTTTGGGGGCGTCTCCATCCCAGTGGGTGTCCCCATCCCATTTTTGGGGTGTCCCAATCCTCATGGGTGTTCCCATCTCTGTCCCCATCCCATTTTTGGGGTATCCCCATTGGTGTTCCCATCCTGGTTTTGGGGTGTCACCATTCCTGTCCCCATTCCAATGGATGTCCCCATCCCAGTTAAGTGTCACCATCACAACGGGTGTCCCCATCCTCGTTCAGTGTCCCCATCCCATTTTTGGGGTGTCTCCATCCCATTTTTGGGGTGTCCCTATCCTGATGGGTATCCCTATCCCATTTTTGGGGTGTCCCCATCCCGGTGGGTGTCCCCATCCCATTTTTGGGGTGTCTCCATCACAATGGGTGTCACCATCCCTGTCCCCATCCCAATGGGTGTCCCCATCCCATTCTTGGGGTGTCCCCATCGCGGTGGGTGTCCCAATCCTCATGGGTGTTCCCATCTCTGTCCCCACCCCAATTGGGTGTCCCCATCCCCATCCCAATTTTGGGGTGTCTCCATCACAATGGGTGTCCCCATCCCAGTTTTGGGGTGTCCCCATCCCTGTCCCCATCCCAATGGGTGTCCCCATCCCATTTTTGGGGTGTCCCCCATCACGGTGGGTGTCCCAATCCTCATGGGTGTTCCCATCTCTGTCCCACCCCAGTTGGGTGTCCCCATCCCCATCCCATTTTTGGGGTGTCCCTATCCTGATGGGTATCCCTATCCCATTTTTGGGGTGTCCCCATCCCGGTGGGTGTCCCCATCCCATTTTTGGGGTGTCCTCATCCCGATGGATGTCCCCATCTCAATGGATGTCCCCATCCCATTTTTTGGGTGTCCTCACCCCATGGGTGTCCCCATGGGTGTTCCCATCCCATTCTTGGGGTGTCCCCATCGCGGTGGGTGTCCCAATCCTCATGGGTGTTCCCATCTCTGTCCCCACCCCAGTTGGGTGTCCCCATCCCCATCCCAATTTTGGGGTGTCTCCATCACAATGGGTGTCCCCATCCTGGTTTTGGAGTGTCATCATCCTGGTTGGGTGTCCCCATCCCAATGGGTGTCCCCATCCCATTTTTGGGGTGTCACCATCCCGGTTGGGTGTCCTCATCCCAGTTCCCATCTGCGTGGGTGTCCCCATCTCAATGGATGTCCCCATCCCATTTTTTGGGTGTCCTCACCCCATGGGTGTTCCCATCCCATTTTTGGGGTGTCCCCTTCGCGGTGGGTGTCCCAATCCTCATGGGTCTTCCCATCTCTGTCCCCACCCCAATTGGGTGTCCCCATCCCCATCCCATTTTTGGGGTGTCCCCATCCCAATGGGTGTCTGCATGGGTGTCCCCATCCTGGTGGGTGTCCCCATCCCATTTTTGGGGTGTCCCCATCCCAATGGGTGTCCCCATCCTGCTTTTCCCACTTTTTTTCCCCCTTTTTTCCCCCTTTCACCCACCCCTTTGCCCCCCTTTTTTCCCACTTTTCCCCCTTTCCCCCCCTTTTTCCCCACTTCCCCCTTTCCCCTCCTTTTTTCCTGCTTTCCTTCCTTTTTTCCCCACTTCCCCCCCCCTTTTTCCACTTTTCCTCCCTTTTCCCCCCTTTTTCCCTGTTTTTTATCTCCTTTCCCCCCCTTTTTTCCCTGGTTTTTTTCCTCCTTCCCCCCCCCTTTTTCCCCCTTTTCCCCCTGCTTTTCCCACTTTCCCCCCTCTTTTGCCCTCCCCTTTTCCTACTTTCCCCCTCTTTTTCCCATTTTTTCCCACTTTTCCCCCCTTTTCCCCCCTTTTTTCCTCCTTTTTTTCCCTTTCCCCCCTTTTTTTCCCACTTTTCCCCAATTTTTTTCCCCCTCCCAGGGACCGCCGTGACCGCCACCGCTCCAAAAGCCGGGACGGCACCCGCGGCGACAAATCGGTGACGATCCAAGCGCCGGGAGAGCCTTTGCTGGACAACGAATCCACGCGGGGCGACGAGAGGGTGAGGAGGGTTTGGAATTCCCGAATTCCCGAGGGTTGGGATCCCGGCCGGGATTTCCCGACGGATCGGTCGAGCCGGTCGAGCCGGTCCCGCCAAAATGAAAAACGGCGACGCGGCTCCGACGGCGCCTCAAGGGGGGGTTTGGAAACGCCCCAAATTTCGAGGATTTTCCCCAAATTTTGGACAGAAGATGCTGCACCCCCCACCCCAATAATCCCAGGTGTTGCCAATTCCTGAATTTTGGAATTTCTTGGGATTTGGTGGAGTTTCATTTGGTTTTTTCATCTTTTTGATCCTCTGCCCAACCGCCCACGCCGGCGGCGCCGGCGCTTTTCGTGTTCCTTCTCCGGCGGCTTTTCCTGGGATTGGGGATCCCAACCCCGCCCTTCCCATCCCGCCCCGGGCTCCGGAGGTTTTCCCCTTCGGAATGAAATCCCTGGAATGGTGGGATGGGAAGCTGAAGGATCAGGGGGCGCCTCCTCAGGGTGCTCCGAGCTGGAATCTGTGGAAAAAAACTCACAGGGGAGAATTTCCTGGATTTTTTGTCAAGAATTTGTTGGAAAATTCCGACATGTGGGAAAAGAATTCCAGGGATGTCCGAGTGTTCAAAATCAGGATGAGGGAAAGACAAAGGGAAGGAATCCAGCTGGGAATGAATCCGGGATTTTTTTTGGCACCTATCTGGCTGGGAAAGGGAGTTCTGGAGCAGGGGAGGGAGGGATTCCTGATAATTCCTGATGATTCTCGACAATAATTCCTGACAATTCCTGACAATTCCCAACAATTCCTGACAATAATTCCCAACAACAATTCCTGACAACAATTCCCAATAATTTCTGACAATAATTCCTGATAATTCTCAACAATTCCCCACAATTCCTGACAATAATTCCCAACAATAATTCCTGGCAATAATTCCCGACAATAATTCCCGACAATTCCTGACAATTCCTGAAAATAATTCCCAACAATTCCTGAAAATAATTCCCAACAATTCCCAAAAATTCTCAATAATTCCTAACAATAATTCCCAACAATTCCGGACAATAATTCCCGACACTTCTCAACAATTCCTGTCAATAATTCCTGTCAATAATTCCTGTCAATAATTCCTGTCAATAATTCCCGACAATAATTCCTGACAATAATTCCTGACAATTCCCAACAATTCCTGACAATAATTCCTGACAATTCCCTACAATTACTGACAATAATTCCCAACAATTCCTGACAATTCCCATCAATAATTCCAGATGATTCCAAACAATTCCCAAAAATTCCTGACAATAATTCCCAACGATTCCTGACAATTCCTGACGATTCCCTACAATTCCCTACAATTCCCAGCCTTCCCAGCGGCGCGGGGGCGTGCCGGGCGTGTTCCTGCTGGTCCCGGCAGCCGGGGAAAATTCGGGATCTTCCCGATCTTCCTGCCGGAGCCAGAGGGAGGAAAAATTCCCGGCGGAATTCAGGTTCCGGGCCAATCCCGGGAATGGCTCCGGGAAGCGCTCCCGGCTTGGAGGTGGGATGCGAATATTCCTCTGGGATTGGAGAAATTTGGGAATGTCCCCTTTGGAATGTCCCCTGTGGCCACCCCAGGGTGACAATTCCTGGCTTGGAGGTGGGATGGGGTTTGGAATGTTCCTCTGGGATTGGAGAAATTTGGGAATGTCCCATTGGAATGTCCCCTGTGGCCACACCAGGGTGACAATTCCTGGCTTGGAGGTGTCATGGGTGGGAGGTCCTGGAGGTCAGGGTCACCTGGGACACAAAGCCACCCCTTGGAATGTCCCCTGTCTGGTCTCCAGGGTGACAGTTCCTGATTTGAAGTGATAATGAAGACACTGCTCGCTTGGAGCTGTCATGGGTGGGAGGTCCTGGAGGTCAGGGCCACCTGGGCCACCTGGGACATGAAGCCACCCCTCACAACGTCCCCCCGTCACCACCCCAGGGTGACAGTGGGGACACTCCTGGCTTGGAGGTGAAATGGGTGGGAGGTCCTGGAGGTCAGGGCCACCTGGGACAGCTGGGACACAAAGCCACCCTTTGGAATGTCCACCCCTGGGTGACAATGGGGACACTCCTGGCTTGGAGGTGTAATGGGTGGGAGGTCCTGGAGGTCAGGGCCACCTGGGACATGAAGCCACCCCTCATAATGTCCCCTCTGTCCCCTCCCCAGGGTGACAATGGGGACACTCCTGGCTTGGAGCTGTGGTGGGTGGGAGGTCCTGGAGGTCAGGGCCACCTGGGACACAGAGCCACCCCTCCGAACGTCCCCTCTGTCCCCTCCCCAGGACGACAACTGGGGCGAGACCACCACAGTGGTGACAGGCACGTCGGAGCACAGCATCTCCCACGATGACCTCACGCGCATCGCCAAGGACATGGAGGACAGCGCCCACCTGGACTGCTCCCGCCACCTGGCCGCCACCCTGGGCGCCGCCCTGGCCCTCCTGGCCTTCCTCACCCCCTTGGCCTTCCTCCTCCTCCCCCAGCTGCTGTGGCGCGACGAGCTGGAGCCCTGCGGCACGCCCTGCGAGGGGCTCTTCATCTCGGTGGCCTTCAAACTCCTCATCCTCCTGCTGGGCAGCTGGGCCTTGTTCTTCCGGCGCCCCAAAGCCTTCTTCCCGCGCGTCTTCGTCTTCCGCGCCTTGCTGATGGGCTTGGTCTTCCTGCTGGTCGTCTCCTACTGGCTCTTCTACGGCGTCCGGATCTTGGACTCGCGGGACCGCAATTACCGCGGCGTGGTGCAGTTCGCCGTCTCCTTGGTGGACGCGCTGCTCTTTGTCCACTACCTGGCCGTGGTGCTGCTGGAGCTGCGGCAGCTGCAGCCGCAGTTCACGCTCAAGGCCGTGCGCTCGGCCGACGGCGCCAGCCGCTTCTACAACGTCGGCCACCTCAGGTGGGTTTGGGGGATGTCCTAGGTGGATGTTCTTGTGGTGGGAATTCGATTTTTTGGGGTTTTTTTTCCATGGAAAAGGTGGCTTGGAGAAGTGCTGAGGGAGCTGGGAATGTTCATCCCAGAGAGAAGGTTTGGTGGTTTGGTGGTCGTTCCTGTGGTGGGAATGGGGAAATTTCCATGGAAAAGGCTTGGAGAAGTCCTGAGGGAAATGGGAATCTTCATCCCAGTGAAAAAGGGCACCTCAGGTGGTTTGGTGGCTTGGGTGGTCATTCCTGTGATGGGAATGGGGAAATTTCCATGGAAAAGGTTCACGCTCAAGGCCGTGCGCTCGGCCGACTGCGCCGGCCACTTCTACAACGTCGGCCACCTCAGGTGGGTTTGGTGGATGTCCTAGGTGGATGTTCTTGTGGTGGGAATTCGATTTTTTGGGGTTTTTTTTCCATGGAAAAGGTGGCTTGGAGAAGTGCTGAGGGAGCTGGGAATGTTCATCCCAGAGAGAAGGTTTGGTGGTTTGAGTGGTCGTTCCTGTGGTGGGAATGGGGAAATTTCCATGGAAAAGGTTCACACTCAAGGCCGTGAGCTTGGCCAACGGCGCCAGCCGCTTCTACACCTCAGGTGGGTTTGGGGGATGTCCTAGGTGGATGTTCTTGTGGTGGGAATTCGATTTTTTGGGGTTTTTTTTCCATGGAAAAGGTGGCTTGGAGAAGTGCTGAGGGAGCTGGGAATGTTCATCCCAGAGAAAAAGGCCACCTCAGGTTGGTTTGGTGACTTGGGTGGATGTTCTTGTGGTGGGAATGGGGAAATTTCCATGGAAAAGGCTTGGAGAAGTCCTGAGGGAAATGGGAATCTTCATCCCAGTGAAAAGGGGCACCTCAGGTGGTTTGGTGGCTTGGGTGGTCATTCCTGTGGTGGGAATGGGGAAATTTCCATGGAAAAGGTTCACGCTCAAGGCCGTGCGCTCGGCCGACTGCGCCGGCCACTTCTACAACGTCGGCCACCTCAGGTGGGTTTGGTGGATGTCCTAGGTGGATGTTCTTGTGGTGGGAATTCGATTTTTTGGGGTTTTTTTTCCATGGAAAAGGTGGCTTGGAGAAGTGCTGAGGGAGCTGGGAATGTTCATCCCAGAGAGAAGGTTTGGTGGTTTGAGTGGTCGTTCCTGTGGTGGGAATGGGGAAATTTCCATGGAAAAGGCTTGGAAAAGTCCTGAGGGAAATGGGAATCTTCATCCCAGTGAAAAAGGGCACCTCAGGTGGTTTGGTGGCTTGGGTGGTCATTCCTGAGATGGGAATGGGGAAATTTCCATGGAAAAGGTTCACGCTCAAGGCCGTGCGCTCGGCCGACTGCGCCGGCCACTTCTACAACGTCGGCCACCTCAGGTGGGTTTGGTGGATGTCCTAGGTGGATGTTCTTGTGGTGGGAGTTGGATTTTTTTTGGGTTTTTTTCCATAGAAAAGGTGGTGAGGGGCAGCTTGGAGAAGTCCCAAGGGACATTTTTCTGGGAATCTTCATCCCAGAGGAAAGGGGCACAAGTTTGGTGGGCACAGGTTTGGTGGATGTTACTGTGGTGGGAATTCAGGTTTTTCTTTCTGTGGGAAAAGTGGTGAGGGGCAGCTTGGAGAAGTCCTGAGGGAGCTGGGAATGTTCATCCCAGAGAAAAGGGGCACGAGTTTGGTGGAAACGGGTTTGGTTGCCACTCCTGTGGTGGGAATGGGGAAATTTCCATGGAAAAAAGCTTGGAGAAGTTCTGAGGGAGCTGGGAATTTTCATCCCAGAGAAAAGGTTTGGTGGGCCCTAGGTGGTCATTCCTGCGGTGGGAATTCGGGGAAATTTCCATGGAATTTCCAATTTTTTCCCCTCACATTCCCATCTTCCCCCCCACATACCCAATTATTTCCCCCTAAATTCCCAATTTTCCCTCCCCAAATTCCCAATTTTCCCTCCCCAAATTCCCAATTTTCCCCTCCACATTCCCATTTTTTTCCCCCAAAATTCCAGTTTTTCCCCCTCACATTCCAAATTTTTCCCCTGCACATTCCCAATTTCCCCCTCCAAATTTCCGATTTTCCCTCCCCAATTTTCCAATTATTTCCCCCCACCACTCCCAATTATTCCCCCTCCAAATTTCCGATTTTCGCTCCCCAATTTCCCAATTATTTCCCCCCACACTCCCAATTATTTCCCCTCCCAATTTCCCATTTTTTCCCCCTCACACTCCTAATTATTTCCCCTCACACTCCAAATTTCCCCCCTCCCCCAAATTCCCAATTTTCCCTCCCCAAATTCCCAATTATTTTTCTCCCCTCCCAGCATCCAGCGTGCGGCCGTGTGGATCCTGGAGAATTACTACCACGACTTCCCCGTGTTCAACCCCGCCCTGCTCACCATTCCCAAAGCCGTCCTGGCCAAGAAAATGTCGGGATTTAAAGTTTATTCCCTTGGAGAGGGTGAGAAATTCCCGATTTTCCTGGGGAATTTTTTTTGGGAATTTTTTGGTGAATTTGTTTTGGGGGGAAGGATTTTTTGGGAATTTTTTGGGAGAAATTTTTTTGGGGGAGAGGGTTTTTTTGGGATTATTTTTGGATTTTTTGGGAATTTTTTTGAGGCTTTTAAAAAAATTATTTGGGGCATTTTTGAGGGAATTTTTTTTGATTTTTATTAGGAATTTTGGGGCTTTTTTGGGGGGGGAGGAGGGTTTTTTTGGGAATTTTTTGGGATTTTTTGGAGTATTTTGGGGGATTTTTTGGGGAGTTTTTTGGGGAAATTTTTTTGGAATTTTTTGGGGAACTTTTTTTGTGGGAGGAATTTTGGAGAGGGGAATCTTTTGGAGGGGGAATTTTTCTTTTAAGGGGAGGGGGTTTTTTGGAAATTTTTTCAGAGGAATTTTTTTGTAAGGGAAATTTTTTTGGGAGTGAAACTTTTGGGGAGAAATTTTTTGTGGGCAAATTTTTTTGCAAGGAAATTTTTTTTTGCATAGAGGGAAAATTTTTTTGCGGGGCGGGGAAATCTCCAGAATTTTAGGATTTTCCTTCCAACTCAGCCCACAAATCTGAACATTTCCTCCCGCCTGGCAGAGAATTCCACGAACAATTCCACGGGGCAGCCGCGGGCGGTGATCGCGGCGGCGGCGCGGCGCCGGGACAACAGCCACAACGAGTTTTACTACGAGGAGGCCGAGCACGAGCGCCGGGTGCGGAAACGCCGCGCCAGGTAATGGGAAAAAATCCAAATGGAAAAAAATCCAAATGGGAAAAAAATCCAAATGGGAAAAAATCCAGACAGGAAAAAATCCAAACGGGAAAAATCCAAACGGGAAAAAATCCAGACAGGAAAAATTCAGAGAGCGAAAATCCAGACAGGGAAAATCCAGACAGGAAAAATCCACCCTACATCCAAGAGTTTTTCCATCCCCAATCCCAGGGATTTTTCATCCTACATCCAAGGAGTTTTCCATCCCAAATCCCAGGGATTTTCCATCCCAAATCTCAGGGATTTTCCATCCTACATCCAAGGGGTTTCCCTACCCAAATCCCAGGGCTTTTCCATCCCATATCCAAGGGCTTTTCCATCCCAAATCCAAGTGATTTTCTGTCCCAAATCTAAGAGGTTTTCCATCCCAAATCCGCGAGGTTTTCCATCCCAACTCCTTGGGCTTTTCCACCCAAATCCCAGAGATTTTTCGTCCCAGATCCAAGGGGTTTTCAGTCCTAAATCCCAGAGTTTTTCCACCCTACATCCAAGAGGTTTTCCATCCCAAATTGATGGGGTTTTCCATCCCAAATCAAGGAGGTTTTCCATCCCAGATCCAAGTGATTTTCTGTCCCAAATCCACGGGATTTTCCATCCTACATCCCAGATCCTTTCCACCCAAATCCCAGAGATTTTCCCCCCAGTCCCCATCATCTCCCCCCTTTTTCCAGGCTGGTGGTGGCGGTGGAGGAGGCCTTCACGCACATCAAGCGGCTGCAGGAGGAGGAGCCCAAGCACCCGCGCGAGGCCATGGACCCGCGCGAGGCCGCCCAGGCCATCTTCGCCTCCATGGCGCGCGCCATGCAGAAATACCTGCGCACCACCAAGCAGCAGCCCTACCACAGCATGGAGAGCATCCTGCAGCACCTCGAGTTCTGCATCACGCACGACATGACGCCCAAGGTGACACCCCCAAATCCAGGGAATTTTGGGGATTTTGGCAAAAATTCCCAAGGGAGTTTCTTGGGGATTTTACAAAAATTCACAAGGGAGTTTTTGGGATTTTGTGAAAATTCCTGAAGGGGTTTCTTGGGGATTTTGTGAAAATTCCTGAGGGTTGTTTTTGGGATTTTGAGAAAATTCTCAAGGGGATTTTTGGGATTTTGCGAAAAGTCGCGAGGGAGTTTCTTGGGGATTTTGGCAAAAATTCACAAGGGAGTTTTTGGGATTTTGCGAGAATTCCTGAGGGAGAATTTTCACCTCAAGTTCTGCATCATGTATGACATGACGCCCAACGTGACACCCCCCGGAGATGGGTCCCACCCCAAACTGAGGGAATTTTGATTTTTTGGGGAGAATTTTGGGGATTTTGTGAAAATTCCTGAGGGAGTTTTTGAGATTTTGCGAAAATTCCCAAGGGAGTTTTTGGGGATTTTACAAAAATTCCCGTGGGAGTTTTTGGGGATTTTGGTGAAAATTCACAAGGGAGTTTTTGGGATTCTGTGAAAATTCCTGAGGGTTGTTTTTGGGACTTTGTGAAGATTCCTAAGGGAGTTTTTGGGGATTTTGCGAAAATTCACAAGGGAGTTTTTGGGATTTTTGGCAAAAATTCCTGAGGAAGTTTTTGGGATTTTGCAAAAAGTCACGAGAGAGTTTTTTGGGGATTTTGTGAAAATTCACAAGAGAGTTTTTGGGATTGTTGGCAAAAATTCCTGAGGGAGTTTTTGGGATTTTGTGAAAAGTCATGAGGGAGTTTTTTGGGGATTTTGCGAAAATTCCTGAGGGAGTTTTTGGGATTTTGCGAAAAGCCATGAGAGAGTTTTTTGGGGATTTTATGAAAATTCACAAGAGAGTTGTTTTGATTTTTGGCAAAAATTCTTGAGGGAGTTTTTGGGGATTTTGCGAAAATTCCCAGGGCAGTTTTGGAATTTTAGGGAAAAGTCCCAAGGGGGTTTTGGGGTTATTTGCGAAAATTCCCAAGGGAAGATTTTAGCATTTTGTGAAAATTCCCAAGGGAGTTTTTGGGATTTTGGACTGCAACAAACTGGAAGATTTGGGAGGACTGGGAGGGAACCCAAAAAACCCCAAAAACCCTTGGGTCAAACCATCTGGAGGTGACCAAAACTTGGGCTGAACCATCCAGAGATGACATCCCCAAAAATCCCCAAATCAACACCACAGGATCCATTTTCCCTCCCAAAAAACCCCAAAAAACTCCCAAAATCTTTGACCCAACCCCCTTGGAGATGACACCACCACGTCCACCCTTTCTCCAAGGCCTTCCTGGAGCGGTACCTGACGGCCGGCCCCACCATCCAGTACCACAAGGAGCGTTGGTTGGCCAAGCAGTGGACGCTGGTCAGCGAGGAGCCGGTGACCAACGGCCTCAAGGACGGCGCCGTCTTCGTCCTCAAGCGCCAAGACTTCAGCCTGGTGGTGTCCACCAAGAAGATCCCGTTCTTCAAGCTCTCCGAGGAATTTGTCGACCCCAAATCCCACAAGTTCGTCATGAGGTTGCAGTCGGAGACCTCTGTGTGAAATTGGGATTTTTTGTTTTGGGTTTTTTTTCCAGCCCAAAAATTTTTTTGTGGAGGGTCGTCGGATTTTGGAGAAACGGGAAATTGGCGCGCGCGGTTCCGGCGTTTTCTTGGGGTTTTTTGAGGTGGTTGAGCTGCTTTTCTTCCTCTTCTTCCTCTTCTTCCTCATCGTCATCGTCATTCCTGAAATCCGGATCCTTCGGAGCCGTCACTCAAGGGCTAATCCTGAGTTTTTCCTTTTTGGATTTGATTTTCGGCGTTTCCGTAGCGGCCGCAGAGATCCCGGAGATGATTCCGAAATCTTTCTACTCCTCACCCCCCCAAAAACAAAAATTCCCATGGGGATTTTCCCCAAAATTCCCAAAAATTCTCATGGGAATTTTCCCGGAATTCCAAAAAATTCCCAAGGGAATTTCCATCAAAATTCAAAAAAAAATTCCAAGGGAATTTTTGAAATTTTGGGAGAATTCCCAAGGGAATTTTTGGAATTCTGGGAAAAATTTCCAAGAGAGTTTTTGGAATTTTGGGGAAAATTCCCACAGGAATTTTTTGGGAATTTTGAGGAAAATTCTCACAGGGATTTTTTGGGAATTTTGGGGAAAATTCCCAAGGGAATCTTTTAAATTTTTGCCTTCTCCTGGATTTTTAGGGGCTTTTTTAAGGTCACAAATACCTCATGGATGGATTTGGAATTTTTTTTCCCAATTTGTTTTTTTCCCATTTTTTTCCCCTCAATTTTTCCCCATTTTTTTCCCTCGATTTTTTTCCCCAAATTTTTTTCCCAATTTTGGGGTCGATTTTTTCCTAAGCACTAAAAAATGAGAATTTTGAGCCCAGTAAGCACCAGTAGCAAAATGGGATGTGGGGGGGATCCATCCCTTATCCAAATTACAGAAAATCCCCAATTTTTGGGATTTTTTTGGATTTTTTTTGGATTTTTTTTGGAATTTTTTGGGGAGGGAATTTTTCGTGGGAATTTCAACCCCCTCCTGCTGCTCCCAAAATTTTCCAGCCTTTTGGACCCATTTGGGGCTCATTTTGAGGCATTTTCCTGCAAAAAAAATTTTAAAAATTAAAAATAAATTTTTAAAAAAGCGGATGGATCTTCCCAGGAAAAGAGGGATGGGAATTAATTCCCAATTCTTTTTGGGAATTTTTGGGGGAGATGGAAAAAAAATCCCTTTTTTTTTTTTTTGTTTTTCCGGGATTGGGATTTTTGTTTTCCCGCGGAGCCAAGATGATTTTTTTCTTTTTTTTTGTGCATGCGTGTAGAAAGTTGTAAAATGTCAAATTAATGGTTTTTAATATATATTAAAATTTTTAAAAAGCTTGGAATTTTTTCCCAGATTTTTTGCTGTGGTAGGAATTTTTTTGTTTCTGTCGGTGTTCGGTTGTTTTTTGGGAATTTTTTTTTGGTTGTTTTATTTTATTTTATTTTATTTTATTTTTTTCATAGAGGAACTAAAATTGTACAATTTTTTTAAAATAAAATAAACCTGGTTTGATTTTTTTTTTCCCCTGAAAATTTATTCTGGGTCCAGGGGGGCTGTGGGGCCAAAAGTTTGGGGATTGTCGGGTCAAGGATTTGGGATTTATGGGGTTAAAAGTTTGGGGTTTGTGGAGTCAAAGATTTGGGGGTTGTGGGGTCAAGGATTTGGGATTTTTTGGGCCAAGGATTTGGGATTTATGGGGTAGAATTTGGAGTTTTTTGGGTCAAGGATTTGGGATTTATGGGATTTAAGGGATTTGGGATCTTTGCCAATAAATTTTAGGGATCTGTGGGGCCAAAATTTTGCCATCTACGGGGTCAAAAAAACCGAATTTTTGGGGCTGAGGATTTGGGGTCAATGGCGAACCCCCAAACTTCTCCCCTGCACCCCAAATCTCCCAGAACCACCCCAAAACACGTGGGGAAAAAACGTCTGAGCGGGCTGCAAGAGTTCCAAGGATTTTGGGGATAAAATCCCAAAGATTTAGGGAATAAAATCCTGAAGGTTTTTGGGATGAAATCCCGAAGATTTTGGGGATAAAATCCCGAGGATTTTTGGGATAGAATCCCAAAGATTTTGGGTATAAAATCCCGAGGGTTTTTGGGATAAAATCCAGAGGGTTTTTGGGATAAATTCCAAAGATTTTTGGGATAAAATCCGGCTTTGTTTTGCTGGATCCTCAGGAGCCACCTGGGAGCGAATCCGGCTGGGGAGGAAGAAAAATCGGGAGTTGGGAGAGGCTGGAATTGTTCATTTGTCCCTGGAATTCCCATTTCCCCAAGATTTCCCCATTTTCCCCAAGAATTCCCCATTTTCCCCAAGAATTCCACATTTCCCCCAAGAATTCTCATTAAACCAAGAATTCCCATTTTTCCCTGAATTTCGTTGGAATCCCCATTTTCCCAGGATTTTCTTTTATCCCAGGATTTCCCATTTTCCCCAAGAATTCCCCATTTTCCCCAACAATCCCCATTTTCCCCAAGAATTCCCATTTTTCCCAGAATTCCCATTTTTCCTGGAATACCGTATCCGAGTGTCCGAATGAGGTCTCGCTGACCTCCGGGCCCGGGGGCGTCTTGGGATCCTTCTCTTCCCTCTGGAAAAAAGGTGGGAATTCCATGGAACAGCCGGGATATTTCAATATAATATTCTCTATTAATTTATATATTAACTATATAATATAGTATTTTATATAATACATTAATTATATAATATATATGTTATAAAATATATTTTATAAAATATAAAATATAAAATGTAAAATATAAAATATGATATATAATATAGAACTATACTATATTTTATATATTATATATTAATTATAATATATTAATTATATAGTATGTTAATTATATTATATGTTGATTTTATAATATATTAATTTATTATATATATTATATGAAATATATATATATATATATAATTTTTTAGAATTAAATTAAAATTGAGAATAATTTCTGTGTAGCCAAGTTTAAGTTCAGCATTGCTCAGCTAAATTATTTTAAGTTTTAATTTAAGTTTAGGCTCTGATAAGCTTAAGTTGCTTTTAAGTTGAAGATTTATAAAGTTTAATTAATAATAACTTTGTATCTTCATAATTTAAAGTTTTATTCCATATAAGTTTTAAAATAAAAATTAAAAGCTTTTAGACCCGGCTTTGAGCCTTTCCCAATCCCCAAAGTTTTCCCAGGCTCACGTGTAGGGTTGGGATTTTTGGGCTCGGGATTTTTGGGGTGGGCTCGTGGATGTGGGGCTGGACCAGAGCTCCCAAATCTGCAAGGGAAGGGTTGGGGTTAATCTCCCAATAAAATAAAATATCAAATATCCTCGTGGAATTAAAATAGCCTAATAAAATAAAAAAAAAATAAAAGAAAATATCCCAGAAGAATCAAAATATCCCAGTAAAGTAAAATACCCTAATAAAAAAAATCCCAATAAAATAAAATCCCCCAATTAAATAATACCCCAATAAAATAAAATCCCCCTAATTAAAAAAAACCCCATTAAAATAAAATACTCCAATAAAAAATAAAGCCAATAAAATAAAATCCTCAATTAAAAATACCCCAATAAGATAAAATCCCCAAATTAAAAAAATACCCTAATAAAATAAAATCCCCCAATTAAAAAATAAACCAAATAAAATAAATTATCCCAATAAAGTAAAATACCTCAATAAAAAAATCTTAATAAAATAAAATACTCCAATTAAAAAACACCCCAATAGAATAAAAAGCCCCAATTAAAAAATAAACCAAATAAAATAAAATAAAATGAAACCCCCCAACTAAAAACACTCCAATAAAATAAAATACCCCAATTAAAAAATAAACCCAGTAAAATAAAATATCCCAATAAAATAAAATACCTCACTAAAAAAACCCCACTATAATAAAATCCCTCAATAAAAAAATCCTGAATAAAATAAAATCCCCCAATAAAAATTTCCTTAATAAAATGAAATCCCCCAATAAAAAATACCAATATAATAAAATCCCCCAATAAAAAATAAACCCAGTAAAATAAAATATCCCAATAAAATAAAATATCAAAGAAAATATCCCATTAAAATCTAAGTATCCCAATAAAATATAATATCCCAATAAAAAAATCCCAACAAAATAAAATGCCCCAATAAATAAATAACCTATTAAAATAAAATCCCCCAATTAAAAAATAAACCAAATAAAATAAAATACCTCAATTAAAAACCCCAATAAAATAAAATCCCTCAATAAAAAATAAACTAAATAAAATAAAATAAAATTCCCCAATAAAATTAAATTCCCCAATTAAAAAAAATCCCAAATAAAAGAAAATTCTTCCATTAAAAAAATCCTGAATAAAATAAAATTCCTCAATTAAAATTTCCCGAATAAAACAAAATCCCCCAATAAAATAAAATCCCCCAATAAAAAATACCCCAATAAAATAAAATACCCCAACTGAAAAATAAACCAAATAAAATTAAACAAACCCAACAAAATCCCCAATTAAAAAATAACCCAATAAAATAAAATCCCCCGATTAAAAAATCCCCCAATAAATTCAAATCCCCCATCAGCCCCACCCATCCCAGTAAAACCAGTTTGGCCCAGTAACCCCGCAGGTCTCACCTGAGGAGTCGCTGCCGCTCGTGACCACATCCCGAATCCCTGGGATCAGAACAGACCCAAAACTTGAATTTTTCACCCCAAAACCCCCCTGAAAAACCCCAAAACCCCCCAAATTTGTGAGAATTTGGGGATGGAGGTGACCCCAAAAGAGGCAGATTTGGGGTCAGGTGGGAAATTTGAGGTGAATTTTCCACCCACCCCAAAAATCCCCTCTGGAAAACCCCAAAATGGAGCTGCTGAGACAAAAAAAAACCCAAAACCCCAAAATTTGTGGGAATTTGGGGCCAGAGGTGACCCCAAAAGAGGCGGATTTGGGGTCAGGTGGGAAATTTGGGGTGAATTTGGGGGATTTTGGGGTCTGACCTGAGCAAGGGGAGTCCCTTCACCCTGAGATTTTTTGGGGGATGGGGATTGCCCCAGTCACCCCAAAAAGTGGCGTTTTGGGGTGGGAACTTCTGGAGGTTTTGGGGTTTCAGTTTCTGGATCTTTTGGGGTTGTGGTTTCTGGATACTTCAGGGTCCTGGATCTTTTGGGGTTGAGGTTTTGGGGTTGCAGCTTCTGGATATTTGGGGATTGGGACTTCTGGACCTTTTGGAGTTGACATTTCTGGAGGTTTTGGGACCACCTCAGGATCTTTTGGGGTCGTGGCCCCTGGATCTTTTGGGGTTGCAGTTTCTGGATTTTTGGGGTTGCGGTTTCTGGATGTTTTGGGGTCGTGGCCTCTGGATATTTTGGGGCATTTCTGATTATTTTGGGGTTGTGACCTCTGGATATTTTGGGGTCACAGTTCCTGGAGGTTTTGGGGTTGAGACCTCTGGAGGTTTTGGGGCATTTCTGATTATTTTGGGGTTGTAAATTTGGCATATTTTGGGGTTGAGACCTCTGGAGGTTTTGGGGCATTTCTGATTATTTTGGGGTTGTAAATTTGGCATATTTTGGGGTTGAGACCTCTGGAGGTTTTGGGACATTTCTGATTATTTTGGGGTCACACTTCGTGGATATTTTGGGGCGGTGACCTCTGAATCTTTTGGGGCATTTCTGATGATTTTGGGGTGGTGACCTCTGGATGTTTTGGGGTCACAGTTTCTGGATATTTGGGGGTTGTGACCTCTGGACCTTTTGGGACATTTCTGATTATTTTGGGGTTGTGACCTCTGGATCTTTTGGGGTTTTGGGGCTGCTGGGATCAGGGTCTGACCTTTGTCCTTGGTCCTGTGGTAGGTGACAAAGAGCACGAGCAGCGCCAGCACCACGAAGATGACGGGGGACCAGTACCGGGCTGGGACACCCGAGGAAGTTCCTGTGGGGACAGAGGGACTTGGGGACATCCCAGGGTGGTGGCAGGTCCCCTAGAGATGGTGGCAGGTCCCCCAGGAGGGTGACAGCTCCTCCAGAGTGGTGGCACATCCCCCAGGGTGGTGGCATGCCCCCCAAGAGGGTGACAAATCCCCCAGGATGGTGACAGGTCCTCCAGAGTGGTGGCACATCCCTCAAGATGGTGACGGGTCCCTCAAGATGGTGGCATGTGCCCAGGATGGTGGCACATCCTCCAAGAGGGTGACAGGTCCCCAGGATGGGGATGTCCCTCATGATGGTGACAAATCCCCCCTGGGACGGTGCCACCTCCCCATGGTGGTGACAAATTCAGGATGGTGACAGGTCCCCAAGATGGCGGCAGGTGCCCCAGAGTGGTGGAACCTCCTCATTACGGTGACAAATCCCCCCTGGCATGGTGTCACCTCCCCACAATGGTGACAAATCCAGGATGGTGACAGGTACCCAAGATGGCGGCAGGTTCCCCAGAGTGGTGTCACCTCCTCACAATGGTGACAAATCCAGGAGGGTGACAGTAGGGTGGTGGCACCTCTCTCAAGAGGGTGACACACACCCCAAAGTGGTGGCATGTCCCTCAAGATGGTGGCAGGTCCCCTGAGATGGTGCCACCTCCTCATTATGGTGACAAATCCCCCCTGGGATGGTGCCACCTCCCCATGATGGTGACAAATCCAGGAGGGTGACATGTCCCCAAGGTGGTGGCACCTCCCTCAGAGTGGTGGCACCTCCTCATTACGGTGACAAATCCCCCCTGGCATGGTGTCACCTCCCCATGGTGGTGACAAATCCAGGATGGTGACAGGTACCCAAGATGGCAGCAGGTCCCCCCAGAGTGGTGCCACCTCCCCACAATGGTGACAAATCCCCCCAGGATGGTGCCACCTCCCCATGATGGTGACAAATCCAGGACAGTGACAGGTACCCAAGATGGCGGCAGGTTCCCCAGAGTGGTGTCACCTCCTCACAATGGTGACAAATCCCCCCAGGATGGTGCCATCTCCCCATGATGGTGACAAATCCAAGATGGTGACAGGTACCCAAAATGGCGACAGGTTCCCCAGAGTGGTGTCACCTCCTCACAATGGTGACAAATCCAGGAGGGTGACAGTAGGGTGGTGGCACCTCTCTCAAGAGGGTGACACACACCCCAAAGTGGTGGCATGTCCCTCAAGATGGTGGCAGGTCCCCTGAGATGGTGCCACCTCCCCATGATGGTGACAAATCCAGGAGGGTGACATGTCCCCAAGGTGGTGGCACCTCCCTCAGAGTGGTGGCACATCCTCCAGGAGGGTGACAGGTCCCCAGGGTGGCGGCAGGTCCCCAGGGTGGTGTCACCTCCTCATTATGGTGACAAATTCCCCCTGGGACAGTGCCACCTCCTCAAGACGGTGACAAATCCCCTCTGGATGGTGCCACCTCCCCGTGAGGGTGACAAACTCAAGTCCCTGCCTTCCCACAGAACTCACGGGTTCGATTCTCTGCCGTTGTCACTGCTGGTGTCACCACTGTTGTCACCACTGGTGTCACTGCCGGTGTCACCTCCGTTGTCACCGCTGGTGTCACCGCTGGGTCCCCGCTCCAAGGAGGGCTCGATGTCACCGTGTCCCCATCCTCAGTGGCCGTGCTGGGGTGTCCTGGTGGCTCCGATGGCTCCGGTGGCTCCAGTGTCCCCTCCACAGTGACCATGGGGACATTTTCCATCCCCAGCTCCTCCTCTTGGAAGCCAAGAGCTGGGAATGGAAATCTGATGAATTTTTTAAGGATTTTTAGGGATTTTTAGGGATTTTTAGGGATTTTTAGGGATTTTTGATTGATTTTAATGGATCTTGATGGATTTTTATGAATTCTGATGGATTTTTAATGGATTTTAAATGAATTTTTAATGGATTTTAATGGATCTATTGGAATTTTTATGATTTTTTAAAATGGATTTTCAGTGGATTTTAATAGATGAATTTTAGTGGATTTTAATAGATGAATTTTAGTGGATTTTAATCGATCTTTATGGATTTTTATGAATATCCCACAATATCCCCAAATACTCCACAACATCCCCAAATATCCCAAAATATCACGAAATATCCCACAATATCCTCAAATATCCCAAAAAATCCAAAGAAATCCCCAAATATCCCCAAAATATCCCCCAAAACATTCCACCATATCCCAAAATATCCCCAAATATCCTACAATATCCCACAATATCCCCCCCAAATCCCAAATATCCCAAAATATCCCACAATATCCCACAATATCAACAAATATCCCACAACACACATCCTCAAAATATCCCCAAACGTCCCCAAAATATTCCACGATATCCCAAAATATCCCAAAATATCCCACAATACCTTCCCAAAACACAAAAAAATTACAAAATAATCCAAAAACATCCCACAATATCCCAAAAATCAAAAAAAATCCCCCAAAATCCCCCCAAATCCCAAACCAGGCCGAACAAAAGCCGGGCTCAACCCCAAAGCCAAGTTTAACCACCAGGAAAAGCCTCAAAGGGCCTGCCCCGAGCTGCACCCGCCGCTTTCGGCCCCTTCCTCCTCCTCCTCCTCTTCTTCCTCCTCCTCCTCCTCCTCCTCCTCTTCCTCCTCCTCATCCTCCCACCCCGAGGTGCCCCCGGCCCCACTCACCAGCCCCGGAGCAGAGCAGGGCCAGGCAGAGCCCCCCAAAGCCCCCAGGCCCCATGGCCGCCCCAGCCCGGCCCCTCCTGGAGCTCCGTCTTCCCTTCCTTCCCTTTTTCGGGTGATGGCGGTGAGCAAAGGTGGTGAAATCAGGGGAGGGACGGGTGAAAGTCACCCCTGAGGGCGGTTCCGCACCCCAGGGTTTCGTTTTTTCACCCCTTGGAATGATTTTTCAACCCCACGGAATTATTTTTCCACCCCATGGAATAATTTCTCCATCCCATGGATCTGTTTCTCCACCCCATGGATCTGTTTCTCCACCTCATGGAATTATTTTTCCACCCCATGAATTATTTTTCCACACCATGGATCATTTCTCCACACTACGGATCATTTCTCCATCCCATGGATAAATCCCATGGATTCATTTCTCCATCCCATGGATCTGTTTCTCCATCCCATGAATTATTTTTCCACCCCATGGATTCATTTCTCCACCCCACGGAATTATTTTTCCTCCCCATGGATTCATTTCTCCACCCCACGGAATTATTTTTCCTCCCCATGGATTCATTTCTCCACCCCACGGAATTATTTTTCCTCCCCATGGATTAGTTTCCTCATCCCATGGATTCATTTCTCCATGCCATGGATTTGTATCTCCATACCATGGATCATTTCTCTATCCCATGGATCTGTTTCTCCACTCCATGAATTATTTCTCCACCCTATGGATAAATCCTACGGATCTGTTTCTCCATCCCATGGAGCCATTTCTTCACCCCACGGAATTATTTTTCCTCCCCATGGATTCGTTTCCCCATCCCATGGATTAATTTCTCCATCCCATGGATCTATATGTCTATGTCATGGATCATTTCTCCACCCCATGGATTTGTTTCTCCACCCCATGGAATTATTTTTCCACCCCATGGAGCTGTTTCTCCACCCCATGGATTATTTCTCCACCCCATGAATTATTTTTCCACACTATGGATCATTTCTCCATCCCATGGATAAATCCCATGGATTCATTTCTCCATCCCATGGATCTGTTCCTCCATCCCATGAATTATTTCTCCACCCTGTGGATTCGTTTTGCCATCCCATGAATTATTTCTTCACCCTATGGATTTGTTTCTCCATCCCCTGGATTCATTTCTACACCCCACAGAATCATTTCTCCATCCCCTGGATTCATTTCTCCACCCCACAAAATCATTTCTCCATCCCCTGGATTCATTTCTCCATCCCACGGGATCATTTTTCCATCCCATGGATAAATCCCATGGAGCCATTTCTCCACCCCATGGAATTATTTTTCCACCCCATGGAATTATTTTTCCACCCTATGGAGCTGTTTCTCCATCCCATGGATCATTTCTCCACCCCATGGATTCATTTCTCCCCCCCATGGATTTGTTTCTCCACCCCATGGAATTATTTTTCCACACCATGGAGCCATTTCACCATCCCATGAATTATTTCTCCATCCCACAGATAAATACCAAGGAATTAATTCTCCACCCCATGGATTATTTCTCCACCCCATGAATTATTTTTCCACACTATGGATCATTTCTCCATCCCATGGATAAATCCCCATGGATTTGTTTCTCCATCCCATGGAGCTGTTTCCCCATCCCATGAATTATTTTTCCACCCCGTGGATTCGTTTTGCCATCCCATGAGTTATTTCTTCACCCTATGGATTTGTTTCTCCATCCCCTGGATTCATTTCTCCACCCCACAGAATCATTTCTCCATCCCCTGGATTCATTTCTCCACCCCACAAAATCATTTCTCCATCCCCTGGATTCATTTCTCCATCCCACGGGATCATTTTTCCATCCCATGGATAAATCCCATGGAGCCATTTCTCCACCCCATGGAATTATTTTTCCACCCCATGGAATTATTTTTCCACCCTATGGAGCTGTTTCTCCATCCCATGGATCATTTCTCCACCCCATGGATTCATTTCTCCCCCCCATGGATTTGTTTCTCCACCCCATGGAATTATTTTTCCACACCATGGACTTGTTTCACCATCCCATGAATTATTTCTCCATCCCACAGATAAATACCAAGGAATTAATTCTCCACCCCATGGATTATTTCTCCACCCCATGGATTATTTCTCCACCCCATGGATTATTTCTCCACCCCATGGATTATTTCTCCACCCCATGAATTATTTTTCCACACTATGGATCATTTCTCCATCCCATGGATAAATCCCCATGGATTTGTTTCTCCACCCCATGGAGCTGTTTCTCCACCCCATGGATAAATCCTATGGATCTGTTTCTCCATCCCATGGAGCCATTTCTTCATCCCATGGAATTTTTTCTCCACCCCATGGATCATTTCTTCATCCCATGAATTATTTTTCCACACCATGGATCATTTCTCCACACTATGGGATCATTTTTCCATCCCATGGATAAATCCCATGGATCATTTCTCTATCCCACGGATTCATTTCTTCACCGCATGGAATCATTTTTCCACCCCACTGAATTATTTCTCCACCCCATGGATTCAGTTCTTCATTCCATGGATCTTATGATCTTGCAAATAGATAAAATATTTTGGAGAAATAAAACCATGAAAGATGGATTGTACCAAACCCACGTGGGGAATTTAAATAAATAATATAATACAAAAAAAAAATTAATAAATGATGGATTTAGAAACAACACCAGCATTATATTACAAAAACTGACTGCCCATATATTAGGGTAATTATAATTATAATATTATAATAATCTAATATATATAATATTGTATACAATAATGTTATATATATTAGATTATATATAATATTATAATATATATTGCAATCATATAATATTAACGTACTATATCCTAATTATAATTAAGATATAGCTTTGCCTTTTTACATTTTTCTAACAGACTTTTCTTATAGATTGCAATGAACTTCAGAATGAAACTGAAAATAGTAAAAAATCTGCTAAAATAGAGTCTGTGGGACAAAAAAAGGATTTTTCCTTCTGGGATTCCCAAATTCCTGCTGGGAACCCCAAATTCCTGCCAGGATCCTGCCCAGCTCCAGCAGCGCGGCGCAAAATCAAAACCCCACATCCAAACCCACCAAAATCGCTTCTCCGTGTCCCGTTTTCCCTTGGAGTTACCCCAAAATCCCAAATCATCCCAAAAAAGAGGCAAAAAAGGAGGTTTTTTGAGGGGGGGAGGTGCAGGAAAATGCGGAAAGCGCTGGAGGTGGGGGATGGGAGCAGGTGCAAAACCACAACGGCAAAGTTGTTTTGGGGGAAGATCTTTGTGGTTCCTTATTTCGACTTCCTGGGGTTATTTCTGGGTTTTTTTCGGTGAGGAGCTGAGAAGTTTTGCAAGGTTCGAAATTGGAGCAGAAGAGCAGAAAAGAAAGCAAAAAAAAAAAAAATCGCTTACAGAAAATTATTTATGAAATATTATTTAAAAATATCATTTACAAAATATCATTTACAAAAACTCGAAGAAAACATTTGAAGGCAATTTCCGTTACAGAAACAGGATTTTGACGCAAAAAAAAAAAAAAAAATCAGAATTCCTGAGAGAATTAACAAATATCAGGTTCTCTGCAGCAAAAAAAGGTGCTGGGTTGGAGCCCCTCATCCCTGGAGGTGTCTGAAGAACCTGCTGGACATTGGTTTGGGTGACCAGGATTGGAGCTGATGGTCCT
The DNA here is from genome assembly GCA_021534815.1 of Acrocephalus arundinaceus. Taxonomy (NCBI): domain Eukaryota; kingdom Metazoa; phylum Chordata; class Aves; order Passeriformes; family Sylviidae; genus Acrocephalus; species Acrocephalus arundinaceus. Next base: position 52,835 of record JAJEOU010003003.1, read on the forward strand.
GGAGGGCTTTAAAACAGGTCCACGTTCTTCTAAACTGGGTCCAGATCTTCTAAACCGGGTCCAGATCTTCTAAATCAGGTCCAGATCTTCCAAACCAGGTCCAGGAACTTCTAAACCAGGTCCACATCTTCGAAACTGGGTCCAGGCTCTTCTAAACTGGGTCCAAACTCTTTAAAACAACCCCAGGTTCTTCTAAACCAGGTCCAGATCTTTAAAATAATTTCCAGGTTCTTCTAAACCAGGTCCAAATTCTTTAAAACAACTCCAGGTTCTTCTAAATGATTTCCAGGTCCTTCAAACCAGCTCCAAGTTCTACTAAACCAGCTCCAGATTCTTTAGAACAGCTCCAGGCACTTCCAAACCAGGTCCAGATCTTTTAAATAATTTCCATGTCCGGTCCTTTAAACCAGGTCCAGATTCTTTAAAACAGCTCCAGACCTTTAAACCCCTTCCAAGTTCTTTAAATCAGTTCCAGGACATTGTAAACCAGCTTTTTTTTTTTTTTTTTCCTTTTTTTTTTTTAACAGTTTCAGTTCATTGTGGAGTAATTATCTTTTTTTGTTTGTTTGTTTTTGCTTTTTGTGGGGATTTTTTTTTTAATTTTTTTTTTATCAGTTCCAGGTAATTCTAGACCAAATCTAGTTTTTAAAGTCAGGTCCAGGTCATCCTTGACCAGTTCTAGATCCTTTAAATCAGCTCCAGGTCCTTTAAACCAGCTCCAGGTCCTTCTAGACGAGCTCCAGGCCGGTCGCGTAGGCATTTTCCTCCTCCCCGTCACCCACCTGTGAGGACAAAGGGACAAAAGCTCAGTTTGGGATGGTGGGAGCTGATCCCAACCCTCGGAGAGAGATCCAGGGATTTGTCTGGATTTGTTTCAGGGCTCTGGATCCATGGTTTTGGTTTAAGGTTTTGGATCCATGGTTTCATTTTGAGGCTCTGGATCCATGGATTTGTTTCAGGGCTCTGGATCCATGGATTTGTTGTGAGGTTCTGGATTTGTTTTAGGGTTTTGGTTCCATGGATTTGTTTCAGGGTTTGGGATCTATGGATTTGTTTTAGGGCTCTGGATCCATGGATTTGTTTCAGGGCTCTGGATCCATGGATTTATTTTAGGGCTCTGGACCCCTCCATCCCGTCCCAACCCTGTCCCCCACCCCGGGGTGCCCCATCTCACCTTCTCGGGCCGCTTGACCAGGGAATAAATGGTGGTGGAGGATTCCCCCTCCGTCGGTTTGGCTTTAATTCCATTAGGGATGCGCTGAGGGGGCAAAAAAAAAGGATTTTGGGAATGTTTTAGGGGCTCAGTGTCTAAAAAAATATCCCAAATCCAGAGATCCCTCAAAGATCCTCAACCCAAGGCCAGCTTGGATCATCCTGGGATCATGGGAAGGGTCTCTGCCCGTGGAATAATTTTAACCCCCCAAAAATCCCATTTTTCATTGCTCCTTCCCTTTGAGAAGAGAAAACAAGATTTTTTGGGGTGGGGCAGGGAGTTTTGGGTGAGTTCTGGCGCCTCCCACTTGGAATTCCCCAAAAAAGGCAGCAGGGATTGTCCAGCTGCCCCCGGGGTGTCCCCAGGGTGTCCCCAGGGTGTCCCCAAGCCCGGAGTCACCTGCTGGGAATGGCCAACCTCGGCGTACACGGTCGTGTTCTCGGCTGTGGCCGCTGCAAGGAGGGGGGAAAAAAGTGGGAATTTGGGGATTTGGGATGCAGGTCGAGGCATGGAGACAATCCCAACCTCAGGAGTTCAGATTTGGGGAAAATCTTGACCCCAAAACCCCCTGGGAGCTGCTGGAGGTGGGAATTGCTCCTCATCCCTCCCTCCCTAGGTGCTGTGGGATTGGGATGAATTTCCAGCACCAAGGACAGGGAAAATCCGCTTTCTTTTTTTTTTTTTTTAAATTTAAATCTCAAATTCCCGGCTGATTTTGGAGGAAAAAATCCATTTATTTCTCCTTCATCACTCATGGAACAGAGTGGGGAGAAAGGGGGATTTAAATCCTTTAAAATCCCATTTTTTGGGGGGGTCTAAATTTTCATTGGAATTCCCTGGGTGACCAAGGCAGGATTGGGCACAGCTTGAACTTGGTGATCCCGGAGGAATTTTTCCAACCTCAAGGGATTCTGGAATTCTTGGCTGGAATTCCAGACTCAGGACTAACTCAGAATCACCGAATTGAATTCCTGGCCTTTCCCCCAAAAATCTCTCTTGCCAGCTTTTATTTTTTCCCCAAATGCCCTCTTTTTTTCATGATCTCGGTTTGGTGTTCTGGGATGAAATTTTCCAGAAAAAAAAAAAAAAATTGGGGAGAAATGGGGGGAATTCAGGAATTTGGGATCATCCCCTGGGATCTGCCACTTCAGCCAGGACAGAAGAGTTGGGGTCCTTCAGCTCCCATCCCAAACCACAGAACTGGGAATGATTCCCTGATCCTAAATGTGATTCCCTAGCTATTCCCACCAGGAAAAAGGACCAGGAACCGCCCCGAAATCCCACCTGTGTCCGTAGGATTGGGTTTGGAGAGACGGACTTTCTGCAGGCCTGGGGGAGAGGGGACAGAATGAGGAGAAACCCCAAATCTGCCCCAAATTCACCCCAAACTCGCCCCAGGTCAGCCCCAAATCCACTCAAATCAGCTCCAAATCCACACAAAATCCACCCCAAATCCACCCCAAATCATCCCCAAATCAGCCCCAAATCCTCCCCAAATTCATCCCAAATCTGCCCCATCCTGGCTCTGTCCCCTCTCCCAGGTCCCACCTCCTTCCCAGGGCTCCAGGGACGGTTTTCCACTCTCACCTCTGGATTTGCAGAAGAACACCAGGGAAACCAACAAAAGCACCGCGACTCCAATCCCCACTGCGACTCCAATTCCAACCGACTTGCCTGAGAGGGCGCCTGGAAAAAGATCCAGTGGCAGCATCCTAAAATCAATCCTGCTCTTCCAGAGGGAATTTGGCCTCCAATCCCTCCCTGATCCCTCGTTCCAGGAGAACTCAACCCAAGCCAGGGCAGAGGCGGCGCCAGAAGCAGCGGCTTGGCGGAAGCAGCGGTGGGAGGATCCAAGAATCCCAAAATCCCCAAATCCCCCAATCCCAAAATTCCAGAATCTCAAAATCCCTAAAATCCCCCACAGTTTTTGGGTTGGAAATGAACTCCTCCAGACGAGGATGAGCGGCTTGGCGGGAAGCAGCGGCGGGAGAATCTCAAAATCCCCCCAAACATCTCCAAATCCCATAATCCCCCAAATCCCCCAGTTTTTGGGTGGGAATGGAACTCTGGAGATCTCCTAGCATTGCCAGGGTTGCGTCACCCAAATCAGGGGACAAGGAGACACAGCCAGGTGTGTTGAGGATGGCTCCCTTGGGAAGAGGTTCTCAACTGAAGGTGGAACCTCTCAGGGTTGGGTTTGTGACCACCACTGCTTGCCCTGTCCCTGGGAGCTCCGGGAAGTCCTGGAACATTCCCTGGGAAGACCAGACATGGAAAAGCTGCTCCAGACACTTGGGGACACTCAGGCACACTTGGGGACACCTGGGGACACCTGGAGACACTCGGGGACACTTGGGGACACTCAGGGACACCCAGGTGCACAGCTGGACATGGACAGGGGGTGGCAGCTCACCAGGGAGGCCGGGAGGGTGCGTGAAGTTTTCTGGCGAGGGGAGAGAACAGGGACAGGGGTCAGAGCGTGGGATCAGCCTGGCCCCAAATTCCCACTTTTACCTGGTGCTCAGGGGTCAGGAATCAGCTCATCCCAACCTCAACATTCCCATCCCATTCCAACCCCAAATCCAAATCTTTTCCTGCCTCTCAGGGGAGTGGGATCAGCCCATCCTAACCCAAAAATTCCCATCCCATCTCATTCCATCCCCAAATCCCATATTTTCCTGGCTCTCAGGGATGCGGGATCAGCTCATCCCAACCCCAACTTTGCCGTGGTTCTCAAGGGAGCAGGATCAGGTCATCCCAACCTCAACATTCCCATCCCATCGCCAGATCCCATCCTAAAATCCCAAACTTTTCCTGGTTCTCAGGGAACTGGGGTCAGCCCATCTCAACCTCAATATTCCCATCCCATGTCACCCCATCTCATCTCATCCCAACCCCAAATTCCCACGTTTTCCTGTTTCTCAGGGGAGCGGGATCAGCCCATCCCAACCCAAATGTTTCCCTGGCTCTCAGGGCACCGGGATCATCCCACCCCACCTTTCCCCTCCACCTGTCCCCAGCTCTCACCTGAGCAGAGCACCCCGGGGGTGGTGACGGTGACGTTCCTGCTGCTGACAGCGTTCCGTGCTGTGCACGTCACCGGCTCCGGCTCATCCAGGGATGATTTATTCACTACAAGCAGAACCCCAGATCCCTCATCCCACGGCTGATCCCATTTTCTCCAGATGTAGGAGACATTCCCAAAATCGGCATCAGGCACGGAGCAGCGCAGGGAGAAGCTGCAGCTCCCGTCCGAGCAGTTCTGGGCCTCACAGGTCACCCTGAGCTCTGCCAGCTCCTCTGGGGGCACAAGGAGGGTCAGAAAATTCTATTTTTTTTTTAGTGTAGAACCCCCCAAAAAGAACACTAAAAGCACCTACTGTACACGAGGAGGATGAAGGTGGATGTTTTTTCCCCAATGGTTACAGAGTAGGTCCCGGCATCCTCCATGCTCAGCTGGGAGATGCTGAGTGCGCGGCCCCTCTCAGAGACAGTGAAACGAGTTTTGAATTTGTCTTGAAATAAGGGTTGAGAAGGATCTTTCAGTGGCACAGTCACTACAGGAATGGACCCAAAATTCCAGAATGCTGCATCTGCATCTGTAGTTGTGTTGAGGCTGCGTAAGGTCACAGACCTGCCCACGGCCCCGATCACCTCTATGGTGTCGCCAGCGCTGGCTGGGGAGAGAAAGTGGGGAGAGAACACGGGATGAGGGTGGGATGAGGGCGGGATGACGTTGGAGTGAGAGTGGAGTGAACGTAGGATAAGGATGGGCTCAAGGCGGAATGGAGGTGAGATGAAGGTTGGTTGGAGGCGGGATGAAGGTGGGATGAAGGTGAGATGAATGTTGGATCAACATGGGATCAACGTGGGATCAATGTGGGATGAAGAGATGAAGGTAGGCTGAAGAGGGGATGAAAAGGTGGGATGAAGAAGACACGAAAGTTGGATCAAGATGTCAAGAAAAGATAGGATGAAGGTGGGATCAAGGCGGAACGAAGGTGGGATCAAGGTGGAATGAGATGGGATCAAGGTGAGATTGAGGTGGCATCAAGGTGGAGTGAAAAGATGGGATCAAGGTGGGATGAAGATGGGACGAAGGTGGGCTCAAGGCAGCTCAAGGCAGGATGAAGTTGCTGAACCCAGAGGACGAAGCCCAGCAGGGCTGGGGGTGTCTGACGGCTCATGGGGGGGCTCATGGGAGGGTCCCGGGGAGAAGGAAGAACACGAGGCCACACCCAGGCCGAGCCCCCAGAGTGTGGAGGAGAACTGAAAAGGGAAGGGAATGGGGAACCGGGAGCTGGGGACAGGAAGGACAGGAGGGGTCACTGTGAGTGACCTGAGCAGGAGAGGGAGTGCCAGCTGCTCCTCAGAGGAGACTCATGGAATCATGGAAATCATTTGGAGACTCCAAATCCTCTCATCCTGCTCTCCTGAAATCCCCAACACGCTCCATCACCCCTGGGTGCTCCCAGTCCTCTCCAGCCTGACCTTGGACACTGCCACATCTTCTCCAGGCTGACCATTCCCTGTGTTTGTCCCTGTCCCAACCCCGGGGTGTCCTCTGGACTGGCTCCATCATTTCCGTGACCTTCCTGTGGTGGGGGCACCAGGCCTGGTGGGATCTCACCATTCCAGGTGGATCTTGAAATTTCAGGTGAAATCTTGTAATTTCAGGTGGATTCTCACCCATTCCAAGTGGACTCTCACCATTCCAGGTGGGATCTCACCATTCCAGTGATGAAAACCCTCCCCCACTCCTCTGGATGCAGCCCAGGACAAGCTCCAGGATCCCTCTGGATCCCTCCCTTCCATCCCATGACCACACCATGACTTTGTGTCACCAATCCAAGGAGGAAGGAGCCGCTTTCAGTATTTTGGCAACTTCCCATTTCCAAAAAAATTCATGTCACCAGTCTAGACTGGAATGGAGTTCTTCTTCCATTACTGTAACAGGGAACTGATCCTGGCTCAGCCCTGAGATCAGGCTCGGAATTTCAGCCTCAGGCACAGCAGGGACACAGACAATGGAGACTCTCTGAGCAGAGGGAAGGAAAAAGCTGCTGGGGAAGATAAACTTCCAGAAAAAATTGCTGAATAACAAAGCCACCAGCTGTCTGATCTGATAAACGCCCTGAGAGGAAGGGCTGGGGCTGAACCTTGCCCAATTTCCCTCTTTTCGGCCAAAAAACACCCCAAGATGACGTGAAAGAGGAGCAGGAGCTGAATGTGGAGCAGGATGTCTGGAGAACATCTGGGGCAGAGGCTGCACCAGAGCTGGACCTGGTCACTCTTTTCTAGAGGGTTCCCATGGCCAGGGCAGAGCCTGGGGCATCTTTCCCCTTGGTTGCCCCATGGCTCTCCCTGGTTGCCTCATGTTTCTCCCTGGTTGCCCCATGGGCAACCAAAATGGGGTTCCTCCCATCTCTGGGGGGTTGCCCCAATCCCCCACCCTGCTGAAGCCGACCTCACAAGTCCCTGCTCTCCTGGGGGTCCCTAAAACCACCCCAAACCCACAGTGGCTCCTTCCTGTCCACTGCCGAGGGCTGCCAGAGCTGCTCCCACACATCCCCGCTCTCCCCTGACACTAAAAACCCCAAATCCACCCCAAAATCTCAGTCTGAGGGACGAGGAGCACCCAGCACTTACCAGTTTGACAGAGGAACATGAGAATGGTGAGAAGTGGAATCCAAAACTCCTCCATGGGTGCCTGGAGCATGGAGAGGATTTGGGGCACTGAGCACCCAAAAACGATCGTGACAAAAGAGGAAGGGCAAGGAAAAAGCTCCTGGGTGGCTGCTCATGGTGCGGGTGGAGCTTTGGGTGTGGTTTGTGACAATGGTAACATAAAGGGGGGGGCAGCTCACACTCAGAATGGAAATATGTTGTGTGAAGAAAAAAAAAAATTACTGTTCCGACCAAAGACGAGGGTTGTAGTGGGGAGCAAAGGTGTCACCGTGGGCACGTGTGACAAATGACTCAGGTGCTCTTTGGGGGCCAGTCTTATCCTGGGGAGAGCGTTATCCCACCGAATGTCACTGTATCCCAGAGAATGTCGCGGTATCCCAGACAGTGTCACAATATCCCAGAGAATGTTGCGATATCCCACAGAATGTTGTGATATCCCAGAGAATGTCGCGGTGTCCCAGAGAATGTCACAATTCAGGAATTGGTGGGCATGGATTGGGATCTCCAGGGAATCATCATGGAATGGTTTGGGTGGGAGGGAGCTTGGAGCTGGTCCCGCTGTCCCAGGTGGCTCCAAGCCCTGTCCAGCCTGGCCTTGGACACTGCCAGGGATGGGCAATCCATGGAATCAGCCGGGCCAGGGCCTCCCCACCCTGGCAGGGAACAATTCCTTCCCCAAATCCCACCCAGCTTCCCCCTCTGTCAGTCTGAACCCATTCCCCCTTGTGCAAGCCCTCCATCCCTTTGGGAAAAGTCTCCTTCCATTTTTGCTGAAGCCCCTTCAGGTCCTGCAAGGCCACCCCAAAAGGGTGAGGTCACCCCAAAAGCTTGGGAGGGTTTTGGGTTCTGGAATGAGGAGGATTTGGGGTCTAGAATGGGTATTTTGGGGCTGGGATGAGGAAGATTTTGGGTCTGGAAGGAGGAGGGTTTTCGGGTCTGGAATGAGGAGAATTTGGGGATGGAACAGGGATTTTGGGGCAGGAATGAGGGGGATTTTGGGGTCTGAAAGGAAGAGAACTTTGGGGGCTAGAATAAGGAGGATTTTGGGCTGGGTCAGGAATTTTGGGGTTGCAAAGGGCATTTTGGGGCTGGTTATTCCTCTCCAAAAGTCCCCATCCTGCTGCTGAGCTGAGGACACCAGAGCCATCACGATGTCCCCTGGTGTTCCCGGCACTCAATGGCAAAAAAAAACCAAAACCAACCCAAAAGTCCCCATGCCCTCCTGGGACAATTTAAATGAATACCCTGTGAGTTTCAGGAATGAGCACCGCCACGCAACCGTCATCCATCCCCTGATCTTGGGGCTGATTTTTGTCACCACTCTACTCTAGCTTGGGTTCAGAATTTTCTCACTTCATCACCTCATCCGGAGTCTGAATTTGTCACCTCTGTCACCTCAGTTGGGGTTAGTTTGCTGTAGAACAGGAAACAAAGGGCAGGAAATGCCTCTGAGCTCTCTTCACTTGCCTTATTTGAGCTAAAAACCCGCTGGGGGCTGCACATGGGGTCAGAAAAAAATCCCCCCACTGTTAAAAATCTTCCTGGTGGCTTTAAGGGGGCTTGAGGGACGGAAAATATCTCAGATATGCATAGAAATATCTCCAGTACCCATAAAAATCTCTCATCTAAAGGGGGATCCCATCAATCCATAGAAATATCTCCAATATCCACCAGAGGGTTTTCAGTTCATAACCGGGCAGAAACATCGATTCAGTGTTCGACTCACCAGAGTTATTTGCTCATTTCCTGCAGTGAGATATGGAGGAGGAGGAGGAGGGCAAAACAGGCTCAAAGCTTTAAAGTGTATGCAGTCAACTTTATTTACAGAATTTATTTACAAATCTTAGAAATAATAATATAAGATTATATTAAAATAAGAATTAAAATTTTAAAATTCTGATAAAATTAACATAAAAAATAAAAATAAAAAATAGAAAACAAGATAATCAGAACAAACCTTCAGAACACTTCTCCTTTCCCCCCACCCTCTTTCCTTTCCCCCTGACAAGGTAAAGAGACAAAACCTGGGACTTTCTGTCAGTTTACCAACTCAAAACAGTCTTTCTCTGGCTCTCTTGGAGCCTCTCTTGCCTTGCCATGGAGACTTCTCCACAAGGAACTGTTTTAATTTCCATGAGTACCATTTAATTTCCACAGAAATCTACAATTGTGGAGGCCTTTTCACGTTTTGCAGCATTCCCACAGCTGCCTCAATGGACCATGCAAACAACTGGGGTGCTGGGTTTAAGGATGAGCTGTCCCAGCATAAAAACAAAAGTTCTTTCAATCTGTTTCTGAGAAGAGAGGTTTTTCCTCTTCTCTTTTTGGGGCTCTCAAGGTTTCTCGTCTTTCTCATCTCTCTGTTCAAATTTCTCATTGGGTCACGGCTACACCTGCTCATTTCAACACTGACAATTCTGATCACGGCTGAGGTTGTAACGCTCCGTCCTCCAGCACATTCCATGAATTACAGGGAAAAACAAAGCCTGACACACCAAATGTTCCTTCAGCACAGCCTCACAAAACAATTTCAGCCCAAGACTGAGGCATCTCCTCAATCCCCTCCCCTCTAGGATTTGGGTCCTTCCTTACTGACCCCAATGTCGCCATGTTGTTTTCTCTACGTGTCTTCACCATTTCCATTTCCCTGGCTCGGGAGAGAACTGGTGTTCGTAGGTTTGTTTGTTTTCAAGTTTTATGAATTAAAATGCTACATGGACCTGTTTTTTGCAAAATGACTGTTCCAAGACAATGTTCTACCCCTTAGAGGTTGTTGTGGCTTTTGTTGCCCATCAGGTGGTCCCCACTGGCACAGTGTGGGTCACGCTGGTGCGAGGCTGGTCCTGGCACTGGTCCATGGCCAGCTCCTGGCATTGGGGTAGCTCTGGTGGCGTGGCCTGGCGATGGCAGAAATCTCAGCCACACCACTCACTGACCCTGCCACGCAGGGCCCGGCAGTAACCTGCTGGAAGGCCAGCAGAAAGGGAGATTATCCCAGGTTTTGTTCATTTTTAAATGTGCTTTTCCAGACAGGTGTGTTCAACTCTTTTAAGTAAGTTAATGGGTTGTCAATCTTCAAACCTAGCCAGATGATTGGCTCTTCAACCTTTGGCTCCGCCCCACAGGGAACCACACCCACAGCCCATGGGCTCTACCCCAACTGGAAACCCGACAGTCTGATAAACCACGATAGGGAAATGTGACAGAAACAGGAGAACCCCAAATCCGCCCCAAATCTGTCCCATCCTGGCTCAATCCCCCTCCCAGGTCCCTCCTCCTTCCCAGTGCTCCAGGGATGGTTTTCCACGCTCACCACTGGATTAGCAGAAGAACACCAGGAATATCAGCAAAAGCGCCGTGATTTCTACCCCGGCTGCAAGTCCGATTCTGAGCCCGCTGCTGGAGAGGGCGCCTGAAAAGGGAAGAAGATCCAGTGGCAGCATCCCAAAATGAATCCGGCTCTTCCAGAGGGAATTTGGCCTCCAAGCCCTCCCTGATCCCTTGTTCCAGGAGAACTCAACCCAAGCCAGGGCAGAGGCGGCGCCAGACAAGGACAAGCAGCTTGGCGGAAGCAGTGGCAGGAAAATCCCAGATTCCCCAAAACCCCCAAATCCCCAAAAATCCCCCAAATCCCCCAAATCCCCAAATCCCCAAATCCCCCAAATCCCCAAAATCCCACAGTTGTTGGGTGGGAAAGGAACTCTGGAGATCTCCCAGCAGGGTCACCCAGAGCAGGGGACACAGGGACATGGCCAGCTGGGTTTGGGACAGCTCCCTTGGGAAGAGGTTCTCAATGGAGGTGGAACCTCTCGGGGTTGGGTTTGTGGCCAGCACTGCTGGCCCTGTCCCTGGGAGCTCCGGGCAGAGCCGGAACATTCCCTGGGAAGGGTTTTGGGAGGAGCTGGAGGGTGCTGGGTGCCGGGTTCCTCAGTTCCCCTCCACAGCTGGACATGGAAAAGCTGCTCTGGACACTCAGGGAACCTTGGAGACACTTGGGGACACTTGGGGACACTCAGGGACACTCAGAGACATTTGGAGACATTCAGAGACACTTGGGGACACTTGGGGACACATAGGGACATTTGGGAGCATGGCAGAACATGGCTGGTGTGGTGCGTGGAGTTTCGTGGTGAGGGGAGAGAACAGGGACAGGGGTCAGAGAGTGGGATCAGCCCAACCCCAAATTCCCATCCCATCCCAACCCCAAATCCCATCCCCACATTCCACCTTCCCATGGCTCTGAGGGGAGCGGGATCAGCCCATCCCAACCTCAGCATTCCCATCCCCAAATCCCACATTTTCCTGGCTCTCAGGGCATTGGGATCAGCCCACTCCACCTTCACCTCCACCTTTCCCCGACTCTCACCTGTGCAGAGGCCCCCAGGGATGGTGACGGTGACGTTCCTGCTGCTGACAGCATTCCGTGCCATGCACGTCACTGGCTTATCCAGGGAGGATTTATGCACCAGCAGCCCAATTGACTGACTTTCTGACAGCCAATCCCGCATTCTCCAGGTGTAGGAGACGTTCCCAAAGCCGACACTGGGCATGGAGCAGAGCAGGGCGAAGAGGCAGCTCCTGCCAGAGCAGTTCTGGGCCTCGCAGGTCACCCTGGGCTCTGCCAGCTCCCCTGGGGGCACACGGGGGGTCAGAAACCTCTTTTTTTAGAGTAAAAAGCCACCCAAACAACGTTGAAATCACCTACTGTACACAAGGAGGGTGAAGGTGGATGTTTTTTCCCCGATGGTTACAGAGTAGGTCCCGGCATCCTCCATGCTCAGCTGGGAGATCCTGAGTGCGTGGCCCCTCTCGGAGACAGTGAAATGAGTCTTGAATTTGTTTTTAAATAATACATGTTGAGGAGGATCCCCAAATTCCACGATTGCTATGGGTTCATTCTCAAAACTCCAGAATGCTGCATCTCCCTCTGTAGCTCTGTTGTGGCTGCGGAAGGTCACGGACCTGCCCACGGCCCCGATCACCTCTGTGGTGTCACTGGCGCTGGCTGGGGAGAGAAAGTGGGGAGAGAACACGGGATGAGGGTGGGATGGAGGTGGAGTGAGGGTGGAGTGAGGGTGCAGTGAAGGTAGGATGAAGGTGGGATGGGGTTGGGGTCAGGGTGAGATGAGGGAGGCGTGAATGCAAGATGAAGGTGAGCTCAGGGTGGAATGGAGGTGAGATGAAGTTTGAAGGGGGATGAAGGTAGGATGAAGATGGGATGGCGGTGGTATGAAAAGGCAGGAGGAAGGGAGGATGAAGGTGGGATGGAGAGATTAAAGTAGGCTGAAAGTGGGATGGAGTTGGAATGATGTTGTGGTGAAGGAGTGCTGAGTTTGGGCAGGAGGTGGGATGAAGGTAGGCTGAAGATGGGATGAAAAGCTGGGATGAAGGAGGCATGAAGGTTGGCCCAAGGAGGGCTGAAAAGATGGTATCAAGGTGGGATGAAAAGATGGGATCAAGGTGGGCTCAAGGTGAGATCAAGGCAGGATGAAGTTGCTGAACCCAGAGGACGAAGCCCACCAGGGCTGGGGGTGTCTGACGGCTCATGGGCGGCTCATGGGAGGGTCCCGGGGAGAAGGAAGAGCACGAGGCCACGCCCAGGCTGAGCCCCTGGAGTGCTGAGAGGAACTGAAAAGGGAAGGGAATGGGGAACCGGGAGCTGGGGACAGGAAGGACAGGAGGGGTCACTGTGAGTGACCTGAGCAGGACAGGGAGCTCCAGCTGCTCCTCCTCGGAGAAACACAGACTCATGGAGAGGTTTGGTTTGGAAGGGACCTCCAAATCCTCTCATCCTGCTCTCCTGAAATCCCCAACACGCTCCACCACCCCTGGGTTCTCCCAGCCCTCTCCAGCCTGGCCTTGGACACTGCCACATCTTCTCCAGGCTGACCATCCCCTGTGCCCTTAGGGAAGGGCCAATTCCCAACCCCGGGGTCTCCTCTGGACGGGCTCCAAGAGTTCTGTGACCTTCCTGTAGTGGGGCCACAGGCCTGGAGGGATCTCACCATTCCAGTTGGGATCTCACCATTCCAGGTGGGATTTCAACCATTCCAGGTGGGATCTCACCATTCCAGTTGGAATTTCAACCATTCCAGGTGGGATCTCACCATTCCAGGTGGGATTTCAACCATTCCATGTGGGATCTCACCATTCCAAGTGGACTCTCACCATTCCAAGTGGACTCTCACCATTCCACGTGGGATCTCACCATTCCAAGTGGACTCTCACCATTCCAAGTGGACTCTTACCATTCCAGGTGGGATCTCACCATTCCAGAGATGAAAACCCTGCCCCACTCCTCTGGATGCAGCCCAGGACAAGCTCCAGGATCCCTCTGGATCCCTCCCTTCCATCCCATGACCACACCATGACCTTGTGTCACCAGCCCAAGGAGGAAGGAGCTGCTTTCAGTATTTTGGCACTTCCCATTTGCAAAAACACTCATGTCACCAGTCTAGACTGGGAATGGAGTTCCCCTTCCCAGTTACTGTAACAGGGAACTGATCCTGGCTCAGCCCTGAGCTCGGGCTCAGAACTTCAGCCTCAGGCACATCAGGGACACAGACAATGGAGTCACTCTGAGCAGAGGGAAGGAAAAAGCTGCCAGGGAAGATAAACTTCCAGAAAAATTTGCTAATTAACGAACCCACCAGCTGTCTGATCTGATCAACCCTTTGGAAGGAGAGGGCTGGGGCTGAACCTTGCCCAATTTCCCTCTTTTTGGCCAAAAAACTCCCCAAGATGAGACCTCCAAAATCTGTGAGGAAATGAGGAGAAGAGCAGGTGCTGAATGTGGAGCAGGTTGTGTGGAGAACATCTGGAGCAGAGGCTGGACCAGAGATTGGCCTGGTCACTCCTTTCTAGAGGGTTCCCATGGCCAGGGCAGAGGCCGGGGCATCTTTCCCCATCTCTGGGGGGTTGCCCCAATCCTCCACCCCATTGCAGCCCACCCCACACATCCCCACTCTCCTGGTGGTCCCTAAAACCACCCCAAACCCCCCAGGGTCTCCTTCCCATCTGCTGCAGAGGGATGAGGAGCACTGGAGCTGTTCCCACACATCCCCGCACTTCCCTGACCCTAAAAACCCCAAATCCACCCCAAAATCTTGATCTGAGGGATGAGGGGCACCCAGCACTTACCAGTTTTGTGGAGGAGCATGAGGATGGTGAGAAGTGGGAACAAAATCTCCTCCATGGGTGTCCAGAGCACAGAGTGGATTTGGAGCACCGAGCACCCAAGAACAATCATGACAAAAGGGGAACAGCAACGAAAAAGCACCCGCTTGGCTTATCTTGTTGTGGGTGGAGTTTTGGTGTGGTTTGTGAATATTCACCATAGAGAAATAAACGTGAACCTCACACTCAGAATGTGAGTATGTGTTAAGAAAAAAAAATGAAGCTTCCGAGTAAAGACGAGGGTTGCAGCAGGGACCAAAAGTCTCACCGTGGGTGCGTGTGAAAAAATGGCTCAGGTGCTCTGAGGGGAACAGCCTGGAATGTGTCATCACAGGAAATGTAGTGGTATCCCAGAGAACATCACGGTATCCCAGAGAATGTCACGGTATCCCACAGAATATCCCAGATATCCCAGAGAATATCACAATTCAGGAATTGGTGGGCATGGATTGGGATCTTCAGAGCGTCCCTGAGCCCAAATCATGGAATGGTTTGGGTGGGAGGGAGCTTGGAGCTGGTCCCGCTGTCCCAGGTGGCTCCAAGCCCTGTCCAGCCTGGCCTTGGACACTGCCAGGGATGGGCAATCCATGGAATCAGCTGGGCCAGGGCCTCCCCACCCTGGCAGGGAACAATTCCTTCCCCAAATCCCACCCAGCTTCCCCCTCTGTCAGTCTGAACCCATTCCCCCTTGTCCAGGCCCTCCATCCCTTTGGGAAAAGTCTCCTTCCATTTTTGCTGAAGCCCCTTCAGGTCCTGCAGGGCCACCCCAATAGGGTGAGGTCACCCCAAAACTTGTAAGGATTTTGGGTCTGGAAGGAGGAGAATTTGAGGATGGGATGAGGAGGATTTTGGGGCTGGGACAGGAATTTTGGGGTTGGAAAGGGCATTTTGGGGTTGGTTATTCCTCCCCAAAGGTCCCCATCGTACCACTGGCATGTCTGAGCTGAGGACACCTGAGCCATCACGATGTCCCCTGGAGATCCCAGTGCTCTCAGCAAAAGAAAACCAAAGCCACCCCAAAGTCCCCACTGCCTCCTGGGACAATTTAAATGAATACCCTGCGAGTTTCAGGATTGAAGAGCACCACACAACCGTCATCCATCCCCTGATCTTGGGGCTAATTTTTGTCACCCCTCTACCCTGGGTTTGGGTCAGAATTTTCTCACTTCATCACCTCATCCGGAGTCTGAATTTGTCACCTCTTTCACCTCATTTTGGTTTGGTTTGCTGTAGAACAGAAAACAAAGGGCAGGAAATGCTCCTGAGCTCTCTTCACTTGCCTTATGTGAGCTAAAAATCTGCTGGGGGCTGCACATGGGGTCAGAAAAAACCCCCCAGACCTGAAATTTTCCTTAAGGGGGCTTTAAGGGGGTTTGAGGGAGAGAAATACCTCAGATATCCATAGAAATATCTCAGATATCCATAAAAATCTCTCATCTAAAGGGGGATCCCATCAATCCATAGAAATATCTCCAATATCCATCAGAGGGGTTTTGGTTCATAACCGGGCAGAAACATCGATTCAGTGTTTGACTCATCAGAGTTATTTGCTCATTTCCTGCAGTGAGATATGGAGGAGGAGGAGGAGGGCAAAACAGGCTCCAAGCTTTAAAGGGTGTGCAGACAATTTTAATTACAAAATTACAAAATCTTAGAAATAATAATATAAGCATAAAATAAAATAAGTTAAAAGATATTAAAATTCTGATAAAATTAACATAAAATAAAAAATAGAAAACAAGATAATCAGAACAAACCTTCAGAACACTTCTCCTTTCCCCCCACCCTCTTTCCTTTCCCCCCGACAACGTAAAGACACAAAACCTGGGACTTTCAGTCAGTTTACCAACTCAAAACAGTCTTTCTCTGGCTCTCTTGGAGCCTCTCTTGCCTTGCCATGGAGACTTCTCCACAAGGAACTGTTTTAATTTCCTCAAGCACCGTTTAATTTCCACAGAAATCTACAATTGTGGAGGCCTTTTCACGTTTTGCAGCATTCCCACAGCTGCCTCAATGGACCATGCAAACAACTGGGGTGCTGGGTTTAAGGATGAGCTGTCCCAGCATAAAAACAAAAGTTCTTTCAATCTGTCTCTGAGAAGAGAGGTTTTTCCTCTTCTCTTTTTGGGGCTCTCAAGGTTTCTCGTCTTTCTCATCTCTCTGTTCAAATTTCTCATTGGGTCACAGCTACACCTGCTCATTTCAACACTGACAATTCTGATCATGGCTGAGGTTGGAACGCTCCATCCCCCAGCACATTCCATGAATTACAGGGAAAAACAAAGCCTGACACACCAAATGTATCTTCAGCACAGCCTCACAAAACAATTTCAGCCCAAGACTGAGGCATCTCCTCAATCCCCTCCCCTCTAGGATTTGGGTCCTTCCTTACTGACCCCAATGTCGCCATGTTGTTTCCTCTACGTGTCTTCACCCTTTCCTTTTCCCTAGCTCGGGAGAGAACTGGTGTTCGTAGGTTTGTTTTCAAGTTTTATGAATTAAAACGCTACATGGACCTGTTTTTTGCAAAATGACTGTTCCAAGACAATGTTCTACCCCTTAGAGGTTGTTGTGGCTTTTGTTGCCCATCAGGTGGTCCCCACTGGCACAGTGTGGGTCACGCTGGTGCGAGGCTGGTCCTGGCACTGGTCCACGGCCAGCTCCTGGCATTGGGGTAGCTCTGGTGGCGTGGCCTGGCGATGGCAGAAATCTCGGCCACACCACTCACTGACCCTGCCACGCAGGGCCCGGCAGTAACGTGCTGGAAGGCCAGCAGAAAGGGAGATTATCCCAGGTTTTGTTCATTTTTAAATGTGCTTTTCCAGACAGGTGTGTTCAACTCTTTTAAGTAAGTTAATGGGTTGTCAATCTTCAAACCTAGCCAGATGATTGGCTCTTCAACCTTTGGCTCCGCCCCACAGGGAACCACACCCACAGCCCATGGGCTCTACCCCAACTGGAAACCCGACAGTCTGATAAACCACGATAGGGAAATGTGACAGAAACAGGAGAACCCCAAATCCGCCCCAAATCTGTCCCATCCTGGCTCAATCCCCCTCCTGGGTCCCTCCTCCTTCCCAGGGCTCCAGGGATGGTTTTCCACGCTCACCACTGGATTAGCAGAAGAACACCAGGAATATCAGCAAAAGCGCCGTGATTTCTACCCCGGCTGCAAGTCCGATTCTGAGCCCGCTGCTGGAGAGGGCGCCTGAAAAGGGAAGAAGATCCAGTGGCAGCATCCCAAAATGAATCCGGCTCTTCCAGAGGGAATTTGGCCTCCAATCCCTCCCTGATCCCTTGTTCCAGGAGAACTCAACCCAAGCCAGGGCAGAGGCGGCGCCAGACAAGGACAAGCAGCTTGGCGGAAGCAGTGGCAGGAAAATCCCAGATTCCCCAAAACCCCCAAATCCCCAAAAATCCCAAAAATCCCACAGTTGTTGGGTGGGAAAGGAACTCTGGAGATCTCCCAGCAGGGTCACCCAGAGCAGGGGACACAGGGACATGGCCAGGTGGGTTTGGGACAGCTCCCTTGGGAAGAGGTTCTCAATGGAGGTGGAACCTCTCGGGGTTGGGTTTGTGGCCAGCACTGCTCACCCTGTCCCTGGGAGCTCCGGGCAGAGCCGGAACCTTCCCTGGGAAGGGTTTTGGGAGGAGCTGGAGGGTGCTGGGTGCCGGGTTCCCCAGTTCCCCTCCACAGCTGGACATGGAAAAGCTGCTCTGGACACTCAGGGAACCTTGGAGACACTTGGGGACACCTGGGGACACTCAGGGACACTCAGAGACATTTGGAGACATTCAGAGACACTTGGGGACACTTGGGGACACATAGGGACATTTGGGAGCATGGCAGGACATGGACAGGG
Source organism: Acrocephalus arundinaceus (assembly GCA_021534815.1). Taxonomy (NCBI): domain Eukaryota; kingdom Metazoa; phylum Chordata; class Aves; order Passeriformes; family Sylviidae; genus Acrocephalus; species Acrocephalus arundinaceus. The sequence continues at coordinate 70,775 of JAJEOU010003003.1, forward strand.
GGAGCCTGGTGGGGTGCGTGGAGTTTCGTGGTGAGGGGAGAGAACAGGGACAGGGGTCAGAGAGTGGGATCAGCCCAACCCCAAATTCCCATCCCATCCCAACCCCAAATCCCATCCCCACATTCCACCTTCCCATGGCTCTGAGGGGAGTGGGATCAGCCCATCCCAACCTCAGCATTCCCATCCCCAAATCCCACATTTTCCTGGCTCTCAGGGCATTGGGATCAGCCCACTCCACCTTCACCTCCACCTTTCCCCGACTCTCACCTGTGCAGAGGCCCCCAGGAATGGTGACGGTGACGTTCCTGCTGCTGACAGCATTCCGTGCCATGCACATCACTGGCTTATCCAGGGAGGATTTATGCACCAGCAGCCCAATTGACTGACTTTCTGACAGCCAATCCCGCATTCTCCAGGTGTAGGAGACGTTCCCAAAGCCGACACTGGGCATGGAGCAGAGCAGGGCGAAGAGGCAGCTCCTGCCAGAGCAGTTCTGGGCCTCGCAGGTCACCCTGGGCTCTGCCAGCTCCCCTGGGGGCACACGGGGTGTCAGAAACCTCTTTTTTTAGAGTAAAAAGCCACCCAAACAACGTTGAAATCACCTACTGTACACAAGGAGGGTGAAGGTGGATGTTTTTTCCCCGATGGTTACAGAGTAGGTCCCGGCATCCTCCATGCTCAGCTGGGAGATCCTGAGTGCGTGGCCCCTCTCGGAGACAGTGAAATGAGTCTTGAATTTGTTTTTAAATAATACATGTTGAGGAGGATCCCCAAATTCCACGATTGCTATGGGTTCATTCTCAAAACTCCACAATGCTGCATCTCCCTCTGTAGCTCTGTTGTGGGTGCGGAAGGTCACGGACCTGCCCACGGCCCCGATCACCTCTGTGGTGTCACTGGCGCTGGCTGGGGAGAGAAAGTGGGGAGAGAACACGGGATGAGGATGGGATGGAGGTGGAGTGAGGGTGGAGTGAGGGTGCAGTGAAGGTAGGATGAAGGTGGGATGGGGTTGGGGTCAGGGTGAGATGAGGGAGGCGTGAATGCAAGATGAAGGTGAGCTCAGGGTGGAATGGAGGTGAGATGAAGCTGGAAGGGGGATGAAGGTAGGATGAAGATGGGATGGCGGTGGTATGAAAAGGCAGGAGGAAGGGAGGATGAAGGTGGGATGGAGAGATTAAAGTAGGCTGAAAGTGGGATGGAGTTGGAATGATGTTGTGGTGAAGGAGTGCTGAGTTTGGGCAGGAGGTGGGATGAAGGTAGGCTGAAGATGGGATGAAAAGCTGGGATGAAGGAGGCATGAAGGTTGGCCCAAGGAGGGCTGAAAAGATGGTATCAAGGTGGGATGAAAAGATGGGATCAAGGTGGGCTCAAGGTGAGATCAAGGCAGGATGAAGTTGCTGAACCCAGAGGACGAAGCCCACCAGGGCTGGGGGTGTCTGATGGCTCATGGGGGGCTCATGGGAGGGTCCCGGGGAGAAGGAAGAGCACCAGGCCACCCCCAGGCCCAGCCCCCGGAGTGCGGAGGGGAACTGAAAAGGGAAGGGAATGGGGAACCGGGAGCTGGGGACAGGAAGGACAGGAGGGGTCACTGTGAGTGACCTAAGCAGGAGAGGGAGCTCCAGCTGCTCCTCCTCGGAGAAACACAGACTCATGGAGAGGTTTGGGTTGGAAGGGACCTCCAAATCCTCTCATCCTGCTCTCCTGAAATCCCCAACACGCTCCATCACCCCTGGGTTCTCCCAGCCCTCTCCAGCCTGGCCTTGGACACTGCCACATCTTCTCCAGGCTGACCATCCCCTGTGCCCTTAGGGAAGGGCCAATTCCCAACCCCGGGGTCTCCTCTGGACGGGCTCCAAGAGTTCTGTGACCTTCCTGTAGTGGGGCCACAGGCCTGGAGGGATCTCACCATTCCAGTTGGGATCTCACCATTCCAGGTGGGATTTCAACCATTCCAGGTGGGATCTCACCATTCCAGTTGGAATTTCAACCATTCCAGGTGGGATCTCACCATTCCAGGTGGGATTTCAACCATTCCATGTGGGATCTCACCATTCCAAGTGGACTCTCACCATTCCAAGTGGACTCTTACCATTCCAGGTGGGATCTCACCATTCCAGAGATGAAAACCCTGCCCCACTCCTCTGGATGCAGCCCAGGACAAGCTCCAGGATCCCTCTGGATCCCTCCCTTCCATCCCATGACCACACCATGACTTTGTGTCACCAGCCCAAGGAGGAAGGAGCTGGTTTCAGTATTTTGGCACTTCCCATTTGCAAAAACACTCATGTCACCAGTCTAGACTGGGAATGGAGTTCCCCTTCCCAGTTACTGTAACAGGGAACTGATCCTGGCTCAGCCCTGAGCTCGGGCTCAGAACTTCAGCCTCAGGCACCTCAGGGACACAGACAATGGAGTCACTCTGAGCAGAGGGAAGGAAAAAGCTGCCAGGGAAGATAAACTTCCAGAAAAATTTGCTAATTAACGAACCCACCAGCTGTCTGATCTGATCAACCCTTTGGAAGGAGAGGGCTGGGGCTGAACCTTGCCCAATTTCCCTCTTTTTGGCCAAAAAACTCCCCAAGATGAGACCTCCAAAATCTGTGAGGAAATGAGGAGAAGAGCAGGTGCTGAATGTGGAGCAGGTTGTGTGGAGAACATCTGGAGCAGAGGCTGGACCAGAGATTGGCCTGGTCACTCCTTTCTAGAGGGTTCCCATGGCCAGGGCAGAGGCCGGGGCATCTTTCCCCATCTCTGGGGGGTTGCCCCAATCCTCCACCCCATTGCAGCCCACCCCACACATCCCCACTCTCCTGGTGGTCCCTAAAACCACCCCAAACCCCCCAGGGTCTCCTTCCCATCTGCTGCAGAGGGATGAGGAGCACTGGAGCTGTTCCCACACATCCCCGCACTTCCCTGACCCTAAAAACCCCAAATCCACCCCAAAATCTTGATCTGAGGGATGAGGGGCACCCAGCACTTACCAGTTTTGTGGAGGAGCATGAGGATGGTGAGAAGTGGGAACAAAATCTCCTCCATGGGTGTCCAGAGCACAGAGTGGATTTGGAGCACCGAGCACCCAAGAACAATCATGACAAAAGGGGAACAGCAACGAAAAAGCACCCGCTTGGCTTATCTTGTTGTGGGTGGAGTTTTGGTGTGGTTTGTGAATATTCACCATAGAGAAATAAACGTGAACCTCACACTCAGAATGTGAGTATGTGTTAAGAAAAAAAAATGAAGCTTCCGAGTAAAGACGAGGGTTGCAGCAGGGACCAAAAGTCTCACCGTGGGTGCGTGTGAAAAAATGGCTCAGGTGCTCTGAGGGGAACAGCCTGGAGAGCGTCATCACAGGAAATGTAGTGGTATCCCAGAGAACAGCACGGTATCCCAGAGAATGTCACGGTATCCCACAGAATATCCCAGATATCCCAGAGAATATCACAATTCAGGAATTGGTGGGCATGGATTGGGATCTTCAGAGCATCCCTGAGCCCAAATCATGAAATGGTTTGGGTGGGAGGGAGCTTGGAGCTGGTCCCGCTGTCCCAGGTGGCTCCAAGCCCTGTCCAGCCTGGCCTTGGACACTGCCAGGGATGGGCAATCCATGGAATCAGCTGGGCCAGGGCCTCCCCACCCTGGCAGGGAACAATTCCTTCCCCAAATCCCACCCAGCTTCCCCCTCTGTCAGTCTGAACCCATTCCCCCTTGTCCAGGCCCTCCATCCCTTTGGGAAAAGTCTCCTTCCATTTTTGCTGAAGCCGCTTCACGTCCTGCAGGGCCACCCCAATAGGGTGAGGTCACCCCAAAACTTGTAAGGATTTTGGGTCTGGAAGGAGGAGAATTTGAGGATGGGATGAGGAGGATTTTGGGGCTGGGACAGGAATTTTGGGGTTGCAAAGGGCATTTTGGGGTTGGTTATTCCTCCCCAAAGGTCCCCATCGTACCACTGGCATGTCTGAGCTGAGGAGACCTGAGCCATCATGATGTCCTCTGGTGTCCCCAGTGCTCTCAGCAAAAGAAAACCAAAGCCACCCCAAAGTCCCCACTGCCTCCTGGGACAATTTAAATGAATTCCCTGTGAGTTTCAGGAATGAGCACCGCCACGCAACAGTCATCCATCCCCTGACCATGGGGCTGATTTTTGTCACCCCTCTACCCTGGGTTTGGGCCAGTATTTTCTCACTTCATCACCTCATCCGGAGTCTGAATTTGTCACCTCTTTCACCTCATTTTGGTTTGGTTTACTGTAGAACAGAAAACAAAGGGCAGGAAATGCTCCTGAGCTCTCTTCACTTGCCTTATTTGAGCTAAAAATCTGCTGGGGGCTGCACATGGGGTCAGAAAAAACCCCCCAGACCTGAAATTTTCCTTAAGGGGGCTTTAAGAGGCTTTGAGGGAGAGAAATACCTCAGATATCCATAGAAATATCTCAGATATCCATAAAAATCTCTCATCTAAATGGGGATCCCATCAATCCATAGAAATATCTCCAATATCCATCAGAGGGGTTTTGGTTCATAACCGGGCAGAAACATCGATTCAGTGTTTGACTCATCAGAGTTATTTGCTCATTTCCTGCAGTGAGATATGGAGGAGGAGGAGGAGGGCAAAACAGGCTCCAAGCTTTAAAGTGTATGCAGTCAACTTTATTTACAGAATTTATTTACAAATCTTAGAAATAATAATATAGGATTATATTAAAATAAGAATTAAAATTTTAAAATTCTGATAAAATTAACATAAAAAATAAAAATAAAAAATAGAAAACAAGATAATCACAACAAACCTTCAGAACACTTCTCCTTTCCCCCCACCCTCTTTCCTTTCCCCCTGACAAGGTAAAGACACAAAACCTGGGACTTTCTGTCAGTTTACCAACTCAAAATAGTGTTTCTTTGGTTCTCTCGGAGCCTCTCTTGCCTTGCCATGGAGACTTCTCCACAAGGAACCGTTTTAATTTCCTCGAGCACCGTTTAACTTCCACAGAAATCTGCAATTGTGGAGCCCTTTTCACCTTTTGCAGCCTTCCCACAGCTGTGTCCATGGAGCATGTCAGCAGCTGGGGTGCTGTGTTTAAGGATGAGCTGTCCCAGCATAAAAACAAAAGTTCTTTCAATCTGTTTCTGAGAAGAGAGGTTTTTCCTCTTCTCTTTTTGGGGCTCTCAAGGTTTCTCGTCTTTCTCATTTCTCTCTGTTCAAATTTCTCATTGGGTCACGGCTACACCTGCTCATTTCAACACTGACAATTCTGATCATGGCTGAGGTTGGAACGCTCCATCCCCCAGCACATTCCATGAATTACAGGGAAAAACAAAGCCTGACACACCAAATGTATCTTCAGCACAGCCTCACAAAACAATTTCAGCCCAAGACTGAGGCATCTCCTCAATCCCCTCCCCTCTAGGATTTGGGTCCTTCCTTACTGACTCCAATGTCGCCATGTTGTTTCCTCTACGTGTCTTCACCATTTCCTTTTCCCTAGCTCGGGAGAGAACTGGTGTTCGTAGGTTTGTTTTCAAGTTTTATGAATTAAAACGCTACATGGACCTGTTTTTTGCAAAATGACTGTTCCAAGACAATGTTCTACCCCTTAGAGGTTGTTGTGGCTTTTGTTGCCCATCAGGTGGTCCCCACTGGCACGGTGTGGGTCACGCTGGTGCGAGGCTGGTCCTGGCACTGGTCCATGGCCAGCTCCTGGCATTGGGGTAGTTCCGGTGGCGTGGCCTGGCGATGGCAGAAATCTCGGCCACACCACTCACTGACCCTGCCACGCAGGGCCCGGCAGTAACGTGCTGGAAGGTCAGAAGAAAGAGAGATTATCCTGGGTTTTGATAATTTTTAAATGGGCTTTTCCTCACAGGTGTGTTCAACTCTTTAAAGTAAGTTAATGGGTTGTCAATCTTCAAACCTAGCCAGATGATTGGCTCTTCAACCTTTGGCTCCGCCCCACAGGGAACCACACCCACAGCCCATGGGCTCTACCCCAACTGGAAACCCAACAGACTGATAAACCATGATAGGGAAATGTGACAGAAACAGGAGAACCCCAAATCCGCCCCAAATCTGTCTGAAATCCACCCCAAATCTGCCACAAATCTGCCTCAAATTCACCTCAAATCCACCCCAAATCCAGCCCAAATCAGCCCCAAATCCGCCCCATCCTGGCTCTGTCCCCTCTCCCAGGTCCCTCCTCCTTCCCAGGGCTCCAGGGATGGTTTTCCACGCTCACCTCTGGATTTGCAGAACACCAGGAAAACCAACAAAAGCACCACTCCAAACCCGACTGCAAGTCCGATTCCAACTGACTTGCCCGAGAGGGTGCCTGGAAAAGGAAAAGGATCCAGTGTCAGCATCCCAAATCAGCCTTGCTCTTCCAGAGGGAATTTGGCCTCCAATCCCTCCCTGATCCCTTGTTCCAGGAGAACTCAACCCAAGCCAGGGCAGAGGCGGCGCTGGGTGAGGATGAGCGGCTTGGCGGAAGCAGCGGTAGGAGAATCCCCAAAATCCCCAAATCCCAGAGTTGTGGTCTGGGAAAGGAACTCTGCAGATCTCCCAGCGGGGTCAACCAGAGCAGGGGAGGACACAGGGACACAGCCGGGTGGGTTTGGGGCTCCATTGGGTTGGGTTTGTGGCCAGCACTGCTGGTCCTGTCCCTGGGAGCTCTGGGAAGATCCAGAATATTCCCTGGGAAGGGTTTTTGGGAGGAGCTGGAGGGTGCTGCGCTCGGGTTCCCCAATCCCCCTCCCTGGCTGGACATGGAAAAGCTGCTCCAGATGCTTGGCAACATATAGGGACGCTCAAGGACACTCAGGAACACTCGGGGACACTCAGGGACACTGGGGAGCGCAGCTGGACATGGACATGGGGTGGCAGCTCACCAGGGAGGCTGGGAGGGTGCGTGGAGTTTCCTGGTGAGGGGAGAGAACAGGGACAGGGGTCAGAGCGTGGGATCAGCCCGGCCCCAAATTCCTACATTTACCTGGCACTCAGTGGAGTTGGATCAGCCCAGCCCAACCCCAATATTCCCATCCCATCCTCAAACCCCATCTCAACCGCCACATTCCCATCCCATGCCATTCCCAAATCTCCAAATCCACAAATTCCATCTTCCCATGGTTCTCAGGGGACCGGGATGAGCACATCACAACCTCAACAGTCTCATGTCATCCCGGCCCCAAATTCCACCTTTCCACATCTCTTAGGGGAGCAGGATCAGCCCATCCCAACTCCAAGATTGCCATCCCATCCCAACCTTTTTCTGGCTCTCAGGGCATCGCAATCAGCCCACCCCACCTTTCCCCTCCACCTTTCCTTGGCCCTCATGGGAAGCAGGATCAACTCATCCCAACCCAAACATTCCCATCCCAACCCCAAATCCCCATCACCAAATCCCAGCTCTCCTTGGCCCTCACGGGAAGTAGGATCAGCTCATCACAACCTCAGCATTCCCATCCCATCCCATCCCATCCCATCCCATCCCATCCCATCCCACCCCACCCCACCTTTCCATCCCACCTTCCCCCAGCTCTCACCTGAGCAGAGCACCCCGGGGGTGGTGACGGTGACGCTCCTGCTGCTGACGGCGTTCTGTGCTGTGCACGTCACTGGGTCCAGATCATCCTGGGATGAGTTATGCACCAGCACCACGATGGACTGGCTTTCCCACAGCCAACCCTGCGCTCTCCAGGTGTAGGAGATGTTCCCAAAGCCGGTGTCAGGCACGGAGCAGCGCAGGAAGAAGCTGCAGCTCCAGTCTGAGCAGTCCTGGGCCTCGCAGGTCACCCTGGGCTCTGCCAGCTCCCCTGGGGGCACAGGGGGGGTCAGAAACCTCTTTTTTTTAAGTTTAAAAACCTCCAAAACAACACCAGAAGCACCTACTGTACACGAGGAGGGTAAAGGTTGATATTTCTCCGTTAATGGTTACAGAGTAGGTCCCGGCATCCTCCATGCTCAGCTGGGAGATGGTGAGTGCGCGGCCCCTCTCGGAGACAGTGAAACGAGTTTTGAATTTCTCATTATAAAGTACGGGTTGAGGAGGATCCCGAAATTCCGTGATCATTATGGTTTCATTCCCAAAACTCCATAGTGCTGTGTTTCCGTCTGTAGCTGTGTTGTGGGTGCGGAAGGTCACGGCCCCGCCCACAGCCCCGATCACCTCTGTGGTGTCGCCGGCACTGGCTGGGGAGAGAAAGTGGGGAGAGAACACGGGATGAGGGTGGGATGGAGATGGGATAAAGTGGGGATGAAAGTGGGATGGAGGTGGAGTGAACATTGGATGAAGGTGGGATGAGAGTGGGATGAAGAGGGGATGAAGTTGGAGCGAAGATGGAATGAGCATAGGATGAAGGTGGGCTTGAGGTGGGATGAAGGTCAGTTGAAGGAGGGATGAAGTGATAAAGGTGGGATGAAGGAGGGATGAAAGCAGGATGGAGAGATGAAGGTGGGATGGAGGTGAAATGGAGGTGGAGTGAAGTTGGGATGAAGGAATGCTGTGTGTGGGCTGAAGGTAGGCTGAAGATGGGATGAAATGCTGGGATGAAGTCAGATCAAGGTGGGATGGAAAGAGGATCAAGATGGGATCAAGGCCGGATCAAGCTGGGATCAAGGCAGGATGTAGATAGGATCAAGGTGGGATCAAGGTGGGCTCAAGGTGGGATCAAGGCAGGATGAAGTTGCTGAACCCAGCGGATGAAGCCCACCAGGGCTGGGGGTGTCTGACGGCTCATGGGCGGCTCATGGGAGGGTCCCGGGGAGAAGGAAGAGCACGAGGCCACACCCAGGCTGAGATCCTAGAGTGCAGAGGGGAACTGAAAAGGGAAGGGAATGGGGAACCGGGAGCTGGGGACAGGAAGGACAGGAGGGGTCACTGTGAGTGACCTAAGCAGGAGAGGGAGTGCCAGCTGCTCCTCGGAGGAGAAACACAGACTCATGGAAAGGTTTGGGTTGGAAGGGACCTCCAAATCCTCTCATCCTGCTCTCCTGAAATCCTCAACACGCTCCACCACCCCTGGGTTCTCCCAGCCCTCTCCAGCCTGGCCTTGGACACTGCCACATCTTCTCCAGGCTGACCATCCCCTGTGCCCGTAGGGAAGGGCCAATTCCCAACCCCGGGGTCTCCTCTGGACTGGCTCCAAGAGTTCTGTGACCTTCCTATGGTGGGGGCACCAAGCCTGGTGGGATTTCAACCATTCCAGGTGGTATCTCACCATTCCAAGTGGTATCCCACCGTTCTAGGTGGGATCTCACCATTCCAGGTGGGATCTCACCATTCGAGATGGACTCTCACCATTCAAGGTGGGATCCCACCGTTCCAGGTGGGATCTCACCATTCCAGTTGGGATCTCACCATTCCAGGTGGGATTTCAACCATTCCAGGTGGGATCTCACCATTCCAGAGATGAAAATCCTCCCCCACTCCTCTGGATGCAGCCCAGGACAAGCTCCAGGATCCCTCTGGATCCCTCCCTTCCATCCCGTGACCACACCATGACTTTGTGTCACCAATCCAAGGAGGAAGGAGCTGGTTTCAGTATTTTGGAACTTCCCATTTGCAAAAACACTCATGTCACCAGTCTAGACTGGGAATGGAGTTCTCCTTCCATTACTGTAACAGGGAACTGATCCTGGCTCAGCCCTGAGATCGGGCTTGGAATTTCAGCCTCAGGCACCTCAGGGTCGTGGACAGGGAGTCACTCCAAGAACAGGGAAGGAAAAGCTGCCAGGGAAGATAAACTTCCAGAAAGATTGCTGAATAACAAACCCACCTGCTGTCTGATCTGATAAACGCCCTGAGAGGAAGGGCTGGGGCTGAACCTTGCCCAATTTCCCTCTTTTCGGAAAAAAAACACCCTAAGATGAGACCTCCAAAATCTGCGAGGAAATGCGGAGAGGAGCAGGTGCTGAAGGTGGAGCAGGATGTGTGGAGAACATCTGGAGCAGAAGCTGGACCAGAGATGGACCTGGTCACTCCTTTCTAGAGGGTTCCCATGGCCAGGGCAGAGGCCGGGGCGTCTTTCCCCTTGGTTGCCCCATGTTTCTCCCTGGTTGCCCTATGGGCAACCAAAACGGGGTTCCTCCCTTCTCCGGGGGGTTGCCCCAATCCTCCACCCTGCTGAAGCCGACCCCACATGTCCCCACTCTCCTGGGGGTCCCTAAAACCACCCCAAGCCACCCAGGGGCTCCTTCCCATTTGCTGCTGAGGGATGAGGAGCTCCGGAGCTGCTCCCACACATCCCCACTCTCCCCTGATCCTAAAAACCCCCAAACCACCCCAAAATCTCGTTCACAAGGGATGATGACAGGGGCAAGAAGACAGAGCCTGGGGGTGGAACAGGAGCGGAAGAGGAACGAGGAGCTGGAGAAGGCTCAGAAAGGTCAGAAAGGTTCCCAAAGCCCGAGCTCAGTGAGCTGAGCAGGACAGGGAGCTCCTGGCCAGGTGTGCAGCTGCTCCTTGGGGGAGAATCGTGGAATTCTGGAGAGGTTTGAGTTGGGAGGGAACTGAAAATTATCCCATTCCACCCCCTGGAACCTTCCACTGTCCCAGGTGGCTCCACCCTTGCCGCGGTCACTCCTAGAGATGGCGAATCCATGGAATGACCTCTGCCAGGAGCTCCCCAGGCAGCAGCTGGAGAGAGGCTGCACCAGAGATGGACGTTGGCACTCCATGCACAGCTCAGAGATCCACGGCAGCCCCGGATCCTGATATTGGGCACAAACCCAACCCCGCCAGGCTGCTCTGGTGCTCCCGCACATCCCCGCTCTCCCCTGACCCTTAAAAGCCCCCAAATCCACCCCAAAATCTCATTCCCAAGGGACGAAAAGCACCCGGCACTCACCGGTTTGGTGGAGGAGCATGAGGATGGTGAGAAGTGGGAACAAAAACTCCTCCATGGGTGTCCGGAGCACAGAGAGGATTTGGGGCACCAAGCACCCAGGAACAATCATGACAAAAGGGGAACGGCAAGGAAAAAGTGCCCGCTTGGCTTCTCTTGTGGGTGGAGCTTTGTGTGGTTTGTAAATATTCACCATAGAGAAATAAACGTGAACCTCACACTCAGAATGCGAGTATGTGTTAAGAAAAAAAAATGAAGCTTCCGAGTAAAGACGAGGGTTGCAGCAGGGACCAAAAGTCTCACCGTGGGTGTGTGTGAAAAAATGGCTCAGGTGCTCTGAGGGGAACAGCCTGGAGAGCGTCATCACAGGAAATGTAGTGGTATCCCAGAGAACATCACGGTATCCCAGAGAATGTCACGGTATCCCACAGAATATCCCAGATATCCCAGAGAATATCACAATTCAGGAATTGGTGGGCATGGATTGGGATCTTCAGAGCATCCCTGAGCCCAAATCATGAAATGGTTTGGGTGGGAGGGAGCTTGGAGCTGGTCCCGCTGTCCCAGGTGGCTCCAAGCCCTGTCCAGCCTGGCCTTGGACACTGCCAGGGATGGGCAATCCATGGAATCAGCTGGGCCAGGGCCTCCCCACCCTGGCAGGGAACAATTCCTTCCCCAAATCCCACCCAGCTTCCCCCTCTGTCAGTCTGAACCCATTCCCCCTTGTGCAGGCCCTCCATCCCTTTGGGAAAAGTCTCCTTCCATTTTTGCTGAAGCCCCTTCAGGTCCTGCAGGGTCACCCCAATAGGGTGAGGTCACCCCAAAGCTTGGGAGGATTTTGGGGGCTGGAAGGAGGAGGATTTGGGGTCTAGAATGGGTATTTTGGGGCTGTGATGAGGAAGATTTTGGGTCTGAAAGGAGGAGGATTTTGGGGTCTGGAATGAAGAGAATTTGGGGCTGGAACAAGGATTTTGGGGCAGGAATGAGGGGGATTTTGGGGTCTGAAAGGAAGAGAACTTTGGGGGCTAGAATAAGGAGTATTTTGGGCTGGAACAGGAATTTTGGGGTTGCAAAGGGCATTTTGGGGTTGGTTATTCCTCCCCAAAGGTCCCCATCGTACCACTGGCATGTCTGAGCTGAGGACACCAGAGCCATCACGATGTCCCCTGGTGTCCCCAGTGCTCTCAGCAAAAGAAAACCAAAGCCACCCCAAAGTCCCCACTGCCTCCTGGGACAATTTAAATGAATTCCCTGTGAGTTTCAGGAATGAGCACCGCCACGCAACAGTCATCCATCCCCTGATATTGGGGCTGATTTTTGTCACCCCTCTACCCTGGGTTTGGGCCAGTATTTTCTCACTTCATCACCTCATCTGGAGACAGAATTTGTCACCTTTGTCACCTCATTTTGGTTTGGTTTGCTGTAGAACAGGAAATAAAGGGCAGGAAATGCCTCTGAGCTCTCTTCACTTGCCTTATTTGAGCTAAAAACCCGCTGGGGGCTGCACATGGGGTCAGAAAAAAATCCCCCCACTGTTAAAAATCTTCCTGGTGGCTTTAAGGGGGCTTGAGGGACGGAAAATATCTCAGATATGCATAGAAATATCTCCAGTACCCATAAAAATGTCTCATCTTAAGGGGGATCCCATCAATCCATAGAAATATCTCCAATATCCATCGTAGTGGTTTCAGTTCATAACTGGGCAGAAACATCGATTCAGTGTTTGACTCACCAGAGTTTTTTGCTCATTTTTTGCTGTGAGATACGGAGGAGGAGGGCAAAACAGGCTCAAAGCTTGAAAGGGTAGAAAGAGAACTTTATTCACAGAATTAAAAAATCAGTATTCAAAATCAGAATAAATCTTCGGAAGACTTCTCCTTCCCTCTTCTCTTTTTGAGGCAAGGTTTTTCATCTTTCTCATTTCTCTCTGCTCAAATTTCTCATTGGATCACGGCTACATCTGCTTATTTCAACGCTGACGATTCTGATCACGGCTGAGGTTGGAACGCTCCGTCCCCCAGCACATTCCATGAATTACAGGGAAAAACAAAGCCTGACACACCAAATGTGTCTTCAGCACAGCCTCACAAAACAATTTCAGCCCAAGACTGAGGCATCTCCTCAATCCCCTCCCCTCTAGGATTTGGGTCCTTCCTTACTGACCCCAATGTCGCCATGTTGTTTCCTCTACGTGTCTTCACCATTTCCATTTCCCTAGCTCGGGAGAGAACTGGTGTTCGTAGCTTTGTTTGTTTTCAAGTTTTACGGATTGAGTTTTTATAGAGTTCTGTAGTGTTTTATATCGTGTTTATAGTGTTCTATAAGTGTTTTATAGTGTTCTATAGTGCTCTATTGTGTTCTATAGTGCACTGCTACATGTTTGATCTCTTCACGGCTCTGCCTCGGAGAGGTTGTTGTGTGTTTCATTGCCCATCAGGTTGTCCCCGTTGGCACAGTGTGAGTTGTGCTGGTCGGTGGCCAGTCCCGGCACTGGTCCGAGCTGGTCAGTGCTGGTCCGAGGCCGGTCCCGGCACTGGTCCACGGCCAGCTCCTGGCATTGGGGTAGTTCTGGTGGCGTGGCCTGGCGGTGGCAGAAATCTTGGCCACACCACTCACTGACCCTGCTATGCAGGGCCCGGCAGTAACCTGCTGGAAGGTCAGAAGAAAGAGAGATTATCCTGGGTTTTGTTTGTTTTTAAATGTGCTTTTCCACATTTAAAAATGTGTGTTCAGCTCTTTTATGTGGTTTAACTGGGTGTCAATCTTCAAATGTAGCCAGCTGATCGGTTCTTCAACCTTTGACTCCGCCCCATAGGGAACCACATCTGCAACCCATGGGCTCCACCCCAACTGAAAACCCAACAGACTGATAAACCACGATAGGGAAATGTGACAGAAACAGGAGAACCCCAAAGCTGCCCCAAATCCATCCCAAATCTGCTCCAAATCAGCCTCAAATCCGTCCCAAACCAACCCAATCCTGGCTCTGTCCCCCTCCCAGGTCCCACCTCCTTCCCAGGGCTCCAGGGATGGTTTTCCACACTCACCTCTGGATTTGCAGAACACCAGGAGAACCAACAAAAGCACCGCGACTCCAATCCCCACTGCGACTCCAATTCCAAATGACTTGCCTGAGAGGGCGCCTGGAAAAAGATCCAGTGGCAGCATCCCAAAGTTAATCCGGCTCTTCCAGAGGGAATTTGGCCTCCAATCCCTCCCTGATCCCTCATTCCAGGAGAACTCAACCCAAGCCAGGGCAGAGGCAGTGCTGGAAGAGGACGAGCGGCTTGGCGGAAGCAGTGGCCGGAGAATCCCCAAATCCCCAAAATCCAAAAATCCCAAAATCCCCAAATCCGCCTTCCCATGGCTCTCAGGGGACCGGGACCAGCCCACCCCCACCTCAACATTCCCATCCCACCTCACCTTCCCATCCCACCTTTCCCCGGCTCTCACCTGAGCAGAGCACCCCGGGGGTGGTGACGGTGACGTTCCTGCTGCTGACGGCGTTCCGTGCCGTGCACATCAGTGGCTCCGGCTCATCCAGGGAGGATTTTTGCAGCACCAGCAGCATGGACTGGAGTTCCCACAGCCAATCCCGCCCTCTCCAGGTATAGGAGACATTCCCAAAGCCGTCACCGGGCACAGAGCAGTGCAGAAAGAGGAAGCAGCTCCTCTCTGAGCATTTCTGGGCCTCGCAGGTCACCCTGGGCTCTGCCAGCTCCCCTGGGGGCACAGGGCTGTCAGAAACCTCTTTTTCAAGTGTAAAAATAAAAAAAAACCAACACTAAAATCACCTACGGTAAACCTGGAGGGTGAAGGTGGATGTTTTTCCATGAATGTTTGCAGTGTAGGTCCCGGCATCCTCCATGCTCAGCTGGGAGATGGTGAGTGCTCGGCCCTTCTCGGAGACAGCGAAACGAGTTCTGAATTTGTTTTTAAAAAATGAGGGTTGAGGAGGGTCCGCAAATTCCGTTAGCACTATGGGTTCATCCTCAAAACTCCAGAATGTTGCGTATCCACGTGTGCTGTGGCTGTGGAAGGTCACAGACCCACCCACGGCCCCGATCACCTCTGTGGTGTCGCCGGCGCTGGCTGGGGAGAGAACACGGGATGAGGGTGGGATCGAGGTGGAGTGAAGTTGGAGTGAAGGTAGGATGAAGGTGGGATGAAGGTGGGATGAAGGTGCTGAACCAAGAGAATGAATCTGATCCTGGCTCAGCCCTGAGCTCAGGCTCGGAATTTCAGCCTCAGGCACCTCAGGAACTCGGACAGCCACGGCACTCTGAGCACAGGGAAGGAAAAGCTGCTGGGGGAGATAAACTTCCAGAAAAATTTGCTGATCGGCAAAGCCACCAGCTGGCTCGTGATAAACCCTCTGTGAGGGAAGGGCTGGGCTGAACCTCGCCCAATTTCCCTCTTTTCAGAAAAAAACTCCCCGAGATGAAACCTCCAAAAAATGGGAGGGGATTCAGAGAGGAGCAGGAGCTGAATGTGGAGCAGGATGTCTGGAGAACATCTGGGGTAGAGGCTGGACCAGAGCTGGACCTGGTCACTCTTTTCTAGAGGGTTCCCATGGCCAGGGCAGAGGCCAGGGCTTCTTTCCCCTTGGTTGCCCCATGGCTCTCCCTGGTTGCCCCATGGTTCCCCCAGGTTGCCCCATGGGCAACCAAAATGGGGTTCCTCCCATCTCTGGGGGGTTGCCCCAATCCTTCACACTGACCCCACACGTCCCCACCTTCCTGGGGGTCCCTAAAACCACCCCAAACCCCCCAGGGGCTCCTTCCCGTCCACTGCCGAGGGCTGCCAGAGCTGCTCCCACACATCCCCGCTCTCCCCTGACATTAAAAACCCCAAATCCACCCCAAAATCTCAGTCTGAGGGACAAGGAGCACCTGGCACTCACCGGTTTGGCAGAGGAACATGAGAATGGTGAGAAGTGGAATCCAAAACTCCTCCATGGGTGCCAGGGGCACGGAGAGGATTTGGGGCACCGCACACCCAAAACTGATCGCGACAAATGAGGAAGGATAAAGTGCCTGCCTGGCTTCTCGTGTTGTGGGTGGAGCTTTGGGTGTGTTTTGTGACAAAAGTGACATCAAGGGGGGGCGGCTCGCACTCACAACAGAAATTTGAGTTGTTTCAAAGAAAAAAAACTCCTCTAGAACCCAATCCCAAAAGGTTTTTTAAATCCCAAGTTTATTGTTTATTTTCCTTTCCCGCCGCCACAATCCACGAGCTCGGAACCTGCAGACACCTGGGATTCCCACAGGAGAGGGAATGACCATTTCCAAGGGTGACAAGAGTGGAAATGGTCATTCCCAAGGTGACAAGAGTGGAAATGGTCATTCCCAGGGCCACAGGAGTGAGAATTGTCATTCCAGAGGCCACAGGAGTGGGAATGGTCATTCCTGAGACCACAGGAGTGGGAATGACCATTCCCGAGGCCACAGGAGTGGGAAGGGTCATTCCTGGGGCCACAGGAGTGGGAATGGTCATTCCTGGGGCTACAGGAGAGGGAAGGGTCATTCCCAAGGGGACAAGAGTGCGAATGGTCATTCCTGTTGGGATCCTCCATCATTCCCAGCTCCAAGGTGCATCCAGATCCTCTCTCCCTTCTCCCAGCGCTCCAGGATCCCTCTGGAATTCCTCCGCCACATTCAGGGGAGATTCCTTGCCTGCGTCCAGCCCTCGCTTGACCACCCCACACCCCTCCGGCCATCACTCCAGCCACGCCGCTCGCTCAGGAAAATTCTTCCCCCGATTCCTCTAGGGTGGGCTCAGGGATTCCCCAAAGGATTCCCCGGGGATCCATGGCGAATTCCAGCCAGGAATGCTGATCCCGGCAAGGCTCAGGCCACAGGAAGAGTCACGCTGGCATAAACCGTTGTGGGCTCCTTGGAGGGGACAAAAATTTTGGGGGGGACAAAGGGTTCAGTGAGGTGACCTGGCCCTGGGGGCGGGGTTGGGGACAGTCACCCTTACCTGGGACAGCGGGGAGTGTCCCCGCGGGGTTGGGGACCCAGCTGGGGACCGGGGGGCTCCGTCGGGGGCTGGGAGTGGCCCGGTGGCCGCGGCGTAGATGGTGGTGCAGGACATGGGCGTGGCCTTGGGGACAATCGCTTTGGGCTTCTGAGGGAGGGGACAAAGGGTGGGCAGCCACCCCAGGGTCCCCGCAGGGCCACCCCGCTCCCGCCACCAACTTTTGTCCCAGCGGGGATTGGAAAAATTGGGGAAAATCCTAGAGTTTGTCCCCAAAGCCACCGTGGGAAAGTTGGAGGCTTGGGGAGTTGTGTTACCCGGATTTATTCCCAAAAATTCCCAAATTCCCGGTGACCGGGGGTGGCAGGGGAGGGTGACACCTCCACAATGTCACCTTCCCCCTTTTCCCCCTTTTTTTCTCCTTTTTTCTCTATTTTTTTCCTATTTTTCTGCTTTATCCCTTCCCCCCCATTTCCCCTTTTCCTCATTTTCCCCTATTCCCTCTTTTTTCCCCTCCTTTCATCTTTTCCTCCCTCTTCCCTTTTTCCCCCCTTTCCCCCCTACTTTCTCCTCCTTTTTCTGCCCCTTCCCTCCTTTCTCCCCCCGGACCTTTTTTTCCCCTTTCCCCCCTTTTTCACCTCCCTTTCCCCCCTATTTTTCCTCATTTTCCCCATTTATCCCCATTTTCCCCATTTTCCCCCATTTTTCTCCACTTTTTCCATTTTCCCCATTTCCCCTCCTTTTTTTCCCATTTCCCCTATTTTTCCCCATTTCCCCCATTATTTCCCATTTCCCCCATTTTTCCCATTGCCCCCATTTTTTCCCATTTCCCCCATTTTTCCCTATTTCCCCCCATTTTCCCACCCATTTTCCCCCATTTTTCTCAATTTCCCCCCTTTTTCCTAATTTCCCTCCATTTCCCCCCATTTTCCCCATTTTCCCCCATTCCTCCCCCCCTTTTCCCCTCCCTTCCCCCCTATTTTTCCCTATTTTTCCCCTCATTTTTCTCGATTTTCCCCCATTTTCCCCCATTTTTCCCCCTCACCTGCACCTGGGCGTAGATGGTGGCACTGGGGCTGTCCGGAGTGGCCTGGGAGGTGTCCTGGTCACCTGTGGGGTCACAAAATCCTGGGATCACCCAGGTTGGAAAAGAATTCCAAGGTCACCGAGTCCGACCGGTGTCACCTTCTCCCTTTTTTCCTCTTTTTTCCCCTCCTTTTTCCTCCTTTTTTTCTCCTTTCTCCCATTTTCCTCCTTTTCCTCCTTCCTTCCTCTTTTTTTACCTTTTTCTCCCCATTTCCCCCTTTTCATCTTTTCCTCC
The DNA here is from genome assembly GCA_021534815.1 of Acrocephalus arundinaceus. NCBI lineage: Eukaryota > Metazoa > Chordata > Aves > Passeriformes > Sylviidae > Acrocephalus > Acrocephalus arundinaceus. The sequence continues at coordinate 88,907 of JAJEOU010003003.1, forward strand.
CTCTTCCCTTTTTTCCGCCTTTTTTCCCCTTTTTTCTCCATTTTTCCCCCCTTTTCACCCTTTTCCCCCCCATTTTTTCCCTTCTTGCTCACCCAAAGGAATCTCCAGGAATTCCCTCCAGGAATGGGGATCCAACCCTCCCTGAGCCCCTCCCGGTCCTTCCCAACCCTTTTTCCGTGGAAAAATCATCCCAAATTTCCAAGAATTTTGGGGATTTCTTTCCCAAGAGTTTGGGGATTTTGGGGATTTCTTTCCCTAAGGATTTTGGGATTCTTGGGATTTCTTTCCCAAGAAATTTGAGATTTTTGGGATTTTTTTTCTCAAGAATTTTTTGATTTTGGGGGATTTCTTTCCCTAGAAATTTCAGATTTTTGGGATTTTGGGAATCAGCCCTTGGGGTCCCACCCCAAACTCACCTTTAGCCACATGGGTGGCCCTGATGGTGACAATGACCACGATGATGACGATGATGCCGAGGGGCACCAGCAGCCCCAGGAGCTCTGTCCTCACTCCGGGGCCACCTGGGACAGGAGGGGACACACGGAGGGGTGGCACCGGGTCACCCAGAACCTTTTGTCACCTCGGTCACCTGATTTGGGGCTGATTTTTGTCACCTGTCGGCTGATTTGGGGGTTGATTTTTGTCACTTTCTCCCCTGATTTTGGGACAGATTTCCATCACTTTGTTCCTTGACTTTGGGGCTGATTTTTGTCACCTGATTTTGGGGCTGATTTCTGTCACTTTGTCCCCTGATTTGGGGGCTGATTTGTGTCACTTTGTCACCTGATTTTGGGGCTGATTTTCTATCACCTGTCCCCTGATTTTGGGGCTGATTTTCTATCACCTGTCCCCTGATTTTGGGGCTGATTTGCGTCACCTCTGCACCTGATTTTGGGGCAGATTTTTGTCACCACCGTACCCTAATTTTGGGTCGGAATTTTCTCACTTCTTCACCTAATCTGAAGACCGAATTTGCCACTTTGTCACCTGATTTGGGGTTGGTGGGTTTGCTGCAGAACAGGAAGCAGCAAAGGGCAGGAAATGCCTCTGAGCTCTCTTGATTTGCCTTATGAGCTAAAACCCTGCTGGGGGCTGGATTTGGGGTCAGAATAAAAAACCCCAAACCCTTAAAAATCTCCCTGGTGGCTTTAAGGGGGCTTGAGGGATGGAAATATCTCAGATATCCATAGAAATACCTTGGTTATCCATAAAAATCTCTCATGTAAAGGGGGATCCCATTAATCCATAAACATCTCAAATATCCACCCAAATCTCTTGAATTTCCACAGAAATCTCTCAAATTTCCACCCAAATCCATCAAATTCCCACCCTGACAGCACTGGGACATCTTCAGAGATCCCTTCCCACCCCACAGTCCTGGATTCTGAGGTTTTCGGATTCTTGGATACCAGAATTCTGGGATTCTGGAATTCCAGAATTCTGGGATTCTGGGGTTCTGGGATTCTGAGGTTCTCAGATTTTGGGATTCCGAGACTCTTGGATTCCAAAATCCTGGGATTTGGGGGTTCCATTATTCTGGGGTTCTGAGATTCCAGGGTTCTAGGATTTGGGGATTCTGGGATTCCAGGATTCTGTGATCCCAGGGTTCTGGGATTCCGGGATTCTGGGATCCTGGGATTCTGGGATCCTGGGATTCCAGGGATTCTGGGATTCCAGGATTCTGGGATTTTGGGAATTTTCAAGAATTCTGTGCTCCCAGGGTTCTGGGATTCCGGGATTCTGGGATCCCAGGGTTCTAGGATTTTGTTATTCCAAAATTCCAGGATTCCGGAATTCTGGGATACCAAGATTCTGGGATTCTGAGATTCCAGGGTTCTAGGATTTTGGGGTCCTGGAGTTCCAGGATTCCAGGATTCTGCGATTCCAGGATTCTGTGATTCCAGCATTCCATGATCCCAGAATTCCACGATTCTGCCATCCCAGATCTCCACATTCCCACCACCCCAGTCCTACCCTGGTGCTGGAGGCCGCACTGGGCCGCGTCGAAGGCGGTGCTGCGGTTGCTGACGGCGTTGCTGGCGGTGCAGACGCAGCCGAAGGCCGCGCTCCGCACCGGGTACGACAGGTTCAGGAAGGCGCCGCTCCCGGAGCAGATCCCGCCCGTCCCGCTGTCGTCCCCGTTGTTGTCCCCGTTGTCATCCCCATTGTCATCCCCGTTGTCCCCGCTGTTGTCCCCGTTGTTGTCCCCGCTGTCCCAGCTGTAGGAAACCTCGTCCCCGCGCTCCGAGGAGCAGCGCAGGGCCAGCCAGCAGCTGCCGTTGGACAATTCCCGATGGAGGACGTGGATGTTGGGATGGGACACGGGCTCTGCGGAAAGGCGGGAATTCCGTCATGGAGGTGGAGGTTTCCACATCCCAAAACAGCTGAGGACATCCAGGAGAAAAAACCCAGGAACATCCAGGAAAAATACCAGGAAATTCCAGGAAAAGGCTGGGAACGTCCAGGCAAAAGCCAGGAAATTCCAGGAAAATGCCAGGAACTTCTAGGCAAAAGCCAGGAAATTCCAAGCAAAAGCCAGAAACATCCAGGAAAAAGCAAGGAAAAAGCCAGGAAATCCCAGGAAAAGGTCAGGAACATCCCAGGAAAAAGCCAAGAAATCCCAGGGAAAGGCATGGAACATCCAGGCAAAGGCCAGGAAATTCCAGGCAAAAGCCAGAAACATCCAGGAAAAAGCCAGGAAATCCCAGGAAAAAGCCAGGAACATCCAGAAAAAAAGCCAGGAAATTACAGGCAAAAGCCAGGAAATTCCAGAAAAAAGCCAGGACCATCCAGGAAATTCCCAGAAAAAAACGGGATCACCCATCCCGGTGATTCCTGGCGGAATTTTTTACCAAACACTTCCAGCTGGATCTCCCAGACCTCCTCCTCGCCGCCATTGCTGACGCTGTACTCATAGAGCCGCTGATCGTCCCGGCTGGTGTTGAGGATTTCCAGGGAAAAATCATTTTCATGGAAGTGCATCCGGTCCTCTAACTGTGTGTAATTCCTGCCAGAAATCTTCAGCAGGAATTTCTTCTTCTGAGGCTCTTCCATGATTTTTTTCCAGGTGGCTTCCCGGGATTGCCGGGTACGCTCCTGGAGCCAGAGGGGGATCTTCAGGAGCGTCGCCTCGCCCAGAATTCCCCGCACCATTTCCCTGGCTCCGAGGCCTGGGGAGAGGGGAGAGAGAAGGGCTGAAGCTGGCAGGGATCCAGCCTGGGGATCCACAGGATCCCAGATCCAAGGGAGAAACTTCCAGATGGGAAGGAGAGACCTCAAATCCAAAGGAGAGACACCAAATTTGAAGGACAGATCCCCAGATCCAAGGGAGAGAGCCCAAATCCAAAGCTGAGACCCCAAATCCAAATGGGAGATCCGAAATCCAAGGGAGAGACCCCAAATCCAAAGGACAGACTCCAAATCCAAGAGAGAGATCCGAAATTTGAAGGGGAGACCCCAAATCCAATGGAGAGACCCCAAACCCAAAGGAGAGACCTCAAATCCAAAGTTGAGACTCCAAATCCAATGAAGAGACCCTAAATCCAAAGGGAGGACCCCAAATCCAAAGATGAGACCCCAAATCCAAAGGGGAGACCCCAAATCCAAAGGGGAGACCCCAAATCCAATGAAGAGACGCCAAATCCAATGAAGAGACCCTAAATCCAAAGGGGAGACCCCAAATCCAAAGACGAGACCCCAAACCCAAAGGGGAGACCCCAAATCCAAAGATGAGACCCCAAATCCAAAGGGGAGACCCCAAATCCAAAGAAGAGACCCCAAATCCAAAGGGGAGACCCCAAATCCAAAGATGAGACCCCAAATCCAAAGGGGAGACCCCAAATCCAAAGATGAGACTCCAAATCCAAAGGGGAGACCCCAAATCCAATGGAGAGACCCCAAATCCAATGAAGAGACCCTAAATCCAAAGGGGAGACCCCAAATCCAAAGACGAGACCCCAAACCCAAAGGGGAGACCCCAAATCCAAAGGGGAGACCCCAAATCCAATGAAGAGACCCCAAATCCAATGAAGAGACCCTAAATCCAAAGGGGAGACCCCAAATCCAAAGACGAGACCCCAAACCCAAAGGGGAGACCCCAAATCCAAAGATGAGACCCCAAATCCAAAGGGGAGACCCCAAATCCAAAGATGAGACCCCAAATCCAAAGATGAGACCCCAAATCCAAAGGGGAGACCCCAAATCCAATGGAGAGACCCCAAATCCAATGAAGAGATCCTAAATCCAAAGGGGAGACCCCAAATCCAAAGACGAGACCCCAAACCCAAAGGAGAGACCTCAAATCCAAAGTTGAGACTCCAAATCCAATGAAGAGACCCTAAATCCAAAGGGAGGACCCCAAATCCAAAGATGAGACCACAAATCCAAAGGGGAGACCCCAAATCCAAAGGGGAGACCCCAAATCCAATGAAGAGACCCCAAATCCAATGAAGAGACCCTAAATCCAAAGGGGAGACCCCAAATCCAAAGGGGAGACCCCAAATCCAAAGAAGAGACCCCAAATCCAAAGATGAGACCCCAAATCCAAAGGGGAGACCCCAAATCCAAAGATGAGACCCCAAATCCAAAGGGGAGACCCCAAATCCAAAGGGGAGACCCCAAATCCAAAGAAGAGACCCCAAATCCAAAGATGAGACCCCAAATCCAAAGGGGAGACCCCAAATCCAAAGATGAGACCCCAAATCCAAAGGGGAGACCCCAAATCCAAAGAAGAGACCCCAAATCCAAAGGAGTCTCTTTTCCAACTTCAAAAATCCTGGAATTTTGGGAATTGCAACCACTTGGATACAAATTCCACATTTTCCTTTTGGTTAAGGTGATCTCAGGTCGGGTTTTTTTTGAAAAAAGAATCGAGGCAGGTTTTCAACTCCCACAGCCCCGGATTTTCTGTGGGAGGATTTTTTCCCCCCCAAAATCCCTTTGTTGTTTTTTGTTCCAAGCCAATGATTCGGATTTTCTGTGATTCGGATTTCCCTTGATTCAGATTTTCCCCTCATTTCTGGGCAAACAAATTTTGTTTTTGTAGAAAATTGTGGGAGGAAGAGGAGGAGGAAGAGGAGGAGGAAGAGGAGGAGGAAGAGGAGGAGGAGCCAAATCAGGAGCTCCCCAAAAGCAGAGAAGGGTCCACGATTGTGCTGCCCCCAGTTTTCCCAAAATCTTTTTCCATTGGTTTTGCCCTGGAAAGGAAAGGAAAAAGGAAAGGAAAAAGGAAAGGAAAAAGGAAAGGAAAAAGGAAAGGAAAAAAGAAAAAAAAGGGGAGGAAAGGGAAAAAAGGGAGGGGAAAAGGGATAAAAGGGGGGAAAGGGGAGAAAAAGAGGGGAAAAGGGGGGGAAGGGGAAAAAGGGAAAAAAGGGGGGAAAGGGGAAAAAAAGGGGGAAAAGGGAGGAAAAAGGGGAAGGGGGAGGAGGGAAAAGGAGGAAAAAGGGGGAAAAAATGGGAGGAAAAATGGGAGGAAAAAGGGAAATTATCTCCCACTGGTGGAGTCTGGAATTTTGACCGGAAGTCTGGAGGGAAATTTGGCTCTCCAGACCTCCCCAAAATCAGGGATCGGCCCCATTTTCATGGAAGCTGTCCCTTGGCAAAGGGTTGGATCCTCAAGTTCCTTCCACCCTGAACAATTCCAAGATTTCATTCCTTGGGAATCATCTCCCAGCCCAGTGATCTGAGCCAATCCAGCGGGAATCTTCCACTGGAATATCCCAATGCCCTCTGGCACGGAATTAATCCTTCAGGGCTCTTAAATCTTTGTTCAAATTTGCCCAAATCCTTCGTTTTTCCAGTTGGATTTTTTTTCCTGCCACTTTTTAATCCCCTCCTCCCTCTGGAAGAGTTTTTGGGGACGCTCCTCACGTCCCACCTGCAGCACCTCCACCCCAAACTCCTAAACCCCGTCAGATCCGCCCCAAAAAAACCCCAAAATCCGGGAAAAACCACCCAAAATTTGGGAGGGAAATCCACATACCCCAAAGAGCTCCGAGGGTGAGGAGCAGCCGGAGCCAAACTCCGGAGCCCATCCCGGGATCACGGAGCCGCCGCCGCTCCGGGCTTGGGACCAGGTGGTGATGAGATCTTCACCTCCGGGCCTCTCATTTCCTGTTTATTTCGGGGCCGAATGAGTCGAATTTTCTCCTTTTTATTTCCTTTGGTCGGAAATTATTCAAAGCACAGGGTTGTGCTTCACGTCCCCGAGGTGCTGGGGAGGAGAGCGGAGAAATAGATTCGGTTTTTCTGCCAGAATTCCCTTCAAATGCTCTGGGAAAAAAGAGGAATAAGGAATTTCCTGGATTTTTTCCGGCTCTGGAGATGTGGAAGAGTCAAAGCGATCCTGCTAAAGGATGTGGGCAGCTCCTCGCATCCCAAAATCTGCTCCATCCTCCCCAAAATCTGCTTTGTCCCCTCAAAAATGTGGGAAAAGCTGGAATTTCCTGGGAATATCCCAGCTTGGAGCTCCGCGGGATCCACAGTGAGGAGGAGAAGGACGAGAAGTCCCCAAAAACTCACCTGGGAGAAGCTAAATCCTCGTTTTGGGTGAATTTGGGATCAGTTGGAGATGGGGATAATCCTTCCTGGTGGAATGGCTGGGAAGGGCAGGAAAAAATTCCAGCGGTGGATCGTCTGCTGCTGGAAAATCTTGACCGGTTTTGGTGGAGGAGCTTTGAAATCCAAAGGATTTTTTGCCGTTTTCTTTCTCCGAATTTTCCCGATTTTCAGGGCGTGCAGCAGGAATTTCGGATCCCAGAGGTTGGAGAAGCGCTCCGGGATCAAAAAATCCAAGCTGTGACCCAATTCCCACACCTCGGCATTCCTTGGATGCCTCCAGGGATGAAAATCCCAGGATTTTAACCCAAATCCAATCCCAGGACGGACTCACATCCCGCTGCTTTCCAGGGTGAGCCCAGCTCGGAGTTTTCCGCCAGGTTTTGCTGCCGGGAAATGATTTTTGAAAAAAAAACCCCAAAACCACCCCAAAAAAACCCCACCCAGGATGTTCGGTCAGGCTCCTCCTTCCTGCTCAGGAAGCACCTGATGAGATTAAAAAACCCCAAAGCTGCCATTTCCCCAAAACTCAGAGTTTTACAGAAGAAATACGGGCGGAAATGAATCCAGGAAAAATTAATACCAGTGGCGGTTCCTCCTGGAAACTTCCGGAATTTGGTGCTTGGAAGGATTTTGGGATGGCAAAATCATTGGTTTGGGGGGATTTGGGGATTTTTTTTGGGGGGTTGGGGATGTTTTTAGAGGCACAAATCCCACGTGGAATTTCCATGGCCAATGGGACACTGACCCCGAGGGTCACCAGAGTGACCCCAAACTTGTCCCCAGTGACCAGTGGGACACTGACCCCAAGGGTGACCAGAGTGACCCCAAAGCTGTCTCGATGGCCAATGGAACACTGACCCCATGGGTGACCGGAGTGACCTCAATGCCATCCCAATGATCAATGGACACTGACCCCAAGGGTGACCAGAGTGACCCCAAAGCCATCCCAATGATCAATGGACACTGACCCCAGGGGTGACCAGAGTGACCCCAAACTTGTCCCCAGTGGCCAATGGGACACTGACCCCAAGGGTGACCAGAGTGACCCCAAAGCTGTCTCGATGGCCAATGGAACACTGACCCCGAGGGTCACCAGAGTGACCCCAAAGCTGCCCCAATGGCCAATGGGACACTGACCCCAAGGGTGACCAGAGTGACCCCAAAGCCATCCCAATGGCCAGTGGGACACTGACCCCAAGGGTGACCAGAGTGACCCCAAAGCCATCCCAATGTCCAATGGGACACTGACCCCATGGGTGACCGGAGTGACCCCAAACTTGTCCCCAGTGGCCAATGGGACACTGACCCCAAGGGTGACCAGAGTCACCCCAAACCTGCCCCAGTGACCAATGGGACACTGACCCCAAGGGTGACCAGAGTGACCCCAAAGCCGTCTCAATGACCACTGGACACTGACTCCAAGGGTGACCAGAGTGACCCCAAAGCCTGGGGGGCAGCCAGGGGGGATTTGGGATCTGATCCCAGGGAACGGGGCCAGGACAAGAGGGAACAGCCTCGAGCTGGGCCAGGGTGGGAAATTTGGGATGATTTTTCCATGGAAAAAGGCTTGGGAAGCTTGGGGAGGGGCTCAGGGAGGGGTTGGATCCCCATCCCTGGTGGGGATCCCTGGAGATTCCTCTGGATGAGCAAGAGGGGAAAATGGGGGGAAAAGGAGAGGGGAAAAGGGTGAAGAAAAGGGCAATAAAGGGGGGAAAGAAAAGGATGAAGGAAAGCAGAAAGTGGGGAAAAAAGGGAAGAGGGAGGAAAAGATGAAAGGGGGAAGGGGATAAGAGAGGAAAAAGGAAAAAAGGGGGAAGAAAGGCAGAAAAGAGGAAAATGAGAGAAAGGGAAAAAAGGGGGGAAGGAGAAAAATAGGGGAAAAGGTAAAAAGGGAGGTAAAGGAGGGAAAAGGGGGAAAAAGGGGGAGAAGGAGGAAAAAAGGGGGGGATAAAGTGGGGGAAAATGATAAAAAAAGGGGGGGAAAGCGAGAAGGTGACATTTTGTGAGGGTGTCACCCATCCCTGTCACCCCCGGTCTCAGAGAATTTGGGAATCTGCGGGAATAAATCCGGGTGACAAAACTTCTCCGAGCTCGGCTTCGCTGCTCTTGGAATTCTTTCCCCTCTCCTCAACACCCCACCGAGAAATCCCGGGATTCTTTGGGAAGGAAGGATTTGGAATTCCAGCGCGGGATTCCTTTCCCTCCAGGCGCTTTTGTTCGCGCTCCCTCGGGGCCGCCGCCACCGCCGCTGTCCCCGGCTTGGGGACAAACGGCCGCCGGCGTCTTCCCACGGGCGGGGGTGGGCAGGGAACAAAGGGAGCCCCGAGCCCCCCGCGGGGCCCTGACCCACTTTAGTGCCAGCCCGGAGCTGTCCCCGACGTGCTGGGGGACAGCGATGATGTCACCTCGCTGCGGTGACAAAAAGTATTCCTTAAAATCCACCCCAAAATTCCAAAGACGGGAAGAATTTTCCCTGGAATCCACACCAAAATTCCCCCTGGAGAGAAAGAATTTTCCCTAAAATTCACCCCAAAATTCCCCCTAGAGGGGAAGATTTTTCCATTAAAAATCCATTCCAAAATCCATTCCAGAATCCACTCCAAAATCCACCCTAGAGGGAAAGACTTTCCCCTAAAATCCACTCCAAAATTCCCCTGTGGAGGGAAAGAATTTTCCCTAAAATTCATCCCAAAATTCCATGTAGGGGAAAGAATTTTCCTTAAAATCCTCCCCAACATTCCAGAATTTTCCCTGAAATCCACCCCAAAATTCCCTCTCGGAGGAAGAATTTTCTGTAAAAAAATCCATTCCAAAATCCATGCAAAAAGTTCCCCCTAGAGGGGAAGAATTTTCCCTAAAATCCCCAGAACATTCCAGAATTTTCCCTGAAATCCACCCCAAAAATTCCCCTAGGGGAAAGAACTTTCCCTAAAATCCATCCTGAAATTCCCCTCTAGGGGAAGAATTTTCCCTAAAATCCCCCCCAGCATTCCAGAATTTTCTCTGAAATCTACAACAAAATTCCCTCTGAGAGGAAGGATTTTAATTTTCCCTAAAATCCATCCCTCTCCATCCTCTTCTTCCTCCTCTTCCTCTCCTTCCTCTCCTTCTCCTCACTCCAAGGCCAAGTTGGAACCACCTGGGATGAGGGAAGGTCCCTGCCCGTGGAACTGGGGTGGGATTTTTTGGGATTTAAGGTTCCTTCCCATCCCAAAAACCATTCCAGAATTCCATGGGCGGATTTAGATGGGATTTTAGGGATAAATCCTTCCCTGGCCTGGCTGATTCCATGGATTGCCCATCCCTGGCAGTGTCCAAGGCCAGGCTGGACAGGGCTTGGAGCCACCTGGGACAGCGGGACCAGCTCCAAGGTCCCTCCCACCCAAACCATTCCATGATGATTCTCTGGAGATCCCAATCCATGCTCAGCGATTCCTGAATTGCGATATTCTCTGGGATATCGCGATATTCTCTGGGATATCGCGATATTCTCTGGGATATCGCGATATTTCCTGGGATTCTGTGACATTCTATGGGATACAATGACATTCTCTGGGATATCGCGATATTCTCAGTGATACAATGACACTCTCTGGGATATTGCGATATTCTCTGGGATACAATGACATTGTCTGAGATACCGCAATATTCTCTGGGACACTGCAACATTCTCTGGGATATCGCAACATTCTGTGGGATACTGCAACATTCTATGGGATACCGTGATATTCTCTGGGATATCGCGACATTCTCTGCAATATCGCAACATTCTCTGGGATATCGTGACATTCTCTGGGATATCGTAACATTCTCTGGGATATCGTGACATTCTCTGGGATAACACTCTCCAGGCTGGCCATTTGTCACTCGTGTCCACAGTGACACTTTTGCTCTGGGCTGCCACACTCATCTTTGCTCACAAACTAAATTTTTTTCCTTAAAACAGCTCAAATTTCTGAGTGCTATCCAGCCCCGCAATGTCATTTTGTCACAAACCACACCCAAGGTGCCACCCAGACCCTTGGAAGATACGCAGGCGCTTTTTCCTTGTCCTTCCTCTTTCGTTGTGATCGTTTTTGGACGCTCGGTGCCCCAAACTCTCTGTGCCCTGGACACCATGGAGGAGTTTTGGATCCCACTTCTCACCATCCTCACGCTCCTCCACCAAACCGGTGAGTGCTAGGTGCTCCCCGTCCCCTGGGAATGAGATTTTTGGGTGGTTTGGGGGTTTTAGGGTCAGGGGAGAGCGGGGATGTGTGGGAGCACCAGAACAGCTCGGCAGGGTTGAGTTTGTGCCAAATTTCAGGATCCGGGGCTGCCGTGGATCTCTGAGCTGTGCATGGAGCCCCAACGTCCATCTCTGGTGCAGCCTCTGTCCAGCTGCTGCCCAGGGAGCTCCTGGCAGAGGTCATTCCATGGATTCGCCACCCCTGGCAGTGACCGCGGCCAGGGTGGAGCTGCCTGGAACAGTGGAAGGTTCCAGGGGGTGGAACGGGATCATTTTCAGTTCCCTCCCTACCCAAAATTCTCCTTAATTCCACAATTCTCCCCCAAGGAGCAGCTGGAGCTCCCTGTCCTGCTCAGGTGGCTCAAAGCGACTGCTCTTGTCCTTCCTGCTCCCAGTTCCTGGTTCCCTTCCCATTTCAGTTCCCCTCTGCACTCTAGGATCTCAGCCTGGGTGTGGCCTCGTGCTCTTCCTTCTCCCCAGGACCCTCCCATGAACCCCCCATGAGCCGTCAGACACCTCCAGCCCTGGTGGGCTTCGTCCTCTGGGTGCAGCAACTTCATCCTGCCCTGATCCCACCTTGAGCCCACCTTGATGTCACCTTTCATCCCACCTTGATCTCATCTACATCCTGCCTTGATCCCATCTTTTTATCCCACTTTCATCTCGCCGTAGTCCCACCTTGATCCCACCTTGATCCCACCTTGATCCCACCTTTTCATCCCACCTTGATCCCACCTTTTCATCCCACCTTGACCCCACCTTCATCCCAGCTTTTCATCCCATCTTCAGCCTACCTTCATCCCACCTCCAGCCCAAACTCAACACTCCTTCACCCCAATTTCATCCCACCTCCATCCCACCTCCATCCCACCTCCATCCCACCCTCATCCCGTGTTCTCTCCCCACTTTCTCTCCCCAGCCAGCACTGGTGACACCACAGAGGTGATCAGGGCTGTGGGCGAGTCCGTGACCTTCCGCGGCCGCAGTGCAAACGAATACTCAGCATTGCGCGGATACACAACACTGTGGAGATTTGGGGATGAACTCATAGCAATGATACATTCAGTGGGTCCTTCTGATCCCATATTTAATGAAGAAAAATACAGGACGCGTGTGGCTTTCTCCGAGAACGGCCACGCACTCACCATCTTCCAGTTGGGCTTGGAGGATGCTGGGACCTACTGCGTACGTGTCGATGAAGAAGTATCCACCTTCAAGCTCCAGGTGTATAGTAAGTGCTTTTCGTGTTGTTTTGGGCTTTTTACACTAAAAAAATAGAAGTTTCTGACGCCCCCCTGTGCCCCCAGGGAAGCTGGCAGAGCCCAGGGTGATCTGCGAGGCCTGGAAATGCTCAGGTGGGAGCTGCCTCCTCGCCCTGCGCTGCTTCGTGCTTGGCGACAACTTTGGGAAGGTCTCCTACGCCTGGACAGTGGGAGGTCAGCCACAGGATGATGGGTCCATTGTGCTGCTGGAGCATAAATCGTCCCAGGATGAGCTGGAACCGGTGAAATGCACAGCACGGAACGCTGTCAGCAGCAGGAGCGTCACCGTCACCACCCCCGGGGTGCTCTGCCCAGGTGAGAGCCGGGGACAGGTGGAGGGGAAAGGTGGGATGGGATGGGATGGGATGGGATGGGATGGGATGGGATGGGATGGGATGGGATGGGATGGGATGGGATGGGATGGGAATGCTGAGGTTGGGATGAGCTGATCCTGGTCCGCTGAGAACCAGGGAAAGGTTGGGATTTGGCGATGGGATGGGAATGTTGAGGTTGGGATGAGCTGACCCCGCTCCTTTGAGAACCACGGCAAAGTTGGGGTTGGGATGGGCTGATCCCACTCCATTGAGAGCCAGGAAAATGTGGGATTTGGGGTTGGAATGGGATGGGAATGCTGCGGTTGGGATGGGCTGATCCCACTCCCCTGAGAGCCATGAGAAAGGTGGGAATTTGGGGTTGGGCTGATCCCACTCTCCGGCTTTTCCCCACAGCGGTGGCTCGGGACGCAGAGGGAAGCTCTGACCCCTGTCCCTGGTCACTCCCCTCACCAGGAAACTCCACGGACCCTGCTGGCCTGCCTGGTGAGCTGCCACCCCCTGCCCATGTCCAGCTGTGCTCCTCAGGGTCCCCAAGTGTCTTCAAGTGTCATTGAGTGTCCCCAAGTGTCCCCGAGTGTCCCCAAGTGTCCCCGAGTGTCTGGAGCAGCTTTTTCATGTCCGGCCCGGGAGGGGGATTTGGGAGCCCAATCCCAACACCCTCCAGCTCCTCCCAAAACCCTTCCCAGGGAATGTTCTGGCTGCTCCCGGAGCTCCATGGGACAGGGCCAGGAGATTCTGGGATTCTCCCGCCGCTGCTTCCACCAAGCCACTCGTCCTCTGCCCTGGCTTGGGTTGAGTTCTCCTGGAACGAGGGATCAGGGAGGGCTTGGAGGCCAAATTCCCTCTGGAAGAGCCGGATTGATTTGGGGATGCTGCCACTGGATCTTCTTCATTTTCCAGAGGAAACCTCAAGCAATGGAGGCGGAATCGGACTCACAGCCGGGTTTGGAGTCACAGGGCCTTTGTTGGTTTCATTGGTTTTCCTCCTGTTCTTCTGCTAATCCAAAGGTGAGCATGGAAAACCATGCCTGGAGCCCTGGGAAGGAGGTGGGACCTGGGAGGGGAAGTGAGCCAGGATGGGGTGGATTTGGGGCAGATTTGGGGCAGATTTGGGGCAGATTTGGGGTGTATTTGGGGTTCTCCTGATTCTGTCACATTTCAGTTGGGGTAGAGCCCAGGGACTGTGGGTGTGGTTCCCTGTGGGGTGGAGCCAAAGGTTGAAGAACCAATCAGCTGGCTAGGTTTGAAGATTGACACCCAGTTAAAAAACTGAAAAGAGTTGAACCTGTCTCTGTGGAAAAGTCCATTTAAAAATGAACAAAAACTGGGAAAACCTCTCTTTCTTCTGACCTTCCAACAGGTTTCTGGCCGGCCCCACACGGCCAGCTCAGTGAGCAGCCTGGCTGAGATTTCTGGGACTGTGCCAATAACACGAGCTGGCCAGGACCAGTGGTGGACCTGGCCATGGACCAGCACGGACCAGTGCCAGGAGCGGCCTCAGACCACCGCGACCGTGCCAGTGGGGACCACCTGATGGGCCATGAAAGACACAACGACCGCTCGGATGCAGAGAAGTGCAGAGATCAACCTTCAGCACTGCACAATTCTATAAAAATGTTCTGTTCATAAAACTTGAGAAAAATTGTCCTCCTTTCAGCCCCAAAATCCTCTTCATTCCAGCCCCAAAATCTTCCTTGTTCCAACTCCAATATCCTCCTCCTTCCAGCCCCAAGTCCTCCTCCTTCCAGACTCAAAACCTTCCCAAGCTTTGCAAGACCTCACTGTGGCATTGCAGGACCTGAAGGGGCTTCAGGAAAAATGGAAGGAGACTTTTCCCAAAGGGATGGAGGGCCTGGACAAGGAGGAATGGGTTCAGACTGACAGAGGGGGAAGCTGGATGGGATTTGGGGAAGGAATTGTTCCCTGCCAGGGTGGGGAGGCCCTGGCCCGGCTGATTCCATGGATTGCCCATCCCTGGCAGTGTCCAAGGCCAGGCTGGACAGGGCTTGGAGCCACCTGGGACAGCGGGACCAGCTCCAAGCTCCCTCCCACCCAAACCATTCCATGATGATTCCCTGGAGATCTCAATCCATGCCCACCAATTCCCAAATTGTGATATTCTGTGGGATACTGTGATATTCTCTGGGATACCGTGACACTCTCTGGGGTGACGCTCTCCAGGCTGGTGCCCACAGACCCCCTGAGTCATTTGTCACACAAGGGCACTGTGGCACTTCTGCTACCCAAGCTCAACTTTGCCCAGAAACTGAATTCCTTTTTTCTTAAAACACTTGATATTTCTGCTGTGACCATGAGCCATCATTCCTCGGAATCATTTTTACTAAAAAAAGCACATCCCATGCTCCACCCAGACTTGAGAAGCCACACAGGCACTTCTTCATTGTCCCTCCTTCTTTGTCACATTCCTTTGGGTTCTCGCTGCCCCAAATCCTCTCTCAGCTCCGGACACCCATGGAGAGGTTTTGGATCCTGCTTCTCACCATCCTCACGCTCCTCCACCAAACCGGTGAGTGCCAGGTGCTCCTTGTCCATCAGATTGAGATTTTGGGGTGGTTTGGGGTTTTTTAGGGTCAGATGGGAGCACCAGAGCAGCTCCTTGGTGTTGGGTTTGTGCCAAATTTCGGGATCCAGGGCTGCCGTGGACCTCTGAGTGCCAACGTCCATCTCTGGTGCAGCCTCTGTCCAGCTGCTGCCCGGGGAGCTCCTGGCAGGGGTCATTCCATGGATTCACCATCCCTGGGAGTGACCGCGGCCAGGATGGAGCCACCTGGGACACTGGAAAGTTCCAGGGGATGGAACGGGATAATATTTGGTTCATGCCCAACTCACAACCCAAACCTCTCTAGAATTTGACATTTCTCCTCCAAGGAGCAGCTGGAGCTCCCTGTCCTCCTCAGGTCACTCACAGTGACCCCTTTCTGACCTTCCCATCCCCAGCTCCTCCTTCCCATTCCCGTTCCCCTTTCAGTTCTTCTCTGCACTCTGGGGGCTCGGCCTGGGTGTGGCCTGGTGCTCTTCCTTCTCCCCGGGACCCTCCCATGAACCCCCCATGAGCCGTCAGACACCCCCAGCCCTGGTGGGCTTTGTCCTCTGGGTTCAGGAACTTCATCCTGCCTTGAGCCCACCTTGATCCCACTTTCAACCCACCTTGATCCCAGCTTTTCATCGCATCTTCAGCCGACCTTCATCCCACCTCCAGCCCAAACTCAAAACTCCTTCACCCCAACTTCATCCCACCTCCATCCCACGTTCAGCTGACCTTCATCTCTCCATGCCACCTTCACCTCCATCCCACCTCCATCCCACCCTCATCCCGTGTTCTCTCCCCACTTTCTCTCCCCAGCCAGTGCCGGCGATGCCACAGCGGTGATCGGGGCCGTGGGCGGGACCGTGACCTTCCGTATTCCCAACACAGATGGACATGTAGCATTCTGGAATTTTGGGAGAGATCCCATAATAAGCGTGTCTTTAGAGGATCCTCCTCAACATGTATTTTATCAAGACAAATACAGAGGTCATTTCACTGTATCCGAGAGGGGCCGCGCACTCACCTTCTTCCAGTTGAGCATGGAGGATGCCGGGACCTACTCTGTAAACATTGATGGGACAAAAACATCCAACTTCACCCTCCTCGTGTACAGTAGGTGTCTCTAGTGTTGTTTTGAGGTCTTTACAATTAAAAAAAAATCTGACCCCCCTGTGCCCCCAGGGGAGCTGGCAGAGCCCAGGGTGACCTGTGAGGCCCAGAACTGCTCTGACAGGAGCTGCCTCTTCACCCTGCACTGCTCCGTGCCCGGTGCCGGCTTTGGGAACGTCTCCTACACCTGGAGAATGCGGGATTGGCTGTGGGAAGGCCAGTCCGTGGTGCTGCAGGTGCATGAATCATTCCAGGATGATCTGGAGCCGGTGACGTGCATGGCATGGAATGCCGTCAGCAGCAGGAACATCACGGTCATCACCCCTGGGGTGCTCTGCACAGGTGAGAGCCTGAGGGCAGGGGAAAGGTGGGATGGGATGGAAGGGGATGGGATGGGAATGTTGAGGTTTTGATGGGCTAACCCCACTCCCTTGAGAACCATGGGAAAGTTGGGTTTGGGATGGGCTGATCCTGCTTCCCTGAGAGCCATGGAAAGGTAGAATCTGGGGATGGGATTTGGGGTTGGGATGGGGTGGGAATTTGGGGTTGGGCTGATCCCACTCTCCAGCTTTTCCCCGGAGTGGTGGTTTGGGTTGCAGGGGGAAGCTCTGACTCCAGTCCCTATTCTCTCCCTTCACCAGGAAACTCCATGAACACTCTGGGCCCAAGTGAGCTGCAATACCCTGTCCATGTCCAGCTGCACTTCCCAGAGTCCCCAAGTGTCCCTGAGTGTCCCTGAGTGTCCCCAAGTGTCCCCAAGTGCCTGGAGCAGCTTTTCCATGTCCAGCCAGGGAGGGGGATTGGGGATCCCGATCCCAGCTCCCTCCAGCTCCTCCCAAAAACCTTCCCAGGGAGTGTTCCAGCTCTTCCCAGAGCTCCCAGGGACAGGGAAAGGAGATTTTGGGATTCTCCCGCTGCTGCTTCCGCCAAGCTGCTCATCCTTGTCCAAACCACTGCCCTGGTTTGGGTTGAGTTCTCCTGGAACAAGGGATCAGGGAGGTCTTGGAGGCCAAATTCCCTCTGGAAGACCAAGATTGATTTTGGGATGCTGCCACTGGATCTTCTTCCTTTTCCAGACGTCTTCTCTGGCAGCTGGGTCAGGATCACGCTCGTAGCCGGGGTTGAAATCACGGCGCTTTTGTTGGTTTACCTGGTGTTCTTCTGCAAATCCAGAGGTGAGTGTGGAAAACCATCCCTGGAGCCCTGGGAAGGAGGTGGGACCTGGGAGGGGGGACAGAGCCAGGATGGGGCGGATTTGGGGCAGATTTGGGGTGGATTTGGGACAGATTTGGGGTGGATTTTGGGCTGATTTGAGGTGGATTTGTTGTGGATTTGGGGCAGATTTGGGGTTCTGATTCTGTCACATCTCCCTGTTGTGGTTTAATAGACTGTCGGGTTTTCAGTTGGAGTAGAGGCCACGGGCTGTGGGTGTGGTTCCCTGTGGGGTGGAGCCAAAGGTTGAAGAACCAATCAGCTGCCTAGGTTTGAAGATTGACACCTGATTTCTTACTTAAAAGAGTTGAACACACCTGTGTGGAAAAGCACATTTTAAAATGAACAAAAAACCCCCAAAATTTTTGCTTTCCTCTGGCCTTCCAACAGGTTACTGCTGGCCCCACGTGGCCAGGCCAGAAAGTGGCGTGGCTGAGATTTCTGGGACTGTCCCAACACCATGAGCTGGCCATGACCAACACCAGGACTGGTCTCGGACCAGCACTGGGACCGGTCTTAGACCAGCTCAGACCAGCGCCAGGACTGGCCTCACACCAGCGCGACTCGCACCGTGCCAGTGGGGACCACATGATGGGCAACGAAAGACACAACGACCTTTCCAAGGCAGAGCAGTGCAGAGATCAACCTTCAGCACTACATAATTAGATAAAAACATTCAATTCATAAAACTTGAGAAAAATTGTCTTCATTCCAGCCCCAAAATTCTCCTCATTCGAGTTCCAAAATTCTCCTCCTTCCAGACACAAAGAACCTCCCAAGTCTTGGGGTGACCTCACTGTGACCTTGCAGGACCTGAAGGGGCTTCAGGAAAAATGGAAGGAGACGTTTCCCAAAGGGATGGAGGGCCTGGACAAGGGGGAATGGGTTCAGACTGACAGAGGGGGAAGCTGGGTGGGATTTGGGGAAGGAATTGTTCCCTGCCAGGGTGGGGAGGCCCTGGCCCGGCTGATTCCATGGATTGCCCATCCCTGGCAGTGTCCAAGGCCAGGCTGGACAGGGCTTGGAGCCACCTGGGACAGCGGGACCAGCTCCAAGGTCCCTCCCACCCAAACCATTCCATGATTTGGGCTCAGGGACACCCCAGAGATCGCAATCCATGCACACCAATTCCTGAATTGTGACATTCTCTGGGATACCGTGACATTCTCTGGGATGACGCTCTCCAGACTGGCCCCTACGGAGCACCTGAGCAATTTTTCACACACGGCCACGGTGACACTTTTGCTCTGGGCTGCCACGCTCAGCTTTGCTCAGAAACTTACCTTTTTTCCTTAAAAAATCTCAAATTTCCATTGTGAGCATTATCTACTCTCTGTGATGTCACAAACCACGCCCAAAGCTCTCCCAAACGCTTGGAATCCATAGAGGGACTTGTCCCTTGTCCTTCCTCTTTTCTGTGATTGCTTTTGGGTGCTCAGTTCTCCAAATCCACTTTGTGCTCTGGACACCCATGGAGGGATTTTCGATCCAGCTTTTCGCCATCCTCACCCTCCTCCACCAAACCGGTGAGTGCCGGGTGCTCCTCGTCTCTTGGGAACGAGATTTTGGGGTGGTTTGGATGATTTTAGGGACAGGGGAGAGCAACGATATGTGGGAGAACCAGAGCAGCTCAGCAGGGTTGGGTTTGTGCCCAATATCAGGATCTGGGGCTGCCATGGATCTCTGAGCTGTGCATGGAGCCCCAACGTCCATCTCTGGTGCAGCCTCTGTCCAGCTGCTGCCCGGGGAGCTCCTGGCAGAGGTCATTCCATGGATTCACCATCCCTGGGAGTGACCACGGCCAGGACGGAGTTGCCGGGGACAGTGGAAGGTTCCAGGGGGTGGAACGGGATAATTTTCAGTTCCCTCCCAATCCAAAACTCTCCTTAATTCCATGATTCTTGTACGAGGAGCAGCTGGAGCTCCCTGTCCAGCTCAGGTCACTCAGTAACCCCTCCTGTCCTTGCATCCCCAGCTCCTTGTTCCCCTTTCAGTTCCCCTTTCAGGCTCCATCTTTGACACGCGGCTCTGGGGAGCTCGACCTGGGCGTGGCCTCGTGCTC
This sequence comes from Acrocephalus arundinaceus, assembly GCA_021534815.1. NCBI lineage: Eukaryota > Metazoa > Chordata > Aves > Passeriformes > Sylviidae > Acrocephalus > Acrocephalus arundinaceus. Next base: position 108,222 of record JAJEOU010003003.1, read on the forward strand.
TTCCTTCTCCCCGGGACCCTCCCATGAGCCCCCCATGAGCCATCAGACACCCCCAGCCCTGGTGGACTTCGTCCTCTGGGTTCAGCAACTTCATCCTGCCTTGAGCCCACCTTGATCCCACCTTGATCCCACCTTGATCTCACCTTCATCCCACCTTCATCCAACTCTTTCATTCCACCTCCATCCCACCTTGGTCACAGCTTGATCCCTCCTCCATCCCACGTTTCTATCCCACCTCCATCCCACCCTCATCCCGTGTTCTCTCCCCACTTTCTCTCCCCAGCCAGCGCCGGCGACACCACAGAGGTGATCGGGGCTGTGGGCGGGGCCGTAACCTTCCGCGGCCACAACAGAGCTACAGAAGGAAATCCAGCATTGTGGAGTTTTGGGAATGAACCCATCGTGACCGTGGAATTTGGGGATCCTCTTCAACCTGTATTTTCAAAGGACAAATTCAAAACTCGTTTCGCTGTCTCTGAGAGGGGCCGCACACTCACCATCTCCCAGCTGAGGATGGAGGATGCCGGGACCTACTCTGTAACCATTAACGGAGAAATATCCACCTTTACCCTTCTCGTGTACAGTAGGTGATTTTAGTGTTCTTTTTGGGGGTTTTACACTAAAAAAAAAAGAGATTTCTAACTCCCCGGTGTTTCCAGGGGAGCTGGCAGAGCCCAGCGTGACCTGTGAAGCCCAGAACTGCTCAGGCAGGAACTGTCTCCTTGCCCTGTGCTGCTCCGTGCCCAGCACCGGCTTTGGGAACGTCTCCTATACCTGGAGAGTGAGGGATTGGCTGTGGAAACGCCAGTCCATGCTGCTGCTGGTGCGTAAATCCTCCCTGGATGATCTGGAGCCGGTGACATGCACAGCACGGAACGCTGTCAGCAGCAGGAACGTCACCGTCACCACCCCCGGGGTGCTCTGCCCAGGTGAGAGCCAGGAAAGGTGGAAGGGAAAGGTGGGATGGGGTGGGTTGGGATAGGATGGGATGGGAATGTTGGTGTTTCAATGATCTTATCCCGGTCCCATGAGAGGGGATTTTGTAATTTTGGGATTTGGGGATTCTGGGATTCTCCCACTACTGCTTCCACCAAGCCACTCGTCCTCGTCCAGCACCGCCTCTGCCCTGGCTTGGGTTGAGTTCTCCTGGAACGAGGGATCAGAGAGGGATTGGAGACCAAATTCCCTCTGCCCCAATGCCAGGAAGAGCCGGATTGATTTGGGGATGCTGACACTGGATCTTCTTCCTTCTCCAGGCGCCCTCTCCAGCAGTGGGGTCAGAATTGGTCTCACAGCCGGAATTGGAGTCACGGGGCTTTTGTTGCTCTTCCTCTTGTTCTTCTGCTAATCCAGAGATGAGTGTGGAAGCCCATCTCTGGAGCCCTGGGAAGGAGGTGGAACCTGGGAGGGGAACTGCGCCTGGATTGAGGACAAATTTGGGGCTGATTGGGGTGTATTTGGGACAGATTTGGGGCAGTTTTGGGTTTCTCGTTATTCCGTTGAATCGCCGGGTGGTGGTTTGTCAGTCTGTTGGGTTCTTAGTTGGGGTAGAGCCCACGGGCTGCAGGTGTGGTTCCCTGTGGGCGGAGCCAAAAAGCTGGCAAAGTTTGAAGATTGACACCCAGTTAAACCACTTAAAAGGCTTGAAGGCACCTGTGTGGAAAAGGACATTTAAAAACAAACAAAACCCAGGAAATCTCTCTTTCTTCTGTTTCTTCCAACACGTTCCTGGCCAGCACCGCATGGCCAGGCTGGTGGGTGGCGTGGCTGAGATTTCTGGGACTGTCCCAACGCCATGAGCCTGCTGGAACCAACACTGGGACTGGCCTTGGACCAGCGCAACTCGCACCGGGCTGGAGGGGACCACTTGACATACAGGAAAAGACACAACATCCTCTCCGACTGAGTGACTTGTCGGTATCAACCTTCAGCACTGCAGAACTCTGTATATGCTTTCCATTCTTAATACTTTGAAAACAGACAAACCTATGAACACCAATTCTCTCCCGAGCCAGGAGAAATGAAAGGGTGAAGACACGTAGAGAAAACAACATGGGGACACCAGGGTCAGTAAGGAAGGACCCAAATCCTAGAGGGGAGGGGATTGAGGAGGTGCCTCAGTCTTGGGCTGAAATTGTTTTGTGAGGCTGTGCTGAAGGAACATTTGGTGTGTCAGGCTTTGTTTTTCCCTGTAATTCATGGAATGCGCTGGGGGATGAAGTGTTCCGACCACAGCCACCAGCAGAAGGGTCAGCGTTGAAATGAGCAGGTGTAGCCGTGACCCAATGAGAAGTTTGAACAGAGAGAGATGAGAAAGATGAGAAACCTTGAAAGCTTCAAAAAGAGAAGAGAAAAAACCCTGTGTTCCCAGAGACGGATCAAAAGAACTTCTGTTTTTGTGCTGGGACAGCTCTTCCTTTAAAATTGAGCCCCAGTTGTTGACACGGCCCACGGACGGACGCAGCTGTAGGAAGGCTGCAAAAGGTGAGAAGGGCTCCATGATTGCAGATTTCCATGGAAATTAAACCATTCTAATGCAAATTAAAATGGTTCCTTGTGGAGAAGTCTCCATGGTGTGGCAAGAGAGAACCCTCTCCCTAAGAGAGCCAAGGAAAGACTATTTTGAGTTGGTAAACTGACTGAAAGTCCCAGGCCTCAACGTTGTCAGTGGGAAAAGGCAGAGGGTGTGGGGGTAAGGAGAAGTGTTCTGAAGGTTTGTTCTGATTCTCGTTTCCTTTATGGTTTTTTTCTTATTTTATTTTTAATTTCAATTTAATTTTTATTTAAACTAATTTTCATCATCTTAATATTTGTTAGTGCTGTAAATAAAATTCTCTTTCTACCCTTTCAAGCTTTGAGCCTGTTTTGCCCTCCTCCTCCTCATGCGTATCTCACAGCAGGAAATGAGTAAATAACTCTGGTGAGTGCCTTGGGTTTGGGCAGCACTGAACCCACCCCGGAATTGGTGCACAGGCAGAAAAGTCAGAGTGCCGAACCCAAACCTCTGCACGGAATTGATGTTTCTGCCCGGTCATGAACTGAAACTGCTGCCATGGATATTGGAGATATTTCTGTGGATTGATGGGATCCCCCTTTAGATGAGAGATTTTTATGGATAGCCAAGATATTTCTATGGATATACAAGATATTTCTGTCCCTCAAGCCCCCTTTAAGCCACCAGGGAGATTTTTAGGGTGGGTTTTTTATTTTTTTCTTGACCCCAAGCCCAGCTGCCAGCAGGTTTTCAGCGCAAATGAGGCAAAAAAAAAGAGAGCTCAGAGGCATTTCCTGCCCTTTCTTTTTTTTTCTGCAGCAAACCAACCCCAAATCAGGAGACAGAGGTGGCAAATGACTCCAGGTGACTCGAGGCCACCTCCTCTGTGTGTCCCTTCCCCATCCCAGGTGGCCCCGGGGTGAGGACAGAGCTCCTGGCGCTGTCCCCTGTGGCTGGCAGGGGGAGGTGACACCATGAGGGATGCAAAAATCACAGAAGTTTGGAATATCCTGAGCGGGTTGTTAACATCCTGAGCCACGAGTGTGGCAGCTGGGACCAAGAGCCCCAAAATCAAATATTCACAAATATTAGCAAATACCCAGATATTCACAAATCTCCAAATATTAGTAAATATTAGCAAATACCCAGATATTCACAAATCTCCAAATATTAGTAAATATTAGCAAATACCCAGATATTCACAAATATTCACAAATATTCACAAATACCCAACTCCTGCACAGACACCTCCAAACCCCACCCTGCTCCTGCCAGAGTTTTTCCCTGGAATTCCTGAATTCCCGCATCCTTCCACTCCATCCCACCCCAAAACCACGCTCGTTCCTCCTCCTCTTTCTCCTCCTCCTCCTCCTCCTCCTCCTCCTCCTCCTCCTCCTCCTCCTCCTCCTCCTCCTCCTCCTCCAGTCACCCTCCAGACCACCCCTCTTGGAGGGGACAGGGACATGTCGTCTGCGTGGCGCTGCTCAGCCCCAAATCTCCCAGGGAATTAATTTTAATTGCTCCAGGAGGGGTTTTTTTTGGAGGTTTGGTTTTCTTTTGCTGCCAGCACTGGGGACAGTTGGGGACATCACGATGGCTCTGGTGTCCTCAGCTTGGACACGCCAGCAGCAGGATGGGGACCTTTGGGGAGGAATAAACAACCCCAAAATGCCCTTTCCAGCCCCAAAATCCCTGTTCCAACCATCAAAATTCTCCTCATTCCAGACCCCAAAATCCTTCTCCTTCCAGACCCAAAACCCTCCCAAGCTTTGGGGTGACCTCACCCTTTTGGGGTGGCCTTGCAGGACCTGAAGGGGCTTCAGGAAAAATGGAAGGAGACTTTTCCCAAAGGGATGGAGGGCCTGGACAAGGGGGAATGGGTTCAGACTGACAGAGGGGGAAGCTGGGTGGGATTTGGGGAAGGAATTGTTCCCTGCCAGGGTGGGGAGGCCCTGGCCCGGCTGATTTCATGGATTGCCCATCCCTGGGAGTGTCCAAGGCCAGGCTGGACAGGGCTTGGAGCCATCTGGGACAGCGGGACCAGCTCCAAGGTCCCTCCCACCCAAACCATTCCATGATTTGGGCTCAGCCTCACTCTTCCGGGACGCCCCAGAGATCCCAATCCATGTGTACCAACTACCAACGCGCGATATTCTTTGGGATACCGTGACATTCTCTGGGATGACGCTCTCCAGGCTGGCCCCCACAGAGCACCCAAGCCATTTGTCACCCATGGCCACAGTGACACTTTTGCTCTGCGCTGCCGCGCTAGTCTTTGCTCTGAAACTTAATTTTTTCCCTAAAAGTACTTAAAATTTCCATTTCTACCTATTTGCACACCGTGATGTCACAAACCTCAACAGATCCTTGGAAGATACGCAGGCGCTTCTTTCTTGTCCTTCCTCTTTTGCCGCGATCATTTTTGGGTGCGCCTCTCCTTAAATTCTCTCCGCGCTCCGGACACCCATGGAGGAGTTTTGGATCCTGCTTCTCACCATCCTCACGCTCCTCCACCAAACCGGTGAGTGCTAGGTGCTCCCCGTCCCTTGGGAAAGAGATTTTTGGGTGGTTTTGGGGTTTTTAGGGTCAGGGGAGAGCGGGGATGTGCGGGAGCACCAGAGCAGCTCTGTGGGGTTGGGTTTGTGCCAAATTTCGGAATCTGGGGCTGCCGTGGATCTCTGAGCTGTGCATGGAGCCCCAGCGTCCATCTCTGGTGCAGCCTCTGTCCAGCTGCTGCCCGGGGAGCTTCTGGCAGAGGTCATTCCATGGATTCACCATCCCTGGGAGTGACCACGGCCAGGAAGGAGCCGCCTGGGACAGTGGAAGGTTCCAGGGGGTGGAACGGGATCATTTAAAGTTTCCTCCCAACCCCCAATTCAAACCTTTCCATGATTTTGCGTTTCTCCTCTAAGGAGCAGCTGGAGCTCCCTGTCCAGCTCAGGTCACTCAGTAACCCCTCCTGTCCTTGCATCCCCAGCTCCTTGTTCCCCTTTCAGTTCCTCTTTCAGGCTCCATCCTTGACACGCGGCTCTGGGAAGCTCGACCTGGGCGTGGCCTCGTGCTCTTCCTTCTCCCCAGGACCCTCCCATGAGCCCCCCATGAGTCGTCAGACACCCCCAGCCCTGGTGAGCTTCGTCCTCTGGGTTCAGCAACTTCATCCTGCTTCCATCCCACCTTGCTCCCACTTTGGTCCAACCTTGGTCCCACCTTCATCCCACCCTCATCCCGTGTTCTCTCCCCACTCTCTCTCCCCAGCCAGCGCTGGCGACAATGTGCAGGTGATCGGGGCCGTGGGCGGGGCTGTGACCTTCCGCAGCCACAACACAGACGGATACACAACATTGTGGAGTTTTGGGAATGAACTCATAGTGACTGTGGCATTTGAGGATCCTCCTCAACCCGTATTTTCAAAAGACAAATACAGGACCCGTTTCACTGTCTCCGAGAAGGGCCGTGCATTCAGCATCTCCCAGCTGAGCATGGAGGATGCCGGGACCTACTCTGTAACCATCAGGGAAAAAACATCCACCTTCACCCTCCTTGTGTACAGTACGTGCTTTTTTGTGGGTTTTGGGTTTTTACACCAAAAAAAGAGAATTTTCTGACCCCCCTGTGCCCCCAGGGGAGCTGGCAGAGCCCAGGGTGACCTGTGAGGCCCAGGACTGCTCAGACAGGAGCTGCGTCTTCTCCCTGCACTGCTCCGTGCCCGGCAATGGCTTTGGGAACATCTCCTACACCTGGAGAGTGCGGAATTGGCTGTGGGAATGGGAGTCCATTGTGCTGCTGGTGCATAAATCCTCCCAGGATGAGCCGGAGCCGGTGACGTGCACGGCACAGAACGCTGTCAGCAGCAGGAACGTCACCGTCACCATTCCTGGGGTGCTCTGCTCAGGTGAGAGCCAGGAAAAGGTGGAGGGGAAAGGTGGGGTGGGGTGGGATGGGTGGGGCTGCGCTGGACTGAGAATGTAGGGGTTGGGATGGGATTTGGGGATGGGATGGGAATGTTGAGGTTGGGCTGGGATGATCCCGCTCCCCTCAGAGCCAGGTAAAAGTGGGAATCTGGGGTTGGGCTGATCCCAATCTCCGACTTTTCCCCGGAGCGGTGGCTCAGGATGCAGAGGGAAGCTCTGACCCCTGTCCCTGTTCTCTCCCCACACCAGGAAACTCCACAGACCCCTCCAGCCTCCCTGGTGAGCTGCCACCCCCTGTCCAAGTCCAGCCGTGCTCCCCAGTGTCTCCAAGTGTCCCCAAGTGTCCCCGAGTGTCCCTGAGTGTCCCTGAGTGTCCCCAAGTGTCCCCGAGTGTCCCTGAGTGTCCCTGAGTGTCCCTGAGTGTCTGGAGCAGCTTTTCCATGTCCAGCCAGGGAGGGGGATTGGGTAGCCCAAGCCCAGCATCCTCCAGCTCCTCCCAAAACCCTTCCCAGGGAATGTTCTGGCTCTTCCCGGAGCTCCCAGGGACAGGGCCAGCAGTGCTGGCCACAAACCCAACCCCGAGAGGTTCCAACTCCATTGAGAACCTCTTCCCAAGGGAGCTGTCCCATACCCAGCTGGCCGTGTCCCCATGTCCCCTGCTCTGGGTGACTCCATTGGGGCAACTCCAGATTTCCTTTCCCACCCCAAACCTGTGAGATTTGGGGATTTGGGGATTTGGGATTCTCCCGCTGCTGCTTCCACCAAGCCACTTCTCCTCGTCCAGCACTCTCCCTGCCCTGGCTTGGGTTGAGTTCTCCTGGAACGAGGGATCAGAGAGGGATTGGAGGCCAAATTCCCTCTGCCCTGATGCCAGGAATAGCTGGATTGATTTGGGGATGCTGACACTGGATCTTCTTCCTTCTCCAGGAACCCTCTCCAGCAGTGGGGTCAGAATTGGTCTCACAGCCGGAATTGGAGTCACGGGGCTTTTGTTGCTCTTCCTCTTGTTCTTCTGCTAATCCAGAGATGAGTGTGGAAGCCCATCTCTGGAGCCCTGGGAAGGAGGTGGAACCTGGGAGGGGAACTGCGCCTGGATTGAGGACAAATTTGGGGCTGATTGGGGTGTATTTGGGACAGATTTGGGGCAGTTTTGGGTTTCTCGTTATTCCGTTGAATCGCCGGGTGGTGGTTTGTCAGTCTGTTGGGTTCTTAGTTGGGGTAGAGCCCACGGGCTGCAGGTGTGGTTCCCTGTGGGCGGAGCCAAAAAGCTGGCAAAGTTTGAAGATTGACACCCAGTTAAACCACTTAAAAGGCTTGAAGGCACCTGTGTGGAAAAGGACATTTAAAAACAAACAAAACCCAGGAAATCTCTCTTTCTTCTGTTTCTTCCAACACGTTCCTGGCCAGCACCGCATGGCCAGGCTGGTGGGTGGCGTGGCTGAGATTTCTGGGACTGTCCCAACGCCATGAGCCTGCTGGAACCAACACTGGGACTGGCCTTGGACCAGCGCAACTCGCACCGGGCTGGAGGGGACCACTTGACATACAGGAAAAGACACAACATCCTCTCCGACTGAGTGACTTGTCGGTATCAACCTTCAGCACTGCAGAACTCTGTATATGCTTTCCATTCTTAATACTTTGAAAACAGACAAACCTATGAACACCAATTCTCTCCCGAGCCAGGAGAAATGAAAGGGTGAAGACACGTAGAGAAAACAACATGGGGACACCAGGGTCAGTAAGGAAGGACCCAAATCCTAGAGGGGAGGGGATTGAGGAGGTGCCTCAGTCTTGGGCTGAAATTGTTTTGTGAGGCTGTGCTGAAGGAACATTTGGTGTGTCAGGCTTTGTTTTTCCCTGTAATTCATGGAATGCGCTGGGGGATGAAGTGTTCCGACCACAGCCACCAGCAGAAGGGTCAGCGTTGAAATGAGCAGGTGTAGCCGTGACCCAATGAGAAGTTTGAACAGAGAGAGATGAGAAAGATGAGAAACCTTGAAAGCTTCAAAAAGAGAAGAGAAAAAACCCTGTGTTCCCAGAGACGGATCAAAAGAACTTCTGTTTTTGTGCTGGGACAGCTCTTCCTTTAAAATTGAGCCCCAGTTGTTGACACGGCCCATGGACGCAGCTGTAGGAAGGCTGCAAAAGGTGAGAAGGGCTCCATGATTGCAGATTTCCATGGAAATTAAACCATTCTAATGCAAATTAAAATGGTTCCTTGTGGAGAAGTCTCCATGGTGTGGCAAGAGAGAACCCTCTCCCTAAGAGAGCCAAGGAAAGACTATTTTGAGTTGGTAAACTGACTGAAAGTCCCAGGCCTCAACGTTGTCAGTGGGAAAAGGCAGAGGGTGTGGGGGTAAGGAGAAGTGTTCTGAAGGTTTGTTCTGATTCTCTTGTTTCCTTTATGGTTTTTTTCTTATTTTATTTTTAATTTCAATTTAATTTTTATTTAAACTAATTTTCATCATCTTAATATTTGTTAGTGCTGTAAATAAAATTCTCTTTCTACCCTTTCAAGCTTTGAGCCTGTTTTGCCCTCCTCCTCCTCATGCGTATCTCACAGCAGGAAATGAGTAAATAACTCTGGTGAGTGCCTTGGGTTTGGGCAGCACTGAACCCACCCCGGAATTGGTGCACAGGCAGAAAAGTCAGAGTGCCGAACCCAAACCTCTGCACGGAATTGATGTTTCTGCCCGGTCATGAACTGAAACTGCTGCCATGGATATTGGAGATATTTCTGTGGATTGATGGGATTCCCCCTTTACATGAGAGATTTTTATGGATAGCCAAGATATTTCTATGGATATACAAGATATTTCTGTCCCTCAAGCCCCCTTTAAGCCACCAGGGAGATTTTTAGGGTGGGTTTTTTATTTTTTTCCTGACCCCAAGCCCAGCTGCCAGCAGGTTTTCAGCGCAAATGAGGCAAAAAAAAAGAGAGCTCAGAGGCATTTCCTGCCCTTTCTTTTTTTTTCTGCAGCAAACCAACCCCAAATCAGGAGACAGAGGTGGCAAATGACTCCAGGTGACTCGAGGCCACCTCCTCTGTGTGTCCCTTCCCCATCCCAGGTGGCCCCGGGGTGAGGACAGAGCTCCTGGCGCTGTCCCCTGTGGCTGGCAGGGGGAGGTGACACCATGAGGGATGCAAAAATCACAGAAGTTTGGAATATCCTGAGCGGGTTGTTAACATCCTGAGCCACGAGTGTGGCAGCTGGGACCAAGAGCCCCAAAATCAAATATTCACAAATATTAGCAAATACCCAGATATTCACAAATCTCCAAATATTAGTAAATATTAGCAAATACCCAGATATTCACAAATCTCCAAATATTAGTAAATATTAGCAAATACCCAGATATTCACAAATATTCACAAATATTCACAAATACCCAACTCCTGCACAGACACCTCCAAACCCCACCCTGCTCCTGCCAGAGTTTTTCCCTGGAATTCCTGAATTCCCGCATCCTTCCACTCCATCCCACCCCAAAACCACGCTCGTTCCTCCTCCTCTTTCTCCTCCTCCTCCTCCTCCTCCTCCTCCTCCTCCTCCTCCTCCTCCTCCTCCTCCTCCTCCTCCAGTCACCCTCCAGACCACCCCTCTTGGAGGGGACAGGGACATGTCGTCTGCGTGGCGCTGCTCAGCCCCAAATCTCCCAGGGAATTAATTTTAATTGCTCCAGGAGGGGTTTTTTTTGGAGGTTTGGTTTTCTTTTGCTGCCAGCACTGGGGACAGTTGGGGACATCACGATGGCTCTGGTGTCCTCAGCTTGGACACGCCAGCAGCAGGATGGGGACCTTTGGGGAGGAATAAACAACCCCAAAATGCCCTTTCCAGCCCCAAAATCCCTGTTCCAACCATCAAAATTCTCCTCATTCCAGACCCCAAAATCCTTCTCCTTCCAGACCCAAAACCCTCCCAAGCTTTGGGGTGACCTCACCCTTTTGGGGTGGCCTTGCAGGACCTGAAGGGGCTTCAGGAAAAATGGAAGGAGACTTTTCCCAAAGGGATGGAGGGCCTGGACAAGGGGGAATGGGTTCAGACTGACAGAGGGGGAAGCTGGGTGGGATTTGGGGAAGGAATTGTTCCCTGCCAGGGTGGGGAGGCCCTGGCCCGGCTGATTTCATGGATTGCCCATCCCTGGGAGTGTCCAAGGCCAGGCTGGACAGGGCTTGGAGCCATCTGGGACAGCGGGACCAGCTCCAAGGTCCCTCCCACCCAAACCATTCCATGATTTGGGCTCAGCCTCACTCTTCCGGGACGCCCCAGAGATCCCAATCCATGTGTACCAACTACCAACGCGCGATATTCTTTGGGATACCGTGACATTCTCTGGGATGACGCTCTCCAGGCTGGCCCCCACAGAGCACCCAAGCCATTTGTCACCCATGGCCACAGTGACACTTTTGCTCTGCGCTGCCGCGCTAGTCTTTGCTCTGAAACTTAATTTTTTCCCTAAAAGTAGTTAAAATTTCCATTTCTACCTATTTGCACACCGTGATGTCACAAACCTCAACAGATCCTTGGAAGATACGCAGGCGCTTCTTTCTTGTCCTTCCTCTTTTGCCGCGATCATTTTTGGGTGCGCCTCTCCTTAAATTCTCTCCGCGCTCCGGACACCCATGGAGGAGTTTTGGATCCTGCTTCTCACCATCCTCACGCTCCTCCACCAAACCGGTGAGTGCTAGGTGCTCCCCGTCCCTTGGGAAAGAGATTTTTGGGTGGTTTTGGGGTTTTTAGGGTCAGGGGAGAGCGGGGATGTGCGGGAGCACCAGAGCAGCTCTGTGGGGTTGGGTTTGTGCCAAATTTCGGAATCTGGGGCTGCCGTGGATCTCTGAGCTGTGCATGGAGCCCCAACGTCCATCTCTGGTGCAGCCTCTGTCCAGCTGCTGCCCGGGGAGCTTCTGGCAGAGGTCATTCCATGGATTCACCATCCCTGGGAGTGACCACGGCCAGGAAGGAGCCGCCTGGGACAGTGGAAGGTTCCAGGGGGTGGAACGGGATCATTTAAAGTTTCCTCCCAACCCCCAATTCAAACCTTTCCATGATTTTGCGTTTCTCCTCTAAGGAGCAGCTGGAGCTCCCTGTCCAGCTCAGGTCACTCAGTAACCCCTCCTGTCCTTGCATCCCCAGCTCCTTGTTCCCCTTTCAGTTCCTCTTTCAGGCTCCATCCTTGACACGCGGCTCTGGGAAGCTCGACCTGGGCGTGGCCTCGTGCTCTTCCTTCTCCCCAGGACCCTCCCATGAGCCCCCCATGAGTCGTCAGACACCCCCAGCCCTGGTGAGCTTCGTCCTCTGGGTTCAGCAACTTCATCCTGCTTCCATCCCACCTTGCTCCCACTTTGGTCCAACCTTGGTCCCACCTTCATCCCACCCTCATCCCGTGTTCTCTCCCCACTCTCTCTCCCCAGCCAGCGCTGGCGACAATGTGCAGGTGATCGGGGCCGTGGGCGGGGCTGTGACCTTCCGCAGCCACAACACAGACGGATACACAACATTGTGGAGTTTTGGGAATGAACTCATAGTGACTGTGGCATTTGAGGATCCTCCTCAACCCGTATTTTCAAAAGACAAATACAGGACCCGTTTCACTGTCTCCGAGAAGGGCCGTGCATTCAGCATCTCCCAGCTGAGCATGGAGGATGCCGGGACCTACTCTGTAACCATCAGGGAAAAAACATCCACCTTCACCCTCCTTGTGTACAGTACGTGCTTTTTTGTGGGTTTTGGGTTTTTACACCAAAAAAAGAGAATTTTCTGACCCCCCTGTGCCCCCAGGGGAGCTGGCAGAGCCCAGGGTGACCTGTGAGGCCCAGGACTGCTCAGACAGGAGCTGCGTCTTCTCCCTGCACTGCTCCGTGCCCGGCAATGGCTTTGGGAACATCTCCTACACCTGGAGAGTGCGGAATTGGCTGTGGGAATGGGAGTCCATTGTGCTGCTGGTGCATAAATCCTCCCAGGATGAGCCGGAGCCGGTGACGTGCACGGCACAGAACGCTGTCAGCAGCAGGAACGTCACCGTCACCATTCCTGGGGTGCTCTGCTCAGGTGAGAGCCAGGAAAAGGTGGAGGGGAAAGGTGGGGTGGGGTGGGATGGGTGGGGCTGCGCTGGACTGAGAATGTAGGGGTTGGGATGGGATTTGGGGATGGGATGGGAATGTTGAGGTTGGGCTGGGATGATCCCGCTCCCCTCAGAGCCAGGTAAAAGTGGGAATCTGGGGTTGGGCTGATCCCAATCTCCGACTTTTCCCCGGAGCGGTGGCTCAGGATGCAGAGGGAAGCTCTGACCCCTGTCCCTGTTCTCTCCCCACACCAGGAAACTCCACAGACCCCTCCAGCCTCCCTGGTGAGCTGCCACCCCCTGTCCAAGTCCAGCCGTGCTCCCCAGTGTCTCCAAGTGTCCCCAAGTGTCCCCGAGTGTCCCTGAGTGTCCCTGAGTGTCCCCAAGTGTCCCCGAGTGTCCCCGAGTGTCCCTGAGTGTCCCTGAGTGTCCCTGAGTGTCTGGAGCAGCTTTTCCATGTCCAGCCAGGGAGGGGGATTGGGTAGCCCAAGCCCAGCATCCTCCAGCTCCTCCCAAAACCCTTCCCAGGGAATGTTCTGGCTCTTCCCGGAGCTCCCAGGGACAGGGCCAGCAGTGCTGGCCACAAACCCAACCCCGAGAGGTTCCAACTCCATTGAGAACCTCTTCCCAAGGGAGCTGTCCCATACCCAGCTGGCCGTGTCCCCATGTCCCCTGCTCTGGGTGACTCCATTGGGGCAACTCCAGATTTCCTTTCCCACCCCAAACCTGTGAGATTTGGGGATTTGGGGATTTGGGATTCTCCCGCTGCTGCTTCCACCAAGCCACTTCTCCTCGTCCAGCACTCTCCCTGCCCTGGCTTGGGTTGAGTTCTCCTGGAACGAGGGATCAGAGAGGGATTGGAGGCCAAATTCCCTCTGCCCTGATGCCAGGAATAGCTGGATTGATTTGGGGATGCTGACACTGGATCTTCTTCCTTCTCCAGGAACCCTCTCCAGCAGTGGGGTCAGAATTGGTCTCACAGCCGGAATTGGAGTCACGGGGCTTTTGTTGCTCTTCCTCTTGTTCTTCTGCTAATCCAGAGATGAGTGTGGAAGCCCATCTCTGGAGCCCTGGGAAGGAGGTGGAACCTGGGAGGGGAACTGCGCCTGGATTGAGGACAAATTTGGGGCTGATTGGGGTGTATTTGGGACAGATTTGGGGCAGTTTTGGGTTTCTCGTTATTCCGTTGAATCGCCGGGTGGTGGTTTGTCAGTCTGTTGGGTTCTTAGTTGGGGTAGAGCCCACGGGCTGCAGGTGTGGTTCTCTGTGGGCGGAGCCAAAAAGCTGGCAAAGTTTGAAGATTGACACCCAGTTAAACCACTTAAAAGGCTTGAAGGCACCTGTGTGGAAAAGGACATTTAAAAACAAACAAAACCCAGGAAATCTCTCTTTCTTCTGTTTCTTCCAACACGTTCCTGGCCAGCACCGCATGGCCAGGCTGGTGGGTGGCGTGGCTGAGATTTCTGGGACTGTCCCATAGCCATGAGCCTGCTGGAACCAACACTGGGACTGGCCTTGGACCAGCGCAACTCGCACCGGGCTGGAGGGGACCACTTGACATACAGGAAAAGACACAACATCCTCTCCGACTGAGTGACTTGTCGGTATCAACCTTCAGCACTGCAGAACTCTGTATATGCTTTCCATTCTTAATACTTTGAAAACAGACAAACCTATGAACACCAATTCTCTCCCGAGCCAGGAGAAATGAAAGGGTGAAGACACGTAGAGAAAACAACATGGGGACACCAGGGTCAGTAAGGAAGGACCCAAATCCTAGAGGGGAGGGGATTGAGGAGGTGCCTCAGTCTTGGGCTGAAATTGTTTTGTGAGGCTGTGCTGAAGGAACATTTGGTGTGTCAGGCTTTGTTTTTCCCTGTAATTCATGGAATGCGCTGGGGGATGAAGTGTTCCGACCACAGCCACCAGCAGAAGGGTCAGCGTTGAAATGAGCAGGTGTAGCCGTGACCCAATGAGAAGTTTGAACAGAGAGAGATGAGAAAGATGAGAAACCTTGAAAGCTTCAAAAAGAGAAGAGAAAAAACCCTGTGTTCCCAGAGACGGATCAAAAGAACTTCTGTTTTTGTGCTGGGACAGCTCTTCCTTTAAAATTGAGCCCCAGTTGTTGACACGGCCCACGGACGGACGCAGCTGTAGGAAGGCTGCAAAAGGTGAGAAGGGCTCCATGATTGCAGATTTCCATGGAAATTAAACCATTCTAATGCAAATTAAAATGGTTCCTTGTGGAGAAGTCTCCATGGTGTGGCAAGAGAGAACCCTCTCCCTAAGAGAGCCAAGGAAAGACTATTTTGAGTTGGTAAACTGACTGAAAGTCCCAGGCCTCAACGTTGTCAGTGGGAAAAGGCAGAGGGTGTGGGGGTAAGGAGAAGTGTTCTGAAGGTTTGTTCTGATTCTCTTGTTTCCTTTATGGTTTTTTTCTTATTTTATTTTTAATTTCAATTTAATTTTTATTTAAACTAATTTTCATCATCTTAATATTTGTTAGTGCTGTAAATAAAATTCTCTTTCTACCCTTTCAAGCTTTGAGCCTGTTTTGCCCTCCTCCTCCTCATGCGTATCTCACAGCAGGAAATGAGTAAATAACTCTGGTGAGTGCCTTGGGTTTGGGCAGCACTGAACCCACCCCGGAATTGGTGCACAGGCAGAAAAGTCAGAGTGCCGAACCCAAACCTCTGCACGGAATTGATGTTTCTGCCCGGTCATGAACTGAAACTGCTGCCATGGATATTGGAGATATTTCTGTGGATTGATGGGATCCCCCTTTACATGAGAGATTTTTATGGATAGCCAAGATATTTCTATGGATATACAAGATATTTCTGTCCCTCAAGCCCCCTTTAAGCCACCAGGGAGATTTTTAGGGTGGGTTTTTTATTTTTTTCCTGACCCCAAGCCCAGCTGCCAGCAGGTTTTCAGCGCAAATGAGGCAAAAAAAAAGAGAGCTCAGAGGCATTTCCTGCCCTTTCTTTTTTTTTCTGCAGCAAACCAACCCCAAATCGGGAGACAGAGGTGGCAAATGACTCCGGGTGACTCGAGGCCACCTCCTCTGTGTGTCCCTTCCCCATCCCAGGTGGCCCGGGGTGAGGACAGAGCTCCTGGCGCTGTCCCCTGTGGCTGGCAGGGGGAGGTGACACCATGAGGGATGCAAAAATCACAGAAGTTTGGAATATCCTGAGCGGGTTGTTAACATCCTGAGCCACGAGTGTGGCAGCTGGGACCAAGAGCCCCAAAATCAAATATTCACAAATATTAGCAAATACCCAGATATTCACAAATCTCCAAATATTAGTAAATATTAGCAAATACCCAGATATTCACAAATATTCACAAATATTCACAAATACCCAACTCCTGCACAGACACCTCCAAACCCCACCCTGCTCCTGCCAGAGTTTTTCCCTGGAATTCCTGAATTCCCGCATCCTTCCACTCCATCCCACCCCAAAACCACGCTTGTTCCTCCTCCTCTTTCTCCTCCTCCTCCTCCTCCTCCTCCTCCTCCTCCTCCTCCTCCTCCTCCTCCTCCAGTCACCCTCCAGACCACCCCTCTTGGAAGGGACAGGGACATGTTGTCTGCGTGGCGCTGCTCAGCCCCAAATCTCCCAGGGAATTAATTTAAATTGCTCCAGGAGGGGTTTTTTTTGGAGGTTTGGTTTTCTTTTGCTGCCAGCACTGGGGACAGTTGGGGACATCACGATGGCTCTGGTGTCCTCAGCTTGGACACGCCAGCAGCAGGATGGGGACCTTTGGGGAGGAATAAACAACCCCAAAATGCCCTTTCCAGCCCCAAAATCCCTGTTCCAACCATCAAAATCCTCCTCATTCCAGACCCCAAAATCCTTCTCCTTCCAGACCCAAAACCCTCCCAAGCTTTGGGGTGACCTCACCCTTTTGGGGTGACCTTGCATGACCTGAAGGGGCTTCAGGAAAAATGGAAGGAGACTTTTCCCAAAGGGATGGAGGGCCTGGACAAGGGGGAATGGGTTCAGACTGACAGAGGGGGAAGCTGGGTGGGATTTGGGGAAGGAATTGTTCCCTGCCAGGGTGGGGAGGCCCTGGCCCAGCTGATTCCATGGATTGCCCATCCCTGGCAGTGTCCAAGGCCAGGCTGGACAGGGCTTGGAGCCACCTGGGACAGCGGGACCAGCTCCAAGGTCCCTCCCACCCAAACCATTCCATGATTTGGGCTCAGGGACACCCCAGAGATCCCAATCCATGCCCACCAATTCCTGAATTGTGATATTCTCTGGGATACCGTGATATTCTGTGGGACACAGTGACATTCTCTGGGATATTGCAATGTACTCCGGGATACCGTGACATTCTCTGGGATACAATGACATTCTCTGCAATACTGTGACATTCTCTGGGGTATCGCGATATTCTCTGGGACACTACGATATTCTCTGGGATACCATGACATTCAATGGGATAACGCTCTCCAGGTTGACCCCCACGGAGCACCTGAGCCATTTGTCACATGCGGCCATGGTGACATTTTTTCTCCCCAAGCTCAACTTTGATCAGAAAATTAATTCCTTTTTTTAAAACACTTCAAATTTCTGCTGTGACCGTGAGCTGCCCTTCCTCGTCATTTTAACCAAAAACCACATCCCAAGCTTCACTTTGTTATGAGCAGCCACACAGGCGTCTCTTCATTGTCCCTCCTCCTTTTTCACATTTGTTTTTGGGTGCTCGGTGCCCCAAATCCTCTCCACACACCGGACACCCATGGAGAGGTTTTGGATCCCCCTTCTCACCATCCTCACGCTCCTCCACCAAACGGGTGAGTGCCGGCTGCTCCTCGTCCCTCAGATTGAGATTTTGGGGTGGATTTGGGGGTTTTTAGGGTCAGGGGAGAGCAGGAATGTGTGGGAGAACCAGAGCAGCCTGGCGGGGTTGGGTTTGTGCCAAATTTTGGGATTTGGTGCTGCCGTGGATCTCTGAGCTGTGCCTGGAGCCCCAAAGTCCATCTCTGGTGCAGCCTCTGTCCAGCTGCTGCCCGGGGAGCTCCTGGCAGAGGTCATTCCATGGATTCACCATCCCTGGGAGTGACCGTGGCCAGGGTGGAGCTGCCTGGGACAGTGGAAGATTCCAGGGGGTGGAACGGGATCATTAAAAGTTTCCTCCCTACCCAGAACTCTCCTTAATTCCACGATTCTCTTCTAAGGAGCAGCTGGAGCTCCCTCTCCTGCTCAGGTGGCTCACTGTGACCCCTGCTGACCTTCCCATCCCCAGTTCCTCGTTCCCATTCCCTTCCCCTTTAAGTTCCCCTTTCTGGCTCCATCCTTCATACGTGGCTCTGGGATCTCAGCCTGGGGGTGGCCTCGTGCTCTTCCTTCTCCCCAGGACCCTCCCATGAGCCCCCCATGAGCCGTCAGACACCCCCAGCCCTGGTGGGCTTCGTCCTCTGGGTTCAGCAACTTCATCCTGCCTTGATCCTGCCTTAATCCCACCTTGATCCTGCCTTCACCTCATCTTCGACCGACCATTTCATTCCACCTCCATGCCACCTTGATCCCACCTTGGTCTCAACTTGATCCCACCTCCATGCCACGTTTTCATCCCACCCTCATCCCGTGTTCTCTCCCCACTTTCTCTCCCCAGCCAGCGCTGGCGACACCATAGAGGTGATCGGTGCCGTGGGCAGGTCTGTGACCTTACGCAGCCACAACACAGCTACAGATGCAGATGCAGCATTCTGGAGTTTTGGGAGCACTCCCATAGTGACTGTGCCATTGAAAGGTTCTTCTCAACCCTTCTTTCGTCAAGAGGAATTCAAAACTCGTTTCACTGTCTCCGAGAGGGGCCGCGCACTCACCATCTCCCAGCTGAGCATGGAGGATGCCGGGACCTACTCTGTAATCATTGGCATAAAAACATCCACCTTCATCCTCCTGGTGTACAGTAGGTTCTTTCAGTGCTCTTTTTGGGCTTTTTGCACTGAAAAAACCACAGGTTTCTGATCACCCTGTGCCCCCAGAGGAGCTGGCAGAGCCCAGGGTGACCTGCGAATCCCAGAACTGCTCAGATGGGAGCTGCAGCTTCTCCCTGCGCTGCTCCGTGCCTGGCACTGGCTTTGGGAACATCTCCTACACCTGGAGAGCGCAGGGTCAGCTGTGGGATGAGGGATCCAGGGTGCTGGTGGTGGTGAATAAATCCTGCCTGGATGAGCTGGAGCCGGTGACGTGCACAGCGCAGAACGCCGTCAGCAGCAGGAACGTCACCGTCACCACCCCCGGGGTGCTCTGCTTAGGTGAGAGCCGGGGAAAAGCGGAAGGGAAAGGTGGGATGGGATGGGATGGGATGGGATGGGATGGGATGGGATGGGATGGGATGGGATGGGATGGGATGGGATGGGATGGGATGGGATGGGATGGGATGGGATGGGATGGGATGGGATGGGATGGGATGGGAATGCTGAGGTTGGGATGAGCTGATCCCCTTCCCAGAGCCATGGGAAGGTGGATGTGGGGATGGGATTGGGTGGGGGATGGGAATTTGGGGCCGGGCTGATCCCACTCTCTGACCCCTGTCCCTGTTCTCTCCCCTCACCAGGAAACTCCACGCGCCCTGCCGGCCTCCCTGGTGAGCTGCCACCCCATGTCCATGTCCAGCTGCACTCCCTGGGTGTCCTTGAGTGTCCGGCTGGGGAGGGGGATGGGGGAGCCCGAGCCCAGCACCCTCCAGCTCCGCCCAAAACCCTTCCCAGGGAATGTTCCAGCTCTTCCCAGAGCTCCCAGGGACAGAGCCAGGAGATTCTGGGATTCTCCACTGCTGCTTCCACCAAGCCACTCGTCCTCTGCCCTGGCTTGGGTTGAGTTCTCCTGGAACGAGGGATCAGGGAGGGATTGGAGGCCAAATTCCCTCTGGAAGAGCTGGATGGATTTTGGGATGCTGCCACTGGATCCTTTTCCTTCTCCAGGCTCCTTCTCCGGCAGCTGGGTCAGGATCGCGCTCGTAGCCGGGGTTGAAATCACGGCGCTTTTGTTGGTTTCCCTGGTGTTCTTCTGCAAATCCAGAGGTGAGCGTGGAAAACCATCCCTGGAGCCCTGGGAAGGAGGTGGGACCTGGGAGAGGGGACAGAGCCAGGATGGGGCGATTTGGGGTGGACTGGGGCAGATTTGGGGTTTCGTGATTTGGATTCTCCTGTTTGGTCACATTTCAGTTGGGGTAGAGCCCAGCGACTGTGGGTGTGGTTCCCTGTGGGGCGGAGCCAAAGGTTGAGGAACCAATCACCTGGCTAGGTTTGAAGATTGACATCTAGTTAACATCAAAAGAGTTGAACCTGTCTCTGTGGAAAAGCACATTTAAAAACGAAAAACCTGGAAATTTCTTTCTTCTCCTTTGACAGGTTACGGCGCCCCACGGCCATCCAACGAAGGTGGGCTGAGATTTCTGGGACTGTCCCAGCACCATGAGCTGTCCGGGACCAACACCGGGACTGGCCTGGGACCAGCTCAGACCAGTGCCAGGACTGGCCTCACACCAGCGCGATTCGCACCGTGCCAGTGGGGACCACCTGATGGGCAACAAAGCAACAACGTCTCTGAGGCAGAGCAGTGAAGAGATCAACCTTCAGCACTGCACTATTCTATAAAAATGTTCAATTCATACAACTTGACAAAAATTGTCTTCATTCCATACCAAATCTTCGTCATTCCAGCCCAAAAATTCTACCCATTCAAGCCCCCAAATTCTCCTCCTTCTAGACCCCCAAATCCTCCTCATTCCAGCCCCAAAATCTTCCTCATTCCACACCCAAAACCCTCCCAAGCTTTGGGGTGACCTCACCCTTTTGGGGTGGCCTTGCAGGACCTGAAGGAGCTTCAGCAAAAATGGAAGGAGACTTTTCCCAAAGGGATGGAGGGCCTGCACAAGGGGGAATGGGTTCAGACTGACAGAGGGGGAAGCTGGGTGGGATTTGGGGAAGGAATTGTTCCCTGCCAGGGTGGGGAGGCCCTGGCCCGGCTGATTCCATGGATTGCCCATCCCTGGCAGTGTCCAAGGCCAGGCTGGACAGGGCTTGGAGCCACCTGGGACAGCGGGACCAGCTCCAAGCTCCCTCCCACCAAAACCATTCCATGATGATTCCCTGGAGATCCCAATCCATGCCCACCAATTCCCAAATTGTGATATTCTGTGGGATATGACCCGCGACATTCTCTGGGATAACGCATCCGGCTGGTGCCCCAAGAGCACCTGAGCCATTTGTCACTTGCAGCCACGGTGACACTTTTGCACCCCAAGCTCAACTTTGGTCAGAAACTTAATTCTTTTTTCTTAAAACACTTCAAATTTCCATTGTGACCGTGGGCTGCCCCTCCACATCATTTTTACCAAAAACCACATCCCAAGCTCCACCCACACATGAGCAGCCACACAGGCGCCTCTTCATTGTCCCCCCCCTTTTTCACATTTGTTTTTGGTGCTCGGTGCCCCAAATCCTCTCCACACTCCGGACACCCATGGAGAGGTTTTGGATCCCCCTTCTCACCATCCTCACGCTCCTCCACCAAACCGGTGAGTGCCGGGTGCTCCTTGTCCCTCAGATTGAGATTTTGGGGTGGTTTTGGGGTTTTTAGGGTCAGGGGAGAGCAGGGATGTGTGGGAGCACCAGAGCAGCCTGGCGGGGTTGGGTTTGTGCCAAATTTCGGGATTTGGTGCTGCCGTGGATCTCTGAGCTGTGCATGGAGCGCCAACGTCCATCTCTGGTGCAGCCTCTGTCCAGCTGCTGCCGGGGAGCTCCTGGCAGAGGTCATTCCATGGATTCGCCACCCCTGGGAGTGACCGTGGCCAGGGTGGAGCCACCTGAGACAGTGGAAGGTTCCAGGAGGTGGAACGGGATAATTTTCAGTTCCCTCCCAAACCAAACTTCTCTCAAATTCGACATTTCTCCTCCAAGGGGCAGCTGGAGCTCCCTCTTCTGCTCAGGTCGCTCAAAGCGACCCCTCCTGTCCTTCGCATCCCCAGCTCCCCGTTCCCATTCCCGTTCCCCTTTCAGTTCCCCTTTTGGGATCCGTCCTTCACACCTGTCTCCAGGGATTCGGCCTGGGGGTGGCCTCGTGCTCTTCCTCTCCCGGGACCCTCCCATGAGCCCCCCATGAGCCGTCAGACACCCCCAGCCCTGGTGGGCTTCGTCCTCTGGGTTCAGCAACTTCATCCTGCCTTGATCCCACCTTCATCCCACCTTGATCTCACCTTGATCTTGCCTTAATCCCTTCTTCATCCAAGTTTTTCATTTCATCTCCGTCCCACCTTGATCCCACCTTGGTCCCACTTGATCCCACCTCCATCCCACTTTTTCATCTCATCCCAATCCTACGTTCACTCCACCTTCACTCCACCCTCATCCCACCCTCATCGCGTGTTCTCTCCCCACTTTCTCTCCCAAGCCAGCGCCGGTGACGCCACAGAGGTGATCGGGGCTGTGGGCGGGTCTGTGACCTTCCGCAGCCACAACACAGCTACAGACGGAGATGCAGCATTCTGGAGTTTTGGGAATGAACCCATAATGGCTGTGGTATTTGGGGATCCTCCTCAACCTGTATTTTCAAAAGACAAATACAGAACTCGTTTCACTGTCTCTGAGAGGGGCCGCGCACTCACCTTCTCCCAGCTGAGCATGGAGGATGCCGGGACCTACTCTGTAACCATTAATGGAAAAACATCCACCTTCAGCCTCCAGGTGTACAGTAAGTGCTTTAAATGTTGTTTTGGGGGGGGTTGCACTAAAAAAAAGAGGTTTCTGACCCCCCTGTGCCCCAGGTGAGCTGGCAGAGCCCAGCATGACCTGCAAGGCCCAGAAGTGCTCAGGTGAGAGCTGGGGAAAGGTGCAGGGGAAGGTGGGTGGGATGGGATGGGATTTGGTGATGGGATGGGATGGGATGGGATATAGGATGGGAATGTTTGGGGTGGGACAGGCTGATCCCACTCCCCTCAGAGCCAGGTAAAAGTGGGAATTTGGGGTTGGGCTGATCCCACTCTCTGGCTTTTCCCCGGAGCAGTGGCTTGGGATGCAGGGGAAGCTCAGACCCCTGTCCCTGTTCTCTCCCTTCACCAGGAAACTCCGTGGACACTCCAGGCCCAGGTGAGCTGCCACCCCCTGTCCATGTCCAGCTGTGCTCCCCAGTGTCCCTGAGAGTCCCCAAGCATCCCAAAGAGTCTGGAGCAGCTTTTCCATGTCTGGCCAGGGAGGGGGATTAGGGACTCCAAGCCCAGCACCCTCCAGCTCCTCCCAAAACCCTTCCCAGGGAATTTTCTGGCTCTTCCCGGAGCTCCCAGGGACAGCGCGATGAGATTCTGGGATTCTCCTGCCAAGCCACTCATCCTCTGCCCTGGCTTGGGTTGAGTTCTCCTAGAACGAGGGATCAGGGAGGGATTGAAGGCCAAATTCCCTCTGGAAGAGCTGGATGGATTTTGGCATGCTGCCAGGGCATCCTTTTCCTTCTCCAGGCATCCTCTCTGACATCGGAATAGAGATTATGTTTTGGATTGTGATTGGGATTGGAGCCATGGGGCTTTTGTTCGTGCTCAGGCAGTTCTGCAAACCCATAGGTGAGAGTGGAAAACCATCCCTGGAGCCCTGGGAAGGATGAGGGATTTGGGAGGAGGGACAGAGCCAGGATGGGGTGGATTTGGGGTGGATTTGGGAACTGATTTGGGGCGGATTTGGGAACTGATTTGGGGCGGATTTGGGAACTGATTTGGGGCGGATTTGGAGTTCTCCTTTTTCTGTCGCATTTTAGATGGGTTAGACCCCAGGGACTGTGGGTCTGGTTCCCTCTGGGGTGGGGCCAGGCAGCTGTCAAGGCTTGGAGAGCCAATCAGCTGGCTAGGTTTGAAGATTGACACCCGATTAACTTACTTAAAAGAGTTGAACACACCTGTGTAGAAAAGCACATATAAAAATGAACAAAACCCAGGTAAATTTCTCTTTCTTCTGAACTTCCAACAGGTTACGGGCCAGCCACCGCGGCCACCTCAGCGAGTGTCATGGCTGAGATTTCTGCCACTGCCAGGCCACGCCGGCGGGACCGTCTCAAGTCCACGAGCTGGCCAGGAACAGAGGGGATGCTGACCTCTTACCAGCTCAGACCAGAGCTGGGACTGACCAGGAACAAGTGTAGATCAGCACTGGAATGCACCAGTTCAGTTCACTGGGCTTGTTCAGACCAGTGGTGGAACTTGTCTAGGACCATTTCGGACCAGCACCAGGACAGGCCTCACACCAGTACAGACCAGTGCCGGGACTGGCCTCACATCTGAGTAACTCACACCATGCCAGCCGGGACCACCGGATGGGCAATAAACCAACAACCTCTCTATTGTAGAGCCGTGTAGAGATCAACTTTCAGCACTGCACAATTCTAAAAAAATGTTCAATTCGTAAAACTTGAGAAAAATTGTCCTCATTCCAAACCCAAACACTCTTCCTTACAGACCTCCAAAATTCTCCCCATTCCAGCCCCAAATCCTCCTCATTCCAGACCCCAAAATCCTCCTCCTTCCACACCCAAAACCTTCCAAAAAAAAAGCTTTGCAAGACCCCATTGTGACCTTGCAGGACCTGAAGGGGACCAATTCAGCAAAAATAGAAGGAGACTTTTCCCAAAGGGATGGAGGGCCTGGACAAGGGGGAATGGGTTCAGACTGACAGAGGGGGAAGCTGGGTGGGATTTGGGGAAGGAATTGTTCCCTGCCAGGGTGGGGAGGCCCTGGCCCGGCTGATTCCATGGATTGCCCATCCCTGGCAGTGTCCAAGGCCAGGCTGGACAGGGCTTGGAGCCACCTGGGACAGCGGGACCAGCTCCAAGGTCCCTCCCACCCAAACCATTCCATGATTTGGGCTCAGCCTCACTCTTCAGGGACGCCCTGGAGATCCCAATCCATGTGTACTAATTCCCGAATCGCGACATCCTCTGGGATACCGTGACATTCTCTGGGATGACGCTCTCCAGGCTGGCCCTACGGAGCACCTGAGCAATTTTTCACACACGGCCACGGTGACACTTTTGCTCTGGGCTGCCACGCTCAGCTTTGCTCAGAAACTTACCTTTTTTCCTTAAAAAATCTCAAATTTCCATTGTGAGCATTATCTACTCTCTGTGATGTCACAAACCACGCCCAAAGCTCTCCCACACGCTTGGAATCCATAGAGGGACTTGTCCCTTGTCCTTCCTCTTTTGCTGTGATTGCTTTTGGGTGCTCAGTTCTCCAAATCCACTTTGTGCTCTGGACACCCATGGAGGGATTTTGGATCCAGCTTTTCGCCATCCTCACCCTCCTCCACCAAACCGGTGAGTGCTGGGTGCTCCTCGTCTCTTGGGAACGAGATTTTGGGGTGGTTTGGATGATTTTAGGGAAAGGGGAGAGCAAGGATATGTGGGAGAACCAGAGCAGCTCAGCAGGGTTGGGTTTGTGCCCAATATCAGGATCTGGGGCTGCCATGGATCTCTGAGCTGTGCATGGAGCCCCAACGTCCATCTCTGGTGCAGCCTCTGTCCAGCTGCTGCCCGGGGAGCTCCTGGCAGAGGTCATTCCATGGATTCACCATCCCTGGGAGTGACCGCGGCCAGGACGGAGTTGCCGGGGACAGTGGAAGGTTCCAGGGGTGGAACGGGATAATTTTCAGTTCCCTCCAAATCCAAAACTCTCCTTAATTCCATGATTCTCGTACGAGGAGCAGCTGGAGCTCCCTGTCCAGCGCAGGTCACTCAGTAACCCCTCCTGTCCTTGCATCCCCAGCTCCTTGTTCCCCTTTCAGTTCCCCTTTCAGGCTCCATCCTTGACACGCGGCTCTGGGGAGCTCGGCCTGGGCGTGGCCTCGTGCTCTTCCTTCTCCCCGGGACCCTCCCATGAGCCCCCCATGAGCCGTCAGACACCCCCAGCCCTGGTGGACTTCGTCCTCTGGGTTCAGCAACTTCATCCTGCCTTGATCTCACCTTCATCCCACCTTCATCCCATCTTGATCCCACCCTGATCCCACCTTGATCTTGCCTTAATCCCTTCTTCATCCAAGTTTTTCATTTCATCTCCATCCCACCTTGATCCCACCTTGGTCCCAACTTGATCCCACTTCCATCCCACTTTTTCATCTCATCCTCATCCTACGTTCACTTCACCTTCACTCCACCCTCTTCCCCCCCTCATCCCGTGTTCTCTCCCCACTTTCTCTCCCCAGCCAGCGCCGGTGACACCACAGAGGTGATCGGGGCTGTGGGCGGGTCTGTGACCTTCCGCAGCCACAACACAGCTACAGACGGAGATGCAGCATTCTGGAGTTTTGGGAACGAACCCATGATGGCTGTGGTATTTGGGGATCCTCCTCAACCCGTATTTTCAAAAGACAAATACAGAACTCGTTTCGCTGTCTCTGAGAGGGGCCGAGCACTCACCATCTCCCAGCTGAGCATGGAGGATGCCGGGACCTACTCTGTAACCATTAATGGAAAAACATCCACCTTCACCCTCCAGGTGTACAGTAGGTGCTTTAAACATTGATTTTGGTAGTTTTTTATGCCCCAAAAAAATAGAATTTTCTGACCCCCCTATGCCCCCAGGGGAGCTGGCAGAGCCCAGGGTGACCTGCGAGGCCCAGGACTGCTTAAACTGGACCTGCTTACTCTCTCTGCGCTGCTCTGTGCCCGTCGACAGCTTTGGGAACGTCTCCTACACCTGGAGAGCGTGGGGTCAGCTGTGGAAACTCCAGTCCATGCTGCTGGTGGTGCAAAAATCTTCCCTCTATAAGCCAGAACCGCTGACATGCACAGCACGGAACGCCGTCAGCAGCAGGAACGTCACCGTCACCAACCCCGAGGTGCTCTGCTCAGGTGAGAGCCGGGGAAAGGTGGGATGGGAAGGTGAGGTGGGATGGGATGGGGTGGGATGGGATGGGGTGGGATGGGATGGGAATGTTTGGGTCCGGATGAGCACATCCCGGTGCCCTGAGAGCCATGAGAAAGGTGGGAATTTGGGGTTGGCCTGATCCCACTCTACAGCTTTTCTCTGGAATGCTGGCTCAGGATGCAGAGGGAAGCTCTGACCCCTGTCCCTGTTCTCTCCCCTCACCAGGAAACTCCGTGGACACTCCAGGCCCAGGTGAGCTGCCACCTCCTGTCCATGTCCAGCTGTGCTCCCCAGTGTCCCTGAGAGTCCCCAAGCATCCCAAAGAGTCTGGAGCAGCTTTTCCATGTCTGGCCAGGGAGGGGGATTGGGGACCCCAAGCCCAGCACCCTCCAGCTCCTCCCAAAACCCTTCCCAGGGAATTTTCTGGCTCTTCCCGGAGCTCCCAGGGACAGGGCCAGGAGATTCTGGGATTCTCCTGCCAAGCCACTCATCCTCTGCCCTGGCTTGGGTTGAGTTCTCCTAGAACGAGGGATCAGGGAGGGATTGGAGGCCAAATTCCCTCTGGAAGAGCTGGATGGATTTTGGCATGCTGCCAGGGCATCCTTTTCCTTCTCCAGGCATCCTCTCTGACATCAGAATAGAGATTATGTTTTGCATCGTGATTGGAATTGGAGCCATGGGGCTTTTGTTCGTGCTCAGGCAGTTCTGCAAACCCATAGGTGAGAGTGGAAAACCATCCCTGGAGCCCTGGGAAGGATGAGGGATTTGGGAGGAGGGACAGAGCCAGGATGGGGTGGATTTGGGAACAGATTTGGGGAGGATTTGGGAACTGATTTGGGGCGGATTTGGGAACTGATTTGGGGCGGATTTGGAGTTCTCCTTTTTCTGTCGCATTTTAGATGGGTTAGACCCCAGGGACTGTGGGTCTGGTTCCCTCTGGGGCGGGGCCAGGCAGCTGTCAAGGCTTGGAGAGCCAATCAGCTGGCTAGGTTTGAAGATTGACACCCGATTAACTTACTTAAAAGAGTTGAACACACCTGTGTAGAAAAGCACATATAAAAATGAACAAAACCCAGGTAAATTTCTCTTTCTTCTGAACTTCCAACAGGTTACGGGCCAGCCACCGTGGCCACCTCAGCGAGTGTCATGGCTGAGATTTCTGCCACTGCCAGGCCACACCGGCGGGACCGTCCCAAGTCCACGAGCTGGCCAGGAACAGAGGGGATGCTGACCTCTTACCAGCTCAGACCAGAGCTGGGACTGACCAGGAACAAGTGTAGATCAGCACTGGAATGCACCAGTTCAGTTCACTGGGCTTGTTCAGACCAGTGGTGGAACTTGTCTAGGACCATTTCGGACCAGCACCAGGACAGGCCTCACACCAGTACAGACCAGTGCCGGGACTGGCCTCACATCTGAGTAACTCACACCATGCCAGCCAGGACCACCGGATGGGCAATTAACCAACAACCTCTCTGTTGTAGAGCCGTGTAGAGATCAACCTTCAGCACTGCACAATTCTAAAAAATGTTCAATTCGTAAAACTTGAGAAAAATTGTCCTCATTCCAAACCCAAACACTCTTCCTTACAGACCTCCAAAATTCTCCCCATTCCAGCCCCAAATCCTCCTCATTCCAGACCCCAAAATCCTCCTCCTTCCACACCCAAAACCTTCCAAAAAAAAAGCTTTGCAAGACCCCATTGTGACCTTGCAGGACCTGAAGGGGACCAATTCAGCAAAAATAGAAGGAGACTTTTCCCAAAGGGATGGAGGGCCTGGACAAGGGGGAATGGGTTCAGACTGACAGAGGGGGAAGCTGGGTGGGATTTGGGGAAGGAATTGTTCCCTGCCAGGGTGGGGAGGCCCTGGCCCGGCTGATTCCATGGATTGCCCATCCCTGGCAGTGTCCAAGGCCAGGCTGGACAGGGCTTGGAGCCACCTGGGACAGCGGGACCAGCTCCAAGGTCCCTCCCACCAAAACCATTCCATGATTTGGGCTCAGCCTCACTCTTCAGGGACGCCCTGGAGATCCCAATCCATGTGTACTAATTCCCGAATCGCGACATCCTCTGGGATACCGTGACATTCTCTGGGATGACGCTCTCCAGGCTGGCCCCTACGGAGCACCTGAGCAATTTTTCACACACGGCCACGGTGACACTTTTGCTCTGGGCTGCCACGCTCAGCTTTGCTCAGAAACTTACCTTTTTTCCTTAAAAAATCTCAAATTTCCATTGTGAGCATTATCTACTCTCTGTGATGTCACAAACCACGCCCAAAGCTCTCCCACACGCTTGGAATCCATAGAGGGACTTGTCCCTTGTCCTTCCTCTTTTGCTGTGATTGCTTTTGGGTGCTCAGTTCTCCAAATCCACTTTGTGCTCTGGACACCCATGGAGGGATTTTCGATCCAGCTTTTCGCCATCCTCACCCTCCTCCACCAAACCGGTGAGTGCTGGGTGCTCCTCGTCTCTTGGGAACGAGATTTTGGGGTGGTTTGGATGATTTTAGGGAAAGGGGAGAGCAAGGATATGTGGGAGAACCAGAGCAGCTCAGCAGGGTTGGGTTTGTGCCCAATATCAGGATCTGGGGCTGCCATGGATCTCTGAGCTGTGCATGGAGCCCCAACGTCCATCTCTGGTGCAGCCTCTGTCCAGCTGCTGCCCGGGGAGCTCCTGGCAGAGGTCATTCCATGGATTCACCATCCCTGGGAGTGACCGCGGCCAGGACGGAGTTGCCGGGGACAGTGGAAGGTTCCAGGGGGTGGAACGGGATAATTTTCAGTTCCCTCCAAATCCAAAACTCTCCTTAATTCCATGATTCTCGTACGAGGAGCAGCTGGAGCTCCCTGTCCAGCGCAGGTCACTCAGTAACCCCTCCTGTCCTTGCATCCCCAGCTCCTTGTTCCCCTTTCAGTTCCCCTTTCAGGCTCCATCCTTGACACGCGGCTCTGGGGAGCTCGGCCTGGGCGTGGCCTCGTGCTCTTCCTTCTCCCCGGGACCCTCCCATGAGCCCCCCATGAGCCGTCAGACACCCCCAGCCCTGGTGGACTTCGTCCTCTGGGTTCAGCAACTTCATCCTGCCTTGATCTCACCTTCATCCCACCTTCATCCCATCTTGATCCCACCCTGATCCCACCTTGATCTTGCCTTAATCCCTTCTTCATCCAAGTTTTTCATTTCATCTCCGTCCCACCTTGATCCCACCTTGGTCCCAACTTGATCCCACTTCCATCCCACTTTTTCATCTCATCCTCATCCTACGTTCACTTCACCTTCACTCCACCCTCTTCCCCCCCTCATCCCGTGTTCTCTCCCCACTTTCTCTCCCCAGCCAGCGCCGGTGACACCACAGAGGTGATCGGGGCTGTGGGCGGGTCTGTGACCTTCCGCAGCCACAACACAGCTACAGACGGAGATGCAGCATTCTGGAGTTTTGGGAACGAACCCATGATGGCTGTGGTATTTGGGGATCCTCCTCAACCCGTATTTTCAAAAGACAAATACAGAACTCGTTTCGCTGTCTCTGAGAGGGGCCGAGCACTCACCATCTCCCAGCTGAGCATGGAGGATGCCGGGACCTACTCTGTAACCATTAATGGAAAAACATCCACCTTCACCCTCCAGGTGTACAGTAGGTGCTTTAAACATTGATTTTGGTAGTTTTTTATGCCCCAAAAAAATAGAATTTTCTGACCCCCCTATGCCCCCAGGGGAGCTGGCAGAGCCCAGGGTGACCTGCGAGGCCCAGGACTGCTTAAACTGGACCTGCTTACTCTCTCTGCGCTGCTCTGTGCCCGTCGACAGCTTTGGGAACGTCTCCTACACCTGGAGAGCGTGGGGTCAGCTGTGGAAACTCCAGTCCATGCTGCTGGTGGTGCAAAAATCTTCCCTCTATAAGCCAGAACCGCTGACATGCACAGCACGGAACGCCGTCAGCAGCAGGAACGTCACCGTCACCAACCCCGAGGTGCTCTGCTCAGGTGAGAGCCGGGGAAAGGTGGGATGGGAAGGTGAGGTGGGATGGGATGGGGTGGGATGGGATGGGGTGGGATGGGATGGGAATGTTTGGGTCCGGATGAGCACATCCCGGTGCCCTGAGAGCCATGAGAAAGGTGGGAATTTGGGGTTGGCCTGATCCCACTCTACAGCTTTTCTCTGGAATGCTGGCTCAGGATGCAGAGGGAAGCTCTGACCCCTGTCCCTGTTCTCTCCCCTCACCAGGAAACTCCGTGGACACTCCAGGCCCAGGTGAGCTGCCACCTCCTGTCCATGTCCAGCTGTGCTCCCCAGTGTCCCTGAGAGTCCCCAAGCATCCCAAAGAGTCTGGAGCAGATTTTCCATGTCTGGCCAGGGAGGGGGATTGGGGACCCCAAGCCCAGCACCCTCCAGCTCCTCCCAAAACCCTTCCCAGGGAATTTTCTGGCTCTTCCCGGAGCTCCCAGGGACAGGGCCAGGAGATTCTGGGATTCTAATGGCTACTCATCCTCTGCCCTGGCTTGGGTTGAGTTCTCCTAGAACGAGGGATCAGGGAGGGATTGGAGGCCAAATTCCCTCTGGAAGAGCTGGATGGATTTTGGCATGCTGCCAGGGCATCCTTTTCCTTCTCCAGGCATCCTCTCTGACATCAGAATAGAGATTATGTTTTGCATCGTGATTGGAATTGGAGCCATGGGGCTTTTGTTCGTGCTCAGGCAGTTCTGCAAACCCATAGGTGAGAGTGGAAAACCATCCCTGGAGCCCTGGGAAGGATGAGGGATTTGGGAGGAGGGACAGAGCCAGGATGGGGTGGATTTGGGAACAGATTTGGGGAGGATTTGGGAACTGATTTGGGGCGGATTTGGGAACTGATTTGGGGCGGATTTGGAGTTCTCCTTTTTCTGTCGCATTTTAGATGGGTTAGACCCCAGGGACTGTGGGTCTGGTTCCCTCTGGGGCGGGGCCAGGCAGCTGTCAAGGCTTGGAGAGCCAATCAGCTGGCTAGGTTTGAAGATTGACACCCGATTAACTTACTTAAAAGAGTTGAACACACCTGTGTAGAAAAGCACATATAAAAATGAACAAAACCCAGGTAAATTTCTCTTTCTTCTGAACTTCCAACAGGTTACGGGCCAGCCACCGTGGCCACCTCAGCGAGTGTCATGGCTGAGATTTCTGCCACTGCCAGGCCACACCGGCGGGACCGTCCCAAGTCCACGAGCTGGCCAGGAACAGAGGGGATGCTGACCTCTTACCAGCTCAGACCAGAGCTGGGACTGACCAGGAACAAGTGTAGATCAGCACTGGAATGCACCAGTTCAGTTCACTGGGCTTGTTCAGACCAGTGGTGGAACTTGTCTAGGACCATTTCGGACCAGCACCAGGACAGGCCTCACACCAGTACAGACCAGTGCCGGGACTGGCCTCACATCTGAGTAACTCACACCATGCCAGCCAGGACCACCGGATGGGCAATTAACCAACAACCTCTCTGTTGTAGAGCCGTGTAGAGATCAACCTTCAGCACTGCACAATTCTAAAAAAATGTTCAATTCGTAAAACTTGAGAAAAATTGTCCTCATTCCAAACCCAAACACTCTTCCTTACAGACCTCCAAAATTCTCCCCATTCCAGCCCCAAATCCTCCTCATTCCAGACCCCAAAATCCTCCTCCTTCCACACCCAAAACCTTCCAAAAAAAAAGCTTTGCAAGACCCCATTGTGACCTTGCAGGACCTGAAGGGGACCAATTCAGCAAAAATAGAAGGAGACTTTTCCCAAAGGGATGGAGGGCCTGGACAAGGGGGAATGGGTTCAGACTGACAGAGGGGGAAGCTGGGTGGGATTTGGGGAAGGAATTGTTCCCTGCCAGGGTGGGGAGGCCCTGGCCCGGCTGATTCCATGGATTGCCCATCCCTGGCAGTGTCCAAGGCCAGGCTGGACAGGGCTTGGAGCCACCTGGGACAGCGGGACCAGCTCCAAGGTCCCTCCCACCAAAACCATTCCATGATTTGGGCTCAGCCTCACTCTTCAGGGACGCCCTGGAGATCCCAATCCATGTGTACTAATTCCCGAATCGCGACATCCTCTGGGATACCGTGACATTCTCTGGGATGACGCTCTCCAGGCTGGCCCCTACGGAGCACCTGAGCAATTTTTCACACACGGCCACGGTGACACTTTTGCTCTGGGCTGCCACGCTCAGCTTTGCTCAGAAACTTACCTTTTTTCCTTAAAAAATCTCAAATTTCCATTGTGAGCATTATCTACTCTCTGTGATGTCACAAACCACGCCCAAAGCTCTCCCACACGCTTGGAATCCATAGAGGGACTTGTCCCTTGTCCTTCCTCTTTTGCTGTGATTGCTTTTGGGTGCTCAGTTCTCCAAATCCACTTTGTGCTCTGGACACCCATGGAGGGATTTTGGATCCAGCTTTTCGCCATCCTCACCCTCCTCCACCAAACCGGTGAGTGCTGGGTGCTCCTCGTCTCTTGGGAACGAGATTTTGGGGTGGTTTGGATGATTTTAGGGAAAGGGGAGAGCAAGGATATGTGGGAGAACCAGAGCAGCTCAGCAGGGTTGGGTTTGTGCCCAATATCAGGATCTGGGGCTGCCATGGATCTCTGAGCTGTGCATGGAGCCCCAACGTCCATCTCTGGTGCAGCCTCTGTCCAGCTGCTGCCCGGGGAGCTCCTGGCAGAGGTCATTCCATGGATTCACCATCCCTGGGAGTGACCGCGGCCAGGACGGAGTTGCCGGGGACAGTGGAAGGTTCCAGGGGGTGGAACGGGATAATTTTCAGTTCCCTCCAAATCCAAAACTCTCCTTAATTCCATGATTCTCGTACGAGGAGCAGCTGGAGCTCCCTGTCCAGCGCAGGTCACTCAGTAACCCCTCCTGTCCTTGCATCCCCAGCTCCTTGTTCCCCTTTCAGTTCCCCTTTCAGGCTCCATCCTTGACACGCGGCTCTGGGGAGCTCGGCCTGGGCGTGGCCTCGTGCTCTTCCTTCTCCCCGGGACCCTCCCATGAGCCCCCCATGAGCCGTCAGACACCCCCAGCCCTGGTGGACTTCGTCCTCTGGGTTCAGCAACTTCATCCTGCCTTGATCTCACCTTCAT
Organism: Acrocephalus arundinaceus; assembly: GCA_021534815.1. Lineage (NCBI taxonomy): Eukaryota > Metazoa > Chordata > Aves > Passeriformes > Sylviidae > Acrocephalus > Acrocephalus arundinaceus. The sequence continues at coordinate 141,661 of JAJEOU010003003.1, forward strand.
CCCACCTTCATCCCATCTTGATCCCACCCTGATCCCACCTTGATCTTGCCTTAATCCCTTCTTCATCCAAGTTTTTCATTTCATCTCCATCCCACCTTGATCCCACCTTGGTCCCAACTTGATCCCACTTCCATCCCACTTTTTCATCTCATCCTCATCCTACGTTCACTTCACCTTCACTCCACCCTCTTCCCCCCCTCATCCCGTGTTCTCTCCCCACTTTCTCTCCCCAGCCAGCGCCGGTGACACCACAGAGGTGATCGGGGCTGTGGGCGGGTCTGTGACCTTCCGCAGCCACAACACAGCTACAGACGGAGATGCAGCATTCTGGAGTTTTGGGAACGAACCCATGATGGCTGTGGTATTTGGGGATCCTCCTCAACCCGTATTTTCAAAAGATAAATACAGAACTCGTTTCACTGTCTCCGAGAGGGGCCGAGCACTCACCATCTCCCAGCTGAGCATGGAGGATGCCGGGACCTACTCTGTAACCATTAATGGAAAAACATCCACCTTCACCCTCCAGGTGTACAGTAGGTGCTTTAAACATTGATTTTGGTAGTTTTTTATGCCCCAAAAAAATAGAATTTTCTGACCCCCCTATGCCCCCAGGGGAGCTGGCAGAGCCCAGGGTGACCTGCGAGGCCCAGGACTGCTTAAACTGGACCTGCTTACTCTCTCTGCGCTGCTCTGTGCCCGTCGACAGCTTTGGGAACGTCTCCTACACCTGGAGAGCGTGGGGTCAGCTGTGGAAACTCCAGTCCATGCTGCTGGTGGTGCAAAAATCTTCCCTCTATAAGCCAGAACCGCTGACATGCACAGCACGGAACGCCGTCAGCAGCAGGAACGTCACCGTCACCAACCCCGAGGTGCTCTGCTCAGGTGAGAGCCGGGGAAAGGTGGGATGGGAAGGTGAGGTGGGATGGGATGGGGTGGGATGGGATGGGAATGTTTGGGTCCGGATGAGCACATCCCGGTGCCCTGAGAGCCATGAGAAAGGTGGGAATTTGGGGTTGGGCTGATCCCACTCTACAGCTTTTCTCTGGAATGCTGGCTCAGGATGCAGAGGGAAGCTCTGACCCCTGTCCCTGTTCTCTCCCCTCACCAGGAAACTCCGTGGACACTCCAGGCCCAGGTGAGCTGCCACCCCCTGTCCATGTCCAGCTGTGCTCCCCAGTGTCCCTGAGAGTCCCCAAGCATCCCAAAGAGTCTGGAGCAGCTTTTCCATGTCTGGATGGGGAGGGGGATTGGGGACCCCAAGCCCAGCACCCTCCAGCTCCTCCCAAAACCCTTCCCAGGGAATTTTCCGGCTCTTCCCGGAGCTCCCAGGGACAGGCCCAGGAGATTCTGGGATTCTCCTGCCAAGCCACTCATCCTCTGCCCTGGCTTGGGTTGAGTTCTCCTAGAACGAGGGATCAGGGAGGGATTGAAGGCCAAATTCCCTCTGGAAGAGCTGGATGGATTTTGGCATGCTGCCAGGGCATCCTTTTCCTTCTCCAGGCATCCTCTCTGACATCAGAATAGAGATTATGTTTTGGATTGTGATTGGGATTGGAGCCATGGGGCTTTTGTTCGTGCTCAGGCAGTTCTGCATACCCATAGGTGAGAGTGGAAAACCATCCCTGGAGCCCTGGGAAGGATGAGGGATTTGGGAGGAGGGACAGAGCCAGGATGGGGTGGATTTGGAGTGGATTTGGGAACGGATTTGGGGCGGATTTGGGAACTGATTTGGGGCGGATTTGGGAACTGATTTGGAGCGGATTTGGAGTTCTCCTTTTTCTGTCGCATTTTAGATGGGTTAGACCCCAGGGACTGTGGGTCTGGTTCCCTCTGGGGCGGGGCCAGGCAGCTGTCAAGGCTTGGAGAGCCAATCAGCTGGCTAGGTTTGAAGATTGACACCCGATTAACTTACTTAAAAGAGTTGAACACACCTGTGTAGAAAAGCACATATAAAAATGAACAAAACCCAGGTAAATTTCTCTTTCTTCTGAACTTCCAACAGATTACGAGCCAGCCACCGCGGCCACCTCAGCGAGTGTCATGGCTGAGATTTCTGCTACTGCCAGGCCATGCCGGAAGTGCCATTTAAAGTCTGCGAGTTGGCCAGGAGAAAAGGCGATGTTGATATCTTACCAGCTCAGTCCAGGGCCGGGACTGACCAGAGACGAGCGTAGATCAGCACCAGAATCCACCTCGGGCTTGTTCAGACCAGTGGTGGAACTTGTCTAGGACCATTTCGGACCAGCACCAGGACTGGCCTCAGACCAGTGTGGACAAGTGCCGGGACCGGCCTCAGACCAGTGCGACTCGCACCGTGCCAGCAGGGACCACCTGCAGCAAAAGACAAAACATCCTGTCCAATAGAAAGACTTGTAGATATCAACCTTCAGCACTGCAGAACTCTATAAAATCTTTCCATTCTTAAAAATTTGAGAACAAACAAATCTCCGAACACCAATTCTCTCCCGAGCCAGGAGAAATGAAAGGGTGAAGACACGTAGAGAAAACAACATGGCGACACTGGGGTCAGTAAGGAAGGACCCAAATCCTAGAGGGGAGGGGATTGAGGAGGTGCCTCAGTCTTGGGCTGAAATTGTTTTGTGAGGCTGTGCTGAAGATACATTTGGTGTGTCAGGCTTTGTTTTTCCCTGTAATTCATGGAATGCACTGGGGTGGCAGAGCGTTCCAACCACAGCCACCAGCAGAATTGTCAGTTTTGAAATGAGCAGATGTAGCTGTGATCCAATGAGAAATTTGAACAGAGGGAGATGAGAAACCTTGAGAGCCCCAAAAAGAGAAGAGGAAAAACCTCTCTTCTCAGAAACAGATTGAAAGAACTTTTGTTTTTATGCTGGGACAGCTCATCCTTAACAATAGCGCCCCTGTTGTTGACACGGCCCACGGACGCGGCTGTGGGAAGGCTGCAAAAGGTGAGAAGGGCTCCACGAGTGCAGACTTCTGTGGAAATTAAATGGTGCTCATGGAAATTAAAACGGTTCCTTGTGGAGAAGTCTCCATGGCAAGGCAAGAGGGGCTCCAAGAGAACCAAAGAAACACTATTTTGAGTTGGTAAACTGACAGAAAAGTCCCAGGTTTTGTCTCTTTACCTTGTCAGGGGGAAAGGAAAGAGGGTGTGGGGGGAAGGAGAAGTGTTCCAAAGGTTTCTTCTGATTTTCTCATTTTCCTTTTTTTTATTTTTATCTTCTTTCACTTTAATTTTCCTTTTATTTAATTTCTTTTTATTTATTTTTCTTTCAATTTAAATTTCTTTTAAGCTTAATTTCTTATTCTTAATATTTTCTAATTCTGTGAATAAAGTTGTCTTTACACCATTTCAAGCTTGGAGCCTGTTTTTCCCTGCTCCTCCTCCTCCATATCTCACAGCAAGAAATGAGCAAATAACTCTGGTGAGTTGCACACTGAATCGATGTTTCTGTCTTGTTATGAACCGAAACCCCTACCAAGGATATTGGAGATATTTCTATGGATTGATGGCATCCCCCTTTACATGAGAGATTTTTATGGATATCCAAGATAATTCTATGGATATCCAAGATATTCTGTTGCTCAAGCCTCCTTAACGCCACCAGGAAGATTTTTAGGATGGGGTTCTTTTTATTCTGACCCCAAATCCAGCCCCCAGCAGGTTTTTAGCTTAATTAAGGCAAATTAAGAGAGTTCACAGGCATTTCCCGCCCTTTGTTTTCTGTTCTGCTGCAAACCAATTCCAAATCAGGTGGTAGAGGTGAGAAATTCAGACTCCAAATGAAGTGATGAAGTGAGAAAATTCTAACCCAAAACTAGGGTAGAGTGGTGACAAAAATCAGGGGACAGAGGATGGCTACATGGTGTGGCTCAATCCTGAAACTTGCAGGGAATTCATTTAAATTGCCCCAGGAGGTTTTTTTTGGGGGTGGCTTTGGTTTCCTTTTGCTGTGAGCGCCGGGAACACCAGGCGACATCACAATGGCTCCGTTGTCCTCAGCATGGACACGCCAGCAGCAGGATCAGGACCTTTGGAGAGGAATAACCAACCCCAAAATGCCCTTTCCAACCCCAAAATTCCTGTTCCAGCCATCAAAATCCTCCTAATCCAGGCCCAAAAATTCTCTTCCTTCCAGACCCCAGAATCTCCCTCATTCTAGCCCCAAAATCCTCCTTCCAGACTCAAATCCTTCTCCTTTCAGACCCAAATCCTCCTCCTTCCAGACCCAAATCCTCCCAAGATTTGCAGGACCTCACTGTGACCTTGCAGGACCTGAAGGGGCTTCAGGAGAAATGGAAGGAGACTTTTCCCAAAGGGATGGAGGGCCTGGACAAGGGGGAATGGGTTCAGACTGACAGAGGGGGAAGCTGGGTGGGATTTGGGGAAGGAATTGTTCCCTGCCAGGGTGGGGAGGCCCTGGCCCGGCTGATTCCATGGATTGCCCATCCCTGGCAGTGTCCAAGGCCAGGCTGGACAGGGCTTGGAGCCACCTGGGACAGCGGGACCAGCTCCAAGGTCCCTCCCACCAAAACCATTCCATGATTTGGGCTCAGCCTCACTCTTCAGGGACGCCCTGGAGATCCCAATCCATGTGTACTAATTCCCGAATCGCGACATCCTCTGGGATACCGTGACATTCTCTGGGATGACGCTCTCCAGGCTGGCCCCTACGGAGCACCTGAGCAATTTTTCACACACGGCCACGGTGACACTTTTGCTCTGGGCTGCCACGCTCAACTTTGCTCAGAAACTTACCTTTTTTCCTTAAAAAATCTCAAATTTCCATTGTGAGCATTATCTACTCTCTGTGATGTCACAAACCACGCCCAAAGCTCTCCCAAACGCTTGGAATCCATAGAGGGACTTGTCCCTTGTCCTTCCTCTTTTCTGTGATTGCTTTTGGGTGCTCAGTTCTCCAAATCCACTTTGTGCTCTGGACACCCATGGAGGGATTTTCGATCCAGCTTTTCGCCATCCTCACCCTCCTCCACCAAACCGGTGAGTGCCGGGTGCTCCTCGTCTCTTGGGAACGAGATTTTGGGGTGGTTTGGATGATTTTAGGGACAGGGGAGAGCAAGGATATGTGGGAGAACCAGAGCAGCTCAGCAGGGTTGGGTTTGTGCCCAATATCAGGATCTGGGGCTGCCATGGATCTCTGAGCTGTGCATGGAACCCCAACGTCCATCTCTGGTGCAGCCTCTGTCCAGCTGCTGCCCGGGGAGCTCCTGGCAGAGGTCATTCCATGGATTCACCATCCCTGGGAGTGACCACGGCCAGGACGGAGTTGCCGGGGACAGTGGAAGGTTCCAGGGGGTGGAACGGGATAATTTTCAGTTCCCTCCCAATCCAAAACTCTCCTTAATTCCATGATTCTTGTACGAGGAGCAGCTGGAGCTCCCTGTCCAGCTCAGGTCACTCAGTAACCCCTCCTGTCCTTGCATCCCCAGTTCCTTGTTCCCCTTTCAGTTCCCCTTTCAGGCTCCATCTTTGACACGCGGCTCTGGGGAGCTCGACCTGGGCGTGGCCTCGTGCTCTTCCTTCTCCCCGGGACCCTCCCATGAGCCCCCCATGAGCCATCAGACACCCCCAGCCCTGGTGGACTTCGTCCTCTGGGTTCAGCAACTTCATCCTGCCTTGAGCCCACCTTGATCCCACCTTGATCCCACCTTGATCTCACCTTCATCCCACCTTCATCCAACTCTTTCATTCCACCTCCATCCCACCTTGGTCACAGCTTGATCCCTCCTCCATCCCACGTTTCTATCCCACCTCCATCCCACCCTCATCCCGTGTTCTCTCCCCACTTTCTCTCCCCAGCCAGCGCCGGCGACACCACAGAGGTGATCGGGGCTGTGGGCGGGGCCGTAACCTTCCGCGGCCACAACAGAGCTACAGAAGGAAATCCAGCATTGTGGAGTTTTGGGAATGAACCCATCGTGACCGTGGAATTTGGGGATCCTCTTCAACCTGTATTTTCAAAGGACAAATTCAAAACTCGTTTCGCTGTCTCTGAGAGGGGCCGCACACTCACCATCTCCCAGCTGAGGATGGAGGATGCCGGGACCTACTCTGTAACCATTAACGGAGAAATATCCACCTTTACCCTTCTCGTGTACAGTAGGTGATTTTAGTGTTCTTTTTGGGGGTTTTACACTAAAAAAAAAAGAGATTTCTAACTCCCCGGTGTTTCCAGGGGAGCTGGCAGAGCCCAGCGTGACCTGTGAAGCCCAGAACTGCTCAGGCAGGAACTGTCTCCTTGCCCTGTGCTGCTCCGTGCCCAGCACCGGCTTTGGGAACGTCTCCTATACCTGGAGAGTGAGGGATTGGCTGTGGAAACGCCAGTCCATGCTGCTGCTGGTGCGTAAATCCTCCCTGGATGATCTGGAGCCGGTGACATGCACAGCACGGAACGCTGTCAGCAGCAGGAACGTCACCGTCACCACCCCCGGGGTGCTCTGCCCAGGTGAGAGCCAGGAAATGTGGAAGGGAAAGGTGGGATGGGGTGGGTTGGGATAGGATGGGATGGGAATGTTGGTGTTTCAATGATCTTATCCCGGTCCCATGAGAGGGGATTTTGTAATTTTGGGATTTGGGGATTCTGGGATTCTCCCACTACTGCTTCCACCAAGCCACTCGTCCTCGTCCAGCACCGCCTCTGCCCTGGCTTGGGTTGAGTTCTTTTGGAACGAGGGATCAGAGAGGGATTGGAGACCAAATTCCCTCTGCCCCAATGCCAGGAAGAGCCGGATTGATTTGGGGATGCTGACACTGGATCTTCTTCCTTCTCCAGGCGCCCTCTCCAGCAGTGGGGTCAGAATTGGTCTCACAGCCGGAATTGGAGTCACGGGGCTTTTGTTGCTCTTCCTCTTGTTCTTCTGCTAATCCAGAGATGAGTGTGGAAGCCCATATCTGGAGCCCTGGGAAGGAGGTGGAACCTGGGAGGGGAACTGCGCCTGGATTGAGGACAAATTTGGGGCTGATTGGGGTGTATTTGGGACAGATTTGGGGCAGTTTTGGGTTTCTCGTTATTCCGTTGAATCGCCGGGTGGTGGTTTGTCAGTCTGTTGGGTTCTTAGTTGGGGTAGAGCCCACGGGCTGCAGGTGTGGTTCCCTGTGGGCGGAGCCAAAAAGCTGGCAAAGTTTGAAGATTGACACCCAGTTAAACCACTTAAAAGGCTTGAAGGCACCTGTGTGGAAAAGGACATTTAAAAACAAACAAAACCCAGGAAATCTCTCTTTCTTCTGTTTCTTCCAACACGTTCCTGGCCAGCACCGCATGGCCAGGCTGGTGGGTGGCGTGGCTGAGATTTCTGGGACTGTCCCAACGCCATGAGCCTGCTGGAACCAACACTGGGACTGGCCTTGGACCAGCGCAACTCGCACCGGGCTGGAGGGGACCACTTGACATACAGGAAAAGACACAACATCCTCTCCGACTGAGTGACTTGTCGGTATCAACCTTCAGCACTGCAGAACTCTGTATATGCTTTCCATTCTTAATACTTTGAAAACAGACAAACCTATGAACACCAATTCTCTCCTGAGCCAGGAGAAATGAAAGGGTGAAGACACGTAGAGAAAACAACATGGGGACACCAGGGTCAGTAAGGAAGGACCCAAATCCTAGAGGGGAGGGGATTGAGGAGGTGCCTCAGTCTTGGGCTGAAATTGTTTTGTGAGGCTGTGCTGAAGGAACATTTGGTGTGTCAGGCTTTGTTTTTCCCTGTAATTCATGGAATGCGCTGGGGGATGAAGTGTTCCGACCACAGCCACCAGCAGAAGGGTCAGCGTTGAAATGAGCAGGTGTAGCCGTGACCCAATGAGAAGTTTGAACAGAGAGAGATGAGAAAGATGAGAAACCTTGAAAGCTTCAAAAAGAGAAGAGAAAAAACCCTGTGTTCCCAGAGACGGATCAAAAGAACTTCTGTTTTTGTGCTGGGACAGCTCTTCCTTTAAAATTGAGCCCCAGTTGTTGACACGGCCCACGGACGGACGCAGCTGTAGGAAGGCTGCAAAAGGTGAGAAGGGCTCCATGATTGCAGATTTCCATGGAAATTAAACCATTCTAATGCAAATTAAAATGGTTCCTTGTGGAGAAGTCTCCATGGTGTGGCAAGAGAGAACCCTCTCCCTAAGAGAGCCAAGGAAAGACTATTTTGAGTTGGTAAACTGACTGAAAGTCCCAGGCCTCAACGTTGTCAGTGGGAAAAGGCAGAGGGTGTGGGGGTAAGGAGAAGTGTTCTGAAGGTTTGTTCTGATTCTCTTGTTTCCTTTATGGTTTTTTTCTTATTTTATTTTTAATTTCAATTTAATTTTTATTTAAACTAATTTTCATCATCTTAATATTTGTTAGTGCTGTAAATAAAATTCTCTTTCTACCCTTTCAAGCTTTGAGCCTGTTTTGCCCTCCTCCTCCTCATGCGTATCTCACAGCAGGAAATGAGTAAATAACTCTGGTGAGTGCCTTGGGTTTGGGCAGCACTGAACCCACCCCGGAATTGGTGCACAGGCAGAAAAGTCAGAGTGCCGAACCCAAACCTCTGCACGGAATTGATGTTTCTGCCCGGTCATGAACTGAAACTGCTGCCATGGATATTGGAGATATTTCTGTGGATTGATGGGATCCCCCTTTACATGAGAGATTTTTATGGATAGCCAAGATATTTCTATGGATATACAAGATATTTCTGTCCCTCAAGCCCCCTTTAAGCCACCAGGGAGATTTTTAGGGTGGGTTTTTTATTTTTTTCCTGACCCCAAGCCCAGCTGCCAGCAGGTTTTCAGCGCAAATGAGGCAAAAAAAAAGAGAGCTCAGAGGCATTTCCTGCCCTTTCTTTTTTTTTCTGCAGCAAACCAACCCCAAATCGGGAGACAGAGGTGGCAAATGACTCCAGGTGACTCGAGGCCACCTCCTCTGTGTGTCCCTTCCCCATCCCAGGTGGCCCCGGGGTGAGGACAGAGCTCCTGGCGCTGTCCCCTGTGGCTGGCAGGGGGAGGTGACACCATGAGGGATGCAAAAATCACAGAAGTTTGGAATATCCTGAGCGGGTTGTTAACATCCTGAGCCACGAGTGTGGCAGCTGGGACCAAGAGCCCCAAAATCAAATATTCACAAATATTAGCAAATACCCAGATATTCACAAATCTCCAAATATTAGTAAATATTAGCAAATACCCAGATATTCACAAATATTCACAAATATTCACAAATACCCAACTCCTGCACAGACACCTCCAAACCCCACCCTGCTCCTGCCAGAGTTTTTCCCTGGAATTCCTGAATTCCCGCATCCTTCCACTCCATCCCACCCCAAAACCACGCTTGTTCCTCCTCCTCTTTCTCCTCCCCCTCCTCCTCCTCCTCCTCCTCCTCCTCCTCCTCCTCCTCCTCCTCCAGTCACCCTCCAGACCACCCCTCTTGGAGGGGACAGGGACATGTCGTCTGCGTGGCGCTGCTCAGCCCCAAATCTCCCAGGGAATTAATTTAAATTGCTCCAGGAGGGGTTTTTTTTGGAGGTTTGGTTTTCTTTTGCTGCCAGCACTGGGGACAGTTGGGGACATCACGATGGCTCTGGTGTCCTCAGCTTGGACACGCCAGCAGCAGGATGGGGACCTTTGGGGAGGAATAAACAACCCCAAAATGCCCTTTCCAGCCCCAAAATCCCTGTTCCAACCATCAAAATTCTCCTCATTCCAGACCCCAAAATCCTTCTACTTCCAGACCCAAAACCCTCCCAAGCTTTGGGGTGACCTCACCCTTTTGGGGTGGCCTTGCAGGACCTGAAGGGGCTTCAGGAAAAATGGAAGGAGACTTTTCCCAAAGGGATGGAGGGCCTGGACAAGGGGGAATGGGTTCAGACTGACAGAGGGGGAAGCTGGGTGGGATTTGGGGAAGGAATTGTTCCCTGCCAGGGTGGGGAGGCCCTGGCCCGGCTGATTCCATGGATTGCCCATCCCTGGCAGTGTCCAAGGCCAGGCTGGACAGGGCTTGGAGCCACCTGGGACAGTGGGACCAGCTCCAAGGTCCCTCCCACCCAAACCATTCCATGATTTGGGCTCAGCCTCACTCTTCAGGGACGCCCCAGAGATCCCAATCCATGTGTACCAACTACCAACGCGCGATATTCTTTGGGATACCGTGACATTCTCTGGGATGACGCTCTCCAGGCTGGCCCCCACAGAGCACCCGAGCCATTTGTCACCCATGGCCACAGTGACACTTTTGCTCTGCGCTGCCGCGCTAGTCTTTGCTCTGAAACTTAATTTTTTCCCTAAAAGTAGTTAAAATTTCCATTTCTACCTATTTGCACACCGTGATGTCACAAACCTCAACAGATCCTTGGAAGATACGCAGGCGCTTCTTTCTTGTCCTTCCTCTTTTGCCGCGATCATTTTTGGGTGCGCCTCTCCTTAAATTCTCTCCGCGCTCCGGACACCCATGGAGGAGTTTTGGATCCTGCTTCTCACCATCCTCACGCTCCTCCACCAAACCGGTGAGTGCTAGGTGCTCCCCGTCCCTTGGGAAAGAGATTTTGGGTGGTTTTGGGGTTTTTAGGGTCAGGGGAGAGCGGGGATGTGCGGGAGCACCAGAGCAGCTCTGTGGGGTTGGGTTTGTGCCAAATTTCGGAATCTGGGGCTGCCGTGGATCTCTGAGCTGTGCATGGAGCCCCAACGTCCATCTCTGGTGCAGCCTCTGTCCAGCTGCTGCCCGGGGAGCTTCTGGCAGAGGTCATTCCATGGATTCACCATCCCTGGGAGTGACCACGGCCAGGAAGGAGCCGCCTGGGACAGTGGAAGGTTCCAGGGGGTGGAACGGGATCATTTAAAATTTCCTCCCAACCCCCAATTCAAACCTTTCCATGATTTTGCGTTTCTCCTCTAAGGAGCAGCTGGAGCTCCCTGTCCAGCGCAGGTCACTCAGTAACCCCTCCTGTCCTTGCATCCCCAGCTCCTTGTTCCCCTTTCAGTTCCTCTTTCAGGCTCCATCCTTGACACGCGGCTCTGGGAAGCTCGACCTGGGCGTGGCCTCGTGCTCTTCCTTCTCCCCAGGACCCTCCCATGAGCCCCCCATGAGTCGTCAGACACCCCCAGCCCTGGTGAGCTTCGTCCTCTGGGTTCAGCAACTTCATCCTGCTTCCATCCCACCTTGCTCCCACTTTGGTCCAACCTTGGTCCCACCTTCATCCCACCCTCATCCCGTGTTCTCTCCCCACTCTCTCTCCCCAGCCAGCGCTGGCGACAATGTGCAGGTGATCGGGGCCGTGGGCGGGGCTGTGACCTTCCGCAGCCACAACACAGACGGATACACAACATTGTGGAGTTTTGGGAATGAACTCATAGTGACTGTGGCATTTGAGGATCCTCCTCAACCCGTATTTTCAAAAGACAAATACAGGACCCGTTTCACTGTCTCCGAGAAGGGCCGTGCATTCAGCATCTCCCAGCTGAGCATGGAGGATGCCGGGACCTACTCTGTAACCATCAGGGAAAAAACATCCACCTTCACCCTCCTTGTGTACAGTACGTGCTTTTTTGTGGGTTTTGGGTTTTTACACCAAAAAAAGAGAATTTTCTGACCCCCCTGTGCCCCCAGGGGAGCTGGCAGAGCCCAGGGTGACCTGTGAGGCCCAGGACTGCTCAGACAGGAGCTGCGTCTTCTCCCTGCACTGCTCCGTGCCCGGCAATGGCTTTGGGAACATCTCCTACACCTGGAGAGTGCGGAATTGGCTGTGGGAATGGGAGTCCATTGTGCTGCTGGTGCATAAATCCTCCCAGGATGAGCCGGAGCCGGTGACGTGCACGGCACAGAACGCTGTCAGCAGCAGGAACGTCACCGTCACCATTCCTGGGGTGCTCTGCTCAGGTGAGAGCCAGGAAAAGGTGGAGGGGAAAGGTGGGGTGGGGTGGGATGGGTGGGGCTGCGCTGGACTGAGAATGTAGGGGTTGGGATGGGATTTGGGGATGGGATGGGAATGTTGAGGTTGGGCTGGGATGATCCCGCTCCCCTCAGAGCCAGGTAAAAGTGGGAATCTGGGGTTGGGCTGATCCCAATCTCCGACTTTTCCCCGGAGCGGTGGCTCAGGATGCAGAGGGAAGCTCTGACCCCTGTCCCTGTTCTCTCCCCACACCAGGAAACTCCACAGACCCCTCCAGCCTCCCTGGTGAGCTGCCACCCCCTGTCCAAGTCCAGCCGTGCTCCCCAGTGTCTCCAAGTGTCCCCAAGTGTCCCCGAGTGTCCCTGAGTGTCCCTGAGTGTCCCCAAGTGTCCCCGAGTGTCCCTGAGTGTCCCTGAGTGTCCCTGAGTGTCTGGAGCAGCTTTTCCATGTCCAGCCAGGGAGGGGGATTGGGTAGCCCAAGCCCAGCATCCTCCAGCTCCTCCCAAAACCCTTCCCAGGGAATGTTCTGGCTCTTCCCGGAGCTCCCAGGGACAGGGCCAGCAGTGCTGGCCACAAACCCAACCCCGAGAGGTTCCAACTCCATTGAGAACCTCTTCCCAAGGGAGCTGTCCCATACCCAGCTGGCCGTGTCCCCATGTCCCCTGCTCTGGGTGACTCCATTGGGGCAACTCCAGATTTCCTTTCCCACCCCAAACCTGTGAGATTTGGGGATTTGGGGATTTGGGATTCTCCCGCTGCTGCTTCCACCAAGCCACTTCTCCTCGTCCAGCACTCTCCCTGCCCTGGCTTGGGTTGAGTTCTCCTGGAACGAGGGATCAGAGAGGGATTGGAGGCCAAATTCCCTCTGCCCTGATGCCAGGAATAGCTGGATTGATTTGGGGATGCTGACACTGGATCTTCTTCCTTCTCCAGGAACCCTCTCCAGCAGTGGGGTCAGAATTGGTCTCACAGCCGGAATTGGAGTCACGGGGCTTTTGTTGCTCTTCCTCTTGTTCTTCTGCTAATCCAGAGATGAGTGTGGAAGCCCATATCTGGAGCCCTGGGAAGGAGGTGGAACCTGGGAGGGGAACTGCGCCTGGATTGAGGACAAATTTGGGGCTGATTGGGGTGTATTTGGGACAGATTTGGGGCAGTTTTGGGTTTCTCATTATTCCGTTGAATCGCCGGGTGGTGGTTTGTCAGTCTGTTGGGTTCTTAGTTGGGGTAGAGCCCACGGGCTGCAGGTGTGGTTCCCTGTGGGCGGAGCCAAAAAGCTGGCAAAGTTTGAAGATTGACACCCAGTTAAACCACTTAAAAGGCTTGAAGGCACCTGTGTGGAAAAGGACATTTAAAAACAAACAAAACCCAGGAAATCTCTCTTTCTTCTGTTTCTTCCAACACGTTCCTGGCCAGCACCGCATGGCCAGGCTGGTGGGTGGCGTGGCTGAGATTTCTGGGACTGTCCCAACGCCATGAGCCTGCTGGAACCAACACTGGGACTGGCCTTGGACCAGCGCAACTCGCACCGGGCTGGAGGGGACCACTTGACATACAGGAAAAGACACAACATCCTCTCCGACTGAGTGACTTGTCGGTATCAACCTTCAGCACTGCAGAACTCTGTATATGCTTTCCATTCTTAATACTTTGAAAACAGACAAACCTATGAACACCAATTCTCTCCTGAGCCAGGAGAAATGAAAGGGTGAAGACACGTAGAGAAAACAACATGGGGACACCAGGGTCAGTAAGGAAGGACCCAAATCCTAGAGGGGAGGGGATTGAGGAGGTGCCTCAGTCTTGGGCTGAAATTGTTTTGTGAGGCTGTGCTGAAGGAACATTTGGTGTGTCAGGCTTTGTTTTTCCCTGTAATTCATGGAATGCGCTGGGGGATGAAGTGTTCCGACCACAGCCACCAGCAGAAGGGTCAGCGTTGAAATGAGCAGGTGTAGCCGTGACCCAATGAGAAGTTTGAACAGAGAGAGATGAGAAAGATGAGAAACCTTGAAAGCTTCAAAAAGAGAAGAGAAAAAACCCTGTGTTCCCAGAGACGGATCAAAAGAACTTCTGTTTTTGTGCTGGGACAGCTCTTCCTTTAAAATTGAGCCCCAGTTGTTGACACGGCCCATGGACGCAGCTGTAGGAAGGCTGCAAAAGGTGAGAAGGGCTCCATGATTGCAGATTTCCATGGAAATTAAACCATTCTAATGCAAATTAAAATGGTTCCTTGTGGAGAAGTCTCCATGGTGTGGCAAGAGAGAACCCTCTCCCTAAGAGAGCCAAGGAAAGACTATTTTGAGTTGGTAAACTGACTGAAAGTCCCAGGCCTCAACGTTGTCAGTGGGAAAAGGCAGAGGGTGTGGGGGTAAGGAGAAGTGTTCTGAAGGTTTGTTCTGATTCTCTTGTTTCCTTTATGGTTTTTTTCTTATTTTATTTTTAATTTCAATTTAATTTTTATTTAAACTAATTTTCATCATCTTAATATTTGTTAGTGCTGTAAATAAAATTCTCTTTCTACCCTTTCAAGCTTTGAGCCTGTTTTGCCCTCCTCCTCCTCATGCGTATCTCACATCAGGAAATGAGTAAATAACTCTGGTGAGTGCCTTGGGTTTGGGCAGCACTGAACCCACCCCGGAATTGGTGCACAGGCAGAAAAGTCAGAGTGCCGAACCCAAACCTCTGCACGGAATTGATGTTTCTGCCCGGTCATGAACTGAAACTGCTGCCATGGATATTGGAGATATTTCTGTGGATTGATGGGATCCCCCTTTACATGAGAGATTTTTATGGATAGCCAAGATATTTCTATGGATATACAAGATATTTCTGTCCCTCAAGCCCCCTTTAAGCCACCAGGGAGATTTTTAGGGTGGGTTTTTTATTTTTTCCTGACCCCAAGCCCAGCTGCCAGCAGGTTTTCAGCGCAAATGAGGCAAAAAAAAAGAGAGCTCAGAGGCATTTCCTGCCCTTTCTTTTTTTTTCTGCAGCAAACCAACCCCAAATCAGGAGACAGAGGTGGCAAATGACTCCGGGTGACTCGAGGCCACCTCCTCTGTGTGTCCCTTCCCCATCCCAGGTGGCCCCGGGGTGAGGACAGAGCTCCTGGCGCTGTCCCCTGTGGCTGGCAGGGGGAGGTGACACCATGAGGGATGCAAAAATCACAGAAGTTTGGAATATCCTGAGCGGGTTGTTAACATCCTGAGCCACGAGTGTGGCAGCTGGGACCAAGAGCCCCAAAATCAAATATTCACAAATATTAGCAAATACCCAGATATTCACAAATCTCCAAATATTAGTAAATATTAGCAAATACCCAGATATTCACAAATATTCACAAATATTCACAAATACCCAACTCCTGCACAGACACCTCCAAACCCCACCCTGCTCCTGCCAGAGTTTTTCCCTGGAATTCCTGAATTCCCGCATCCTTCCACTCCATCCCACCCCAAAACCACGCTTGTTCCTCCTCCTCTTTCTCCTCCCCCTCCTCCTCCTCCTCCTCCTCCTCCTCCTCCTCCTCCTCCTCCAGTCACCCTCCAGACCACCCTCTTGGAGGGGACAGGGACATGTCGTCTGCGTGGCACTGCTCAGCCCCAAATCTCCCAGGGAATTAATTTAAATTGCTCCAGGAGGGGTTTTTTTGGAGGTTTGGTTTTCTTTTGCTGCCAGCACTGGGGACAGTTGGGGACATCACGATGGCTCTGGTGTCCTCAGCTTGGACACGCCAGCAGCAGGATGGGGACCTTTGGGGAGGAATAAACAACCCCAAAATGCCCTTTCCAGCCCCAAAATCCCTGTTCCAACCATCAAAATTCTCCTCATTCCAGACCCCAAAATCCTTCTACTTCCAGACCCAAAACCCTCCCAAGCTTTGGGGTGACCTCACCCTTTTGGGGTGGCCTTGCAGGACCTGAAGGGGCTTCAGGAAAAATGGAAGGAGACTTTTCCCAAAGGGATGGAGGGCCTGGACAAGGGGGAATGGGTTCAGACTGACAGAGGGGGAAGCTGGGTGGGATTTGGGGAAGGAATTGTTCCCTGCCAGGGTGGGGAGGCCCTGGCCCGGCTGATTCCATGGATTGCCCATCCCTGGCAGTGTCCAAGGCCAGGCTGGACAGGGCTTGGAGCCACCTGGGACAGTGGGACCAGCTCCAAGGTCCCTCCCACCCAAACCATTCCATGATTTGGGCTCAGCCTCACTCTTCAGGGACGCCCCAGAGATCCCAATCCATGTGTACCAACTACCAACGCGCGATATTCTTTGGGATACCGTGACATTCTCTGGGATGACGCTCTCCAGGCTGGCCCCCACAGAGCACCCGAGCCATTTGTCACCCATGGCCACAGTGACACTTTTGCTCTGCGCTGCCGCGCTAGTCTTTGCTCTGAAACTTAATTTTTTCCCTAAAAGTAGTTAAAATTTCCATTTCTACCTATTTGCACACCGTGATGTCACAAACCTCAACAGATCCTTGGAAGATACGCAGGCGCTTCTTTCTTGTCCTTCCTCTTTTGCCGCGATCATTTTTGGGTGCGCCTCTCCTTAAATTCTCTCCGCGCTCCGGACACCCATGGAGGAGTTTTGGATCCTGCTTCTCACCATCCTCACGCTCCTCCACCAAACCGGTGAGTGCTAGGTGCTCCCCGTCCCTTGGGAAAGAGATTTTTGGGTGGTTTTGGGGTTTTTAGGGTCAGGGGAGAGCGGGGATGTGCGGGAGCACCAGAGCAGCTCTGTGGGGTTGGGTTTGTGCCAAATTTCGGAATCTGGGGCTGCCGTGGATCTCTGAGCTGTGCATGGAGCCCCAACGTCCATCTCTGGTGCAGCCTCTGTCCAGCTGCTGCCCGGGGAGCTTCTGGCAGAGGTCATTCCATGGATTCACCATCCCTGGGAGTGACCACGGCCAGGAAGGAGCCGCCTGGGACAGTGGAAGGTTCCAGGGGGTGGAACGGGATCATTTAAAATTTCCTCCCAACCCCCAATTCAAACCTTTCCATGATTTTGCGTTTCTCCTCTAAGGAGCAGCTGGAGCTCCCTGTCCAGCGCAGGTCACTCAGTAACCCCTCCTGTCCTTGCATCCCCAGCTCCTTGTTCCCCTTTCAGTTCCTCTTTCAGGCTCCATCCTTGACACGCGGCTCTGGGAAGCTCGACCTGGGCGTGGCCTCGTGCTCTTCCTTCTCCCCAGGACCCTCCCATGAGCCCCCCATGAGTCGTCAGACACCCCCAGCCCTGGTGAGCTTCGTCCTCTGGGTTCAGCAACTTCATCCTGCTTCCATCCCACCTTGCTCCCACTTTGGTCCAACCTTGGTCCCACCTTCATCCCACCCTCATCCCGTGTTCTCTCCCCACTCTCTCTCCCCAGCCAGCGCTGGCGACAATGTGCAGGTGATCGGGGCCGTGGGCGGGGCTGTGACCTTCCGCAGCCACAACACAGACGGATACACAACATTGTGGAGTTTTGGGAATGAACTCATAGTGACTGTGGCATTTGAGGATCCTCCTCAACCCGTATTTTCAAAAGACAAATACAGGACCCGTTTCACTGTCTCCGAGAAGGGCCGTGCATTCAGCATCTCCCAGCTGAGCATGGAGGATGCCGGGACCTACTCTGTAACCATCAGGGAAAAAACATCCACCTTCACCCTCCTTGTGTACAGTACGTGCTTTTTTGTGGGTTTTGGGTTTTTACACCAAAAAAAGAGAATTTTCTGACCCCCCTGTGCCCCCAGGGGAGCTGGCAGAGCCCAGGGTGACCTGTGAGGCCCAGGACTGCTCAGACAGGAGCTGCGTCTTCTCCCTGCACTGCTCCGTGCCCGGCAATGGCTTTGGGAACATCTCCTACACCTGGAGAGTGCGGAATTGGCTGTGGGAATGGGAGTCCATTGTGCTGCTGGTGCATAAATCCTCCCAGGATGAGCCGGAGCCGGTGACGTGCACGGCACAGAACGCTGTCAGCAGCAGGAACGTCACCGTCACCATTCCTGGGGTGCTCTGCTCAGGTGAGAGCCAGGAAAAGGTGGAGGGGAAAGGTGGGGTGGGGTGGGATGGGTGGGGCTGCGCTGGACTGAGAATGTAGGGGTTGGGATGGGATTTGGGGATGGGATGGGAATGTTGAGGTTGGGCTGGGATGATCCCGCTCCCCTCAGAGCCAGGTAAAAGTGGGAATCTGGGGTTGGGCTGATCCCAATCTCCGACTTTTCCCCGGAGCGGTGGCTCAGGATGCAGAGGGAAGCTCTGACCCCTGTCCCTGTTCTCTCCCCACACCAGGAAACTCCACAGACCCCTCCAGCCTCCCTGGTGAGCTGCCACCCCCTGTCCAAGTCCAGCCGTGCTCCCCAGTGTCTCCAAGTGTCCCCAAGTGTCCCCGAGTGTCCCTGAGTGTCCCTGAGTGTCCCCAAGTGTCCCGAGTGTCCCTGAGTGTCCCTGAGTGTCCCTGAGTGTCTGGAGCAGCTTTTCCATGTCCAGCCAGGGAGGGGGATTGGGTAGCCCAAGCCCAGCATCCTCCAGCTCCTCCCAAAACCCTTCCCAGGGAATGTTCTGGCTCTTCCCGGAGCTCCCAGGGACAGGGCCAGCAGTGCTGGCCACAAACCCAACCCCGAGAGGTTCCAACTCCATTGAGAACCTCTTCCCAAGGGAGCTGTCCCATACCCAGCTGGCCGTGTCCCCATGTCCCCTGCTCTGGGTGACTCCATTGGGGCAACTCCAGATTTCCTTTCCCACCCCAAACCTGTGAGATTTGGGGATTTGGGGATTTGGGATTCTCCCGCTGCTGCTTCCACCAAGCCACTTCTCCTCGTCCAGCACTCTCCCTGCCCTGGCTTGGGTTGAGTTCTCCTGGAACGAGGGATCAGAGAGGGATTGGAGGCCAAATTCCCTCTGCCCTGATGCCAGGAATAGCTGGATTGATTTGGGGATGCTGACACTGGATCTTCTTCCTTCTCCAGGAACCCTCTCCAGCAGTGGGGTCAGAATTGGTCTCACAGCCGGAATTGGAGTCACGGGGCTTTTGTTGCTCTTCCTCTTGTTCTTCTGCTAATCCAGAGATGAGTGTGGAAGCCCATATCTGGAGCCCTGGGAAGGAGGTGGAACCTGGGAGGGGAACTGCGCCTGGATTGAGGACAAATTTGGGGCTGATTGGGGTGTATTTGGGACAGATTTGGGGCAGTTTTGGGTTTCTCGTTATTCCGTTGAATCGCCGGGTGGTGGTTTGTCAGTCTGTTGGGTTCTTAGTTGGGGTAGAGCCCACGGGCTGCAGGTGTGGTTCCCTGTGGGCGGAGCCAAAAAGCTGGCAAAGTTTGAAGATTGACACCCAGTTAAACCACTTAAAAGGCTTGAAGGCACCTGTGTGGAAAAGGACATTTAAAAACAAACAAAACCCAGGAAATCTCTCTTTCTTCTGTTTCTTCCAACACGTTCCTGGCCAGCACCGCATGGCCAGGCTGGTGGGTGGCGTGGCTGAGATTTCTGGGACTGTCCCAACGCCATGAGCCTGCTGGAACCAACACTGGGACTGGCCTTGGACCAGCGCAACTCGCACCGGGCTGGAGGGGACCACTTGACATACAGGAAAAGACACAACATCCTCTCCGACTGAGTGACTTGTCGGTATCAACCTTCAGCACTGCAGAACTCTGTATATGCTTTCCATTCTTAATACTTTGAAAACAGACAAACCTATGAACACCAATTCTCTCCCGAGCCAGGAGAAATGAAAGGGTGAAGACACGTAGAGAAAACAACATGGAGACACCAGGGTCAGTAAGGAAGGACCCAAATCCTAGAGGGGAGGGGATTGAGGAGGTGCCTCAGTCTTGGGCTGAAATTGTTTTGTGAGGCTGTGCTGAAGGAACATTTGGTGTGTCAGGCTTTGTTTTTCCCTGTAATTCATGGAATGCGCTGGGGGATGAAGTGTTCCGACCACAGCCACCAGCAGAAGGGTCAGCGTTGAAATGAGCAGGTGTAGCCATGACCCAATGAGAAGTTTGAACAGAGAGAGATGAGAAAGATGAGAAACCTTGAAAGCTTCAAAAAGAGAAGAGAAAAAACCCTGTGTTCCCAGAGACGGATCAAAAGAACTTCTGTTTTTGTGCTGGGACAGCTCTTCCTTTAAAATTGAGCCCCAGTTGTTGACACGGCCCATGGACGCAGCTGTAGGAAGGCTGCAAAAGGTGAGAAGGGCTCCATGATTGCAGATTTCCATGGAAATTAAACCATTCTAATGCAAATTAAAATGGTTCCTTGTGGAGAAGTCTCCATGGTGTGGCAAGAGAGAACCCTCTCCCTAAGAGAGCCAAGGAAAGACTATTTTGAGTTGGTAAACTGACTGAAAGTCCCAGGCCTCAACGTTGTCAGTGGGAAAAGGCAGAGGGTGTGGGGGTAAGGAGAAGTGTTCTGAAGGTTTGTTCTGATTCTCTTGTTTCCTTTATGGTTTTTTTCTTATTTTATTTTTAATTTCAATTTAATTTTTATTTAAACTAATTTTCATCATCTTAATATTTGTTAGTGCTGTAAATAAAATTCTCTTTCTACCCTTTCAAGCTTTGAGCCTGTTTTGCCCTCCTCCTCCTCATGCGTATCTCACAGCAGGAAATGAGTAAATAACTCTGGTGAGTGCCTTGGGTTTGGGCAGCACTGAACCCACCCCGGAATTGGTGCACAGGCAGAAAAGTCAGAGTGCCGAACCCAAACCTCTGCACGGAATTGATGTTTCTGCCCGGTCATGAACTGAAACTGCTGCCATGGATATTGGAGATATTTCTGTGGATTGATGGGATCCCCCTTTACATGAGAGATTTTTATGGATAGCCAAGATATTTCTATGGATATACAAGATATTTCTGTCCCTCAAGCCCCCTTTAAGCCACCAGGGAGATTTTTAGGGTGGGTTTTTTATTTTTTTCCTGACCCCAAGCCCAGCTGCCAGCAGGTTTTCAGCGCAAATGAGGCAAAAAAAAAGAGAGCTCAGAGGCATTTCCTGCCCTTTCTTTTTTTTTCTGCAGCAAACCAACCCCAAATCGGGAGACAGAGGTGGCAAATGACTCCGGGTGACTCGAGGCCACCTCCTCTGTGTGTCCCTTCCCCATCCCAGGTGGCCCTGGGGTGAGGACAGAGCTCCTGGCGCTGTCCCCTGTGGCTGGCAGGGGAGGTGACACCATGAGGGATGCAAAAATCACAGAAGTTTGGAATATCCTGAGCGGGTTGTTAACATCCTGAGCCACGAGTGTGGCAGCTGGGACCAAGAGCCCCAAAATCAAATATTCACAAATATTAGCAAATACCCAGATATTCACAAATCTCCAAATATTAGTAAATATTAGCAAATACCCAGATATTCACAAATATTCACAAATATTCACAAATACCCAACTCCTGCACAGACACCTCCAAACCCCACCCTGCTCCTGCCAGAGTTTTTCCCTGGAATTCCTGAATTCCCGCATCCTTCCACTCCATCCCACCCCAAAACCACGCTTGTTCCTCCTCCTCTTTCTCCTCCTCCTCCTCCTCCTCCTCCTCCTCCTCCTCCTCCTCCTCCTCCTCCTCCAGTCACCCTCCAGACCACCCCTCTTGGAGGGGACAGGGACATGTTGTCTGCGTGGCGCTGCTCAGCCCCAAATCTCCCAGGGAATTAATTTTAATTGCTCCAGGAGGGGTTTTTTTTGGAGGTTTGGTTTTCTTTTGCTGCCAGCACTGGGGACAGTTGGGGACGTCACGATGGCTCTGGTGTCCTCAGCTTGGACACGCCAGCAGCAGGATGGGGACCTTTGGGGAGGAATAAACAACCCCAAAATGCCCTTTCCAGCCCCAAAATCCCTGTTCCAACCATCAAAATCCTCCTCATTCCAGACCCCAAAATCCTTCTCCTTCCAGACCCAAAACCCTCCCAAGCTTTGGGGTGACCTCACCCTTTTGGGGTGACCTTGCAGGACCTGAAGGGGCTTCAGGAAAAATGGAAGGAGACTTTTCCCAAAGGGATGGAGGGCCTGGACAAGGGGGAATGGGTTCAGACTGACAGAGGGGGAAGCTGGGTGGGATTTGGGGAAGGAATTGTTCCCTGCCAGGGTGGGGAGGCCCTGGCCCGGCTGATTCCATGGATTGCCCATCCCTGGCAGTGTCCAAGGCCAGGCTGGACAGGGCTTGGAGCCACCTGGGACAGCGGGACCAGCTCCAAGGTCCCTCCCACCCAAACCATTCCATGATTTGGGCTCAGGGACACCCCAGAGATCCCAATCCATGCCCACCAATTCCTGAATTGTGATATTCTCTGGGATACAGTGATATTCTGTGGGACACAGTGACATTCTCTGGGATATTGCAATGTACTCCGGGATACCGTGACATTCTCTGGGATACAATGACATTCTCTGCAATACTGTGACATTCTCTGGGGTATCGCGATATTCTCTGGGACACTACGATATTCTCTGGGATACCATGACATTCAATGGGATAACGCTCTCCAGGTTGACCCCCACGGAGCACCTGAGCCATTTGTCACATGCGGCCATGGTGACATTTTTTCTCCCCAAGCTCAACTTTGATCAGAAAATTAATTCCTTTTTTTAAAACACTTCAAATTTCTGCTGTGACCGTGAGCTGCCCTTCCTCGTCATTTTAACCAAAAACCACATCCCAAGCTTCACTTTGTTATGAGCAGCCACGCAGGCGTCTCTTCATTGTCCCTCCTCCTTTTTCACATTTGTTTTTGGGTGCTCGGTGCCCCAAATCCTCTCCACACACCGGACACCCATGGAGAGATTTTGGATCCCCCTTCTCACCATCCTCACGCTCCTCCACCAAACGGGTGAGTGCCGGCTGCTCCTCGTCCCTCAGATTGAGATTTTGGGGTGGATTTGGGGGTTTTTAGGGTCAGGGGAGAGCAGGAATGTGTGGGAGAACCAGAGCAGCCTGGCGGGGTTGGGTTTGTGCCAAATTTCGGGATTTGGTGCTGCCGTGGATCTCTGAGCTGTGCCTGGAGCCCCAACGTCCATCTCTGGTGCAGCCTCTGTCCAGCTGCTGCCCGGGGAGCTCCTGGCAGAGGTCATTCCATGGATTCACCATCCCTGGGAGTGACCGTGGCCAGGGTGGAGCTGCCTGGGACAGTGGAAGATTCCAGGGGGTGGAACGGGATCATTAAAAGTTTCCTCCCTACCCAGAACTCTCCTTAATTCCACGATTCTCTTCTAAGGAGCAGCTGGAGCTCCCTCTCCTGCTCAGGTGGCTCACTGTGACCCCTGCTGACCTTCCCATCCCCAGTTCCTCGTTCCCATTCCCTTCCCCTTTAAGTTCCCCTTTCTGGCTCCATCCTTCATACGTGGCTCTGGGATCTCAGCCTGGGCGTGGCCTCGTGCTCTTCCTTCTCCCCGGGACCCTCCCATGAGCCCCCCATGAGCCATCAGACACCCCCAGCCCTGGTGGGCTTCGGCCTCTGGTTTCAGCAACTTCATCCTGCCTTGATCCTGCCTTAATCCCACCTTGATCCTGCCTTCACCTCATCTTCGACCGACCATTTCATTCCACCTCCATGCCACCTTGATCCCACCTTGGTCTCAACTTGATCCCACCTCCATGCCACATTTTCATCCCACCCTCATCCCGTGTTCTCTCCCCACTTTCTCTCCCCAGCCAGTGCCGGTGACACCACAGAGGTGATCAGGGCTGTGGGCGAGTCCGTGACCTTCCGCAGCCACAACAGAGCTACAGACGGATACGCAGCATTCTGGAATTTCGGGAGCACTCCCATAGTGACTGTGCCATTGAAAGGTTCTTCTCAACCCTTCTTTCATCAAGAGGAATTCAAAACTCGTTTCACTGTCTCTGAGAGGGGCCGCGCACTCACCATCTCCCAGCTGAGCATGGAGGATGCCGGGACCTACTCTGTAACCATTGGCATAAAAACATCCACCTTCATCCTCCTGGTGTACAGTAGGTTCTTTCAGTGCTCTTTTTGGGCTTTTTGCACTGAAAAAACCACAGGTTTCTGATCACCCTGTGCCCCAGAGGAGCTGGCAGAGCCCAGGGTGACCTGCGAATCCCAGAACTGCTCAGATGGGAGCTGCAGCTTCTCCCTGCGCTGCTCCGTGCCTGGCACTGGCTTTGGGAACATCTCCTACACCTGGAGAGCGCAGGGTCAGCTGTGGGATGAGGGATCCAGGGTGCTGGTGGTGGTGAATAAATCCTGCCTGGATGAGCTGGAGCCGGTGACGTGCACAGCGCAGAACGCCGTCAGCAGCAGAACGTCACCGTCACCACCCCGGGGTGCTCTGCTTAGGTGAGAGCCGGGGAAAAGCGGAAGGGAAAGGTGGGATGGGATGGATGGGATGGGATGGGATGGGATGGGATGGGATGGGATGGGATGGGATGGGATGGGATGGGATGGGATGGGATGGGATGGGATGGGATGGGATGGGATGGGATGGGATGGGAATGCTGAGGTTGGAATGGGCTGATCCCCTTCCCCAGAGAGCCATGGGAAGGTGGTATGTGGGGATGGGATTTGGGGTTGGGATGGGATGGGAATTTGGGGTCGGGCTGATCCCACTCTCTGACCCCTGTCCCTGTTCTCTCCCCTCACCAGAAAACTCCACGCACCCTGCCGGCCTCCCTGGTGAGCTGCCAACCCATGTCCATGTCCAGCTGCACTCCTGGGTGTCCTTGAGTGTCCGGCTGGGGAGGGGGATGGGGGAGCCCGAGCCCAGCAACCTCCAGCTCCGCCCTAGAATCCTTCCCAGGGAATGTTCCGGCTCTTCCTGGAGCTCCCAGGGACAGGGCCAGGAGATTCTGGGATTCTCTCACTGCTCAGTCCGCCAAGCCACTCGTCCTCGTCCGGCGCCACCTCTGCCCTGGCTTGGGTTGAGTTCTCCTGGAACGAGGGATCAGGGAGGGATTGGAGGCCAAATTCCCTCTGGAAGAACCGGATTGATTTTGGGATGCTGCCACTGGATCCTTTTCCTTCTCCAGACGCCTTCTCCGGCAGCTGGGTCAGGATCACGCTCGTAGCCGGGGTTGAAATCACGGCGCTTTTGTTGGTTTACCTGGTGTTCTTCTGCAAATCCAAAGGTGAGCATGGAAAACCATCCCTGGAGCCCTGGGAAGGAGGAAGGACCTGGGAGAGAGAGGGGAGAAGCAGGATGGGGCTAGATTTGGGTGGATTGGGAGGGCCCAAATTTGGGGTTCTCCTGATTCTTTCGCATGCTCCGTCCTGTTGTGGTTTAACGATTCTCGAGGTTTTCAAGTTGGGGTGTAGCCCAGGAATGGGGTGTTGGGTTCTCCTGTGGGGGGAGCCAAGGTGTGAGAACCAATCCCTGGCTAGCTTTGAGAAATTGACACCGAGTGAAACATGAAAGTTTAACAATACCTGTTTGTGGAAAATTCCGCATTTTTGTAAAAGACGAAAAATGCATCCCAGTGAAATTTCTCTTCTTCTCACTTTCCAAATAGATTAGGGCCAGCTCCAGGCCAGTAAGCCAATCCTAAACGAACGGGTTGGATTGAGATTTCCCTGGGACTGTCCGCAACCATGGAGCTGTTCCGGACCAAGACCGGGATGGCCTGGGGACCAGCTAGAACCAGTGTCCGAGGGACTGGCCCTACACCAAGCGTGCGGATTCGCACCGGTGCCAGTGGAGGGGATACACACCTTGTATGGCAAACAAAGCAACAATCGTTCTTGAGGCAGGCAGTGAAGAGATGCAACCTTACAGCACTTGCACCTATTCTAATAAAAATTGATTCAATTTCATACATACTTGACAAAAATTGTCCCTTCATTCCGGATAACCCAAATTTCTTCGTTATTTTCCAACGAGCCCAAAAAGTTCTTAACTCAATGTATTTTCCAAAGCGCGCCCCCCATTCATCACGCTTTCCTGTACTTTCTATTAATGACCCCCCCGCAGATCCCAATTCCATAACTCTCATATAATCCAATGTTAGAGCGCACAGAAATGTCGTCTTGACCTTCGTACTTCATTTACTCCAGAAGACGATGGTATAGGTCAGGTTAACA